>JARHVA010001615.1:257500-857500 GCA_037957365.1 Torreya grandis | reverse complement strand
GTTCTGCTCTTACTAGCATATCTACAAATGCCACATGTTGATAGAAATAATGATGCCAGATGAGAATGGTCAGATCTAGTCTCAAGAAATAAAAGTGTCATGCTTCAATGCTTTGCTCCAATGCCTCTCTCTTTGCCTTCTCTCCCATGTAGTAGATCAAAATTCATTCACATAGTAGATGGAGAATCTAGAAACCTAAAATTGGCCACAATTGTCTTTCGATCAAACTTTAGATTGATTCCTACCAACCATTATAAATTAGGTTTAAAAATCACTGAATATCCCAAATTTTCTTGTACAACATTCATCAAATCTTATAATCATGTTGAGACATCCCTAATTGGGATATTTTATCGTATGTAATAATAACCTCTCATGGATTCATCCCTAATCACTTTGCATCATAATAAAAGTCAATTTGGCCTATGGACCTATTAAGTGGGGCACTTGCACACTTAAATTAAATATTAGAAATGTTAAAATACTAATCAAAATTAATTAACAAATTAAATCAAATTAAATGCCTAGTGTAATTATCTATTTAAAATTAATGAATATATAAAAAATAAAATTCAAAATATCCTAGCCCTTTATCATTGCCTTTATGAGTTGTTAAGCTCTTTAAAAATATCCTAAAAGATCTATTTTAGAGAGCCATGACTAGTAATTACAAATAATAATTACTTGAAAACTATTAACTCTACTGGAGTTAGATTTGACTCACCTAGGTTTAGTTTGAACCAATTCCAAGCCTTAACTCAACTCTAACTCACCTTGGGTTAGAGTTAATTCCTTAGGATATAAATACAAGGCCATGCCTCTTCATTTTTAAGCTATCATAAGCCAAAGTTATAATTCAAATTTAGAGAGAGACATGATCTATTTTGTAACAAATTTATCATGCACAAATATCTTCAACAAAGCTTTACAATAGTGATATAATGCTAAAATATTGAGCTAAAATAATTACAAGCCATATCAAAGCCATGGTACTATAGAGTAATTTCTTACTCTAAGTTGTATTTAATTTATTTTTTATTTGAGCACTACAATTTTGGTTCCTGCACACCTTGGATGTCGCGGTAGAGTTTTGATGTCGAGGGCGAGCTCATTTTGCCTAAGTGTCAAAATGCAGTAGATGCTGCCAAGTGTCACCCTCCGAGCATGGGTCTTTTTCCCTTTCTTGTTTCCTTCATCTCATTCTTGCCCAAGTATCAAGTTTGAGTGAAAGCTACCAAGTGTCACCTTCCAAAGCATGAAGCTGACTAGATGGCACCCTCTGAAGCCCTTTTTATAATTTTCCAAAAAATTGTGGAACATGCCACGTACCTAGTAGCAGCTAAGCAAAACGCACCACGTGCTAGCATCTACTTCTCATAAAGGCACCCACATTTCATTTTACCTTTTTGACAAAGACTTTCAATGGACCAACCAGCATAGAGAGCAAAAAGTGCCAGGTGGCAGTCACGGAGGCCCTAAACTATCTTTTTGAAGAAGCAACAGAAGTCACCACGTGTCAGCGTCTGGGAAACTTTGGTTCAGTGCCTAGGTCCAACACTTCGATTCAATCATTTCATTTTGTCTAAGTGCTAAAGTGTAGCAGAGGCTACCAAGTGTCACTCTTTGAGTCCCTCTCTACTCCATCCCTAGCAAAAGTGGAAGGTGCCATGTACCCCTATATGAAGAAGTGGAAGATGCCACATATCTTCCCAAGAGTAGTGGAAGTCACCACGAGTCAACCTTTGAGAAACCATCTTGAGACTAATTGATAAATAAAGATTGTGGTATGCCATCAACAGTTTTTGGCATGCTCGGTGGGACGAATCTTTCACAGCTAAAGAATTTTTGGTGTGTTCTTTAGCCATTCAACCTTTGGAGGTTTTTATCGACACCAATAGCAAATCTGATTCATCAACCGATTAAGCAGTATCATCAAAGAAACCCCTTTTGGTATGTATAATTCTGATACTCATAGCTATGAGTCTTATTCTCCTTATATATTTAATCAAGAACAATCTTCTCCTAGAATCATGTCAAGTAGCAAGGATGCAGAGGGTTATGAGTTATATCAATCTTATGACCAGTATCCCTAATATATCACATCCCATGCTCAACCTAACCTTATTTTCACCTTCAAAAAATCATTGCTGGGATTTTAAAAATATGTATTAGAGCTTGACAGCAAAAGGGGATATGGCCAAGAAATTCCTCTTTAGGTCATCCATCAAGTAAGGGATGCAATAGACTTGATTAAGAGTGAGTGGGATCCCATTGAAAGGGAAAATTGGCAAGCGCTTACATATGAGATGCTAGATGTGTGTGGATTGATTGCATTTATAGAAGAGAGGCTAAGTGTTCATGCGAACCAGCCTAACCAAGCCTATCAAGCTCCATATTCACCACCACAAATCCCATATCAAACATATGCCACCCCTATTCATGAACAAGGTTAAACTTGTCAAGGTCACTTCCCCAATAATGCAGAACCTTTGATAGCAGCAAGGGAAGAAAACCTCAATCACTCACTTTCCTCTCAAGTCCCTTCTGCTCTTCCTCAAGAAGCTTCTTTTTTTTGTCACAGCCTTCTTCTTCATTCCCTTTTAAAGAAGAATATATTTTGAAGGAAGTAATCGAGTATGCAAAAGAGTACGCTCAATTCATGCCTAGCTAAGAGGATTCCATAAGTACAAATAAGGAGGAAATCACCATAGATCCCCCCTTTGATGAACAAGAAGATAAGTCACAAGCTTTTGTCTTAACCTCTGATGAAGAGGAGATCATTTTTGACTTTTTCCTCATGTTGCAAGAGGATATGGAGGAACATGGATACTCACTCGACCAAGTCATTGAGATAGATGACACTATCCTGCAAGAAGGTTATGAATTGGCCGAATATGGAGAAGATAGCTCTGAGACTCATCTGAGTATGTAGAAGGAATGCCAGCCTTCATATTTATCCTTTTAAGAGGATGAAGTCATCAAGGAGCATGATGATGAAATAAAGCTAGAATCTAAAGGAGATAAACCAGAAGAGAATGGGTATCAAAAGGCACAGAGTGAAGAACCAATAGCCAACAATTTCTTGATGACACATGATAGAATGAAGAATCAGAATTCGATGAGCTTTCAAGGATAAGAAGAATTTATGGGTGTCAAACACATATTTTACTCAGACTCATCTGAGTGTAGGCAAACCCATGTGGTAAGTGCAGAGGACATTCCACCAAAGGTATACCCATTGCAATCACTGGTATGGCAACACAAGTTGGCTTGTCATAAAGAAGATGTTGGAAAGTTTGTTTTTGATTGCAAAGGAAAATAAGGATATTCAATTAATGTAGTTAGGTAGTTTCCCATTCCCGCACTATTTTTTGTTTTTTTGTTTTCCTACTTTTCTTTAAAAATAAGCATTTTAAAAGTAGATTCAGCATCTTAAAAGCTTTAATTCTTTAAATTTTGCTGTAATAAATGCTTCCCCAAATCTTTCAAGATTTCTAAGGTACCTTGCGCTGCATAACATGTCTACCTCACTATTTCCCAAAGATTGAGTAGGATTTGCTAACGGTCACCCAAAGTTAATGCTATTTGGGACTTGATAGGCCTATAAATATCCCTTAACAAATGTTAAAGTTTACAAACTCTCAAGCATTCTTGAAAAAATATCCTACTCATTGCGATTGTAGCGCCTAGTAAAAGTTTGCTTCAGCAATCATGTTTTCATCTTGTGCAAGGCTCATATACCAAGTATTATACAAAAGATTTAGAGATGGCAGGAGCATCATCATCACAACAAGGAACGGGAGAACCTAGATATCTCGATAGATTACTGGCTAGAAAATCATATGCTACAGTTGCCATGTAACTGCTAAGAAGCTACCCAAGAACCAAAGCCCTAGGAGTCAGTTAGACCAGTGACACATCAAGGGTAAAAGACTATGCAGATGGAATCGTGGACCCAATTCTATAAAGAGCCAGTAGCAAGAACCTCTGAGAAGGGGCACACCAAAGGTGTCTACAAAGAGCCAGGGCAAGGCAATATGAGACATTCGAGATGAGGATATGGACCTCACAACTGGCTTAATTCATTGTCCTAGTTGTGCACCCATGCCTGAATATAATTGAATTATGCGTGAACTTCCTCAATCCACAATCTTGATCCATCCAACAAGGCCCCTTCATGTTGTAGGTTACTCTATAAGATATCAGGGACATGTTTACCCTGTAATACAATGGTACTTCCACCTCCCCACCATTGATAGAATGCAAAGGACGTGGGCAAATGTCAACACCTAGACCAAGTTTTTGAGGTCTGAGTTACAAATGACTGATGGTGACACAATGGTGCCCATGCTTCCCACTTCAAGAACTTAGTTTGTACCCACCAGCCAAGACATGCTATCGATGATGGCTCTCATCTTTGGCATGAAGGATGATACGGCCGTATATGCTAAGCAAATGGCCATCCTCTTCAGGTTAAAAATAGTTGATAAGACGCAGGAATACCATCTCAACTTCTCTGAGCACATCACCTTCTCAATGGTAGAGCAACTAACCCAGTTCCAGGCAAAAGGGATATTCAAGTATTCCTCCTTATTCCATCTAATATTGCACTAGAACCCTAACCTTTTCTCCCAATTTATGAGCCTAAACCAATATGACCCAGCCTTTGATCCCCAAATAACTATACATGTGTCTGCATGGACACATGTTTTATCAAAAACTAGTGACACGTATGACTTTTGGGAACTATTTGTCACCCATATTCTTCATTGCCTTAGCCCTAAGCCTATTATAAATAGGTTATTCCCAAGTGTTATGAATCTCTTGGTTAGTTGTCCCATCCCATGTGATTTCTATTTTGGGGCCCATCACACAACTATAAGGGTCCATGGATTTTGTGGGGAGTTAGTGTTGCTACCAAAATTTTTGACTCTTCAATTAGCATTCCTAGAAATTTCCAGATAGGTGTTGGTGGTTGACAATGAATATGGCTCTAGGAAGAAGAAGAGGAGAATGTACAATCTCCCATGGATGGTAGGCAACGTAAGCCTAGAATCCAAAGAAGCTGAGACCATGTTTTTGAGGAAACTGACCTTCCTAGGGTTCTTATTGGTTGAGGACAAGTGGGTTTATGACCCAGAAGATTACATAGCCTCCGTAGTGAGGACAAATAAAATTGGAACCAAGATTGTGCATGAAAGCTGCCCCTTTTGGGAGACTAGGAAAAATCCTATAGAAGACACCCTTGGTCTCTATGTTGAGCTAACAAACCTACCTCTCCCACTAAATAGGCCATGGGAGACCTTCTATGATAAATAGAGGGATTACGATCCCAAGGTCAGGATGACCTCTAGTTTGAGAAGGACGCTAAGGAACAAAGGTTGGGACGCAGAGAAAATTGAGGCCTATTAGAAATATAGGCAAGAAATTTCCCAGACCACCCATACCTTCAAAGGCATAAACTCAGATGAAAGGTGGGAAGAACTTTGGGATGAATGGCATCCATCCCCTATTTCTAGCCTAAAAACAAGCCAATCACTGGCACTTGGGGTGGAGTAAGTAGTTGGAGCAGGACCAAGACAACAATCGCAGGCTTTAGAGCAAGCTGTAGAGGCCACAAAATAACAAGTGTGGTATCTTCACCACCATAGGCTTCCCCATCAGTGGGAGTGATTAAGGTCCCCAGTTCTCCAAATACACCACCAACAACAATAGAGGTAGAAGGGAGACAAGTGTAGCCAAAGGCAGAGACAACTAGAAAGAGAAGGAGGGTGCAATTCCAATTAGATCTAGAGGAGGAAGAGGAGCCTTCACAGTGCCCAGTGCAGAGCACTGTAGCTTCCCCTTAGATAAGTATTCATCCCCCTCCTCCCTCTCAATCTATTCCTCATGCTATTAGCATGATGCCTCCACCCAATTAAATGACACCCCTACCACTGTTGCCATTCCCATCTCGCAAGCCACCCCATCATCAACACCTTAGGCCCTCACATTAACCCATTTTTCCCCCTCTGTTCCCAGAAATATGCCCCTAAAACTCACCCCTAGCCAACCAATGGCTCTCTAATATGGCTTACCACAAGGGTTTCCCTTCACAGGAGGACATATTAAATCCCCTTCCACCTTCCAAATGCAAGTTGATGCTGCTAGGAAGGCAAGAGAAGCCCGGTTGGAGAAGAAGAGGATTAAGGAGAAAAAAGCACCGGCCATTCCACATTTGTGGTCATAATTTGACCCTATTCAATAGTAGTTGATGGTGACCCATTTATCACCTAACATTGATAAGCTGAGTGAGCAAATGCAGCCAAAAGACTACACCATGAACGCAGTGGCCATCAACATGTCCCTATTCAGGCCCCAAGACAAAGTCGAGCTACTGACCGAATCCACTTCTGTGGTCACAGAATATTATTTGAAGAAATCTAGAAGACTGCAAAAGTTGGAGGCCAATTTGGCCAAAGAAAAGGCAAACTATAATAGTTTGGCTGAGGAAATAAACAAGAGAGACAATGAAAAATCTAGTCTATAGAAACAGTTGCAAGATACTATTTCCCTCCAGACTCAATGGGCAATTTAGGCCCAAAATGATTCATTAAAGGTAGAGCTCACACTTGCAAAAGATGCAGCAACAGCCCTTAGGTGAGAAAATGTAACATTGTAGGGAAGAGTCGAAGGACTCCAACTGTAGGTTACCTAATCATAGCAAAGGATGCTAGAGGAATAGAATAAGGCTATGGCTTTTCAAGCCCAATTCCAAGTAGAGCAGCAGAAGACCGCGCAATTGGAAATTAAGCTGGCCAATAGGCCAAGAGGCATTGGAGTAGTGCAGCTAGTAAAGGAGCTCTATGAGTCAGTGTGGGAGAGAATCTCTTTGAAGATTCTCCAACTCATGCCATGTTTCACCTTCCTACTCAACGCATAGCAACTATGTGAAAGGGTGGAGAATCCAGTACAAAGCACTCTAGCTATGATCTCCAAGAGATTTTTAGACTCCCATTCATTACTAGAAAATCTCTATAACATGATGGATATGACATTAGCAGCCATAGGGATCCCTGATAGAATGGCCACTATGACATGGATCAATGAAGAACTCAGTCGCAATGCCATAGCCAACAGTTGTAGAAGTTGTCTCGATGTTGTGAAAGAAGGCATCGGTGAGATGAGGCACCATATTGAAGATCTGGTGTAACTAGGCCTCCCTTCCCCATTTTTAGATGCAAAGATGGTGTTGATGGTGGACCAAATCAAACCATTGATGCTATCTAGACAAAGGGATCAAACAATTTTTTAGAGGTTACGAGATTATTCCTCAACCTCAGAGGTTGAAACTGTTTTGATTCCTATTTTCTAGCTGGAGTTTAGACTGAAAGCCACTGCCTAGGTCTTGCAAACCTTTTTGCACAAGGATCTCATTAGCTTAGATCTGGCTTTCAATGAATTGTAGAGCAATCAATGATTATCCAACCATGAGTGGTTTATCTATCAGACAGCTCTTTTGAAGCTATAAATTTTGAAATTTTGATCAGGTGGGAGTCAGATTCTTTTTGAGCAGGCTCAAAAGTCTTGGTGGTCACAAATAACTATAGAGTAATTTCTTACTCTATGTCGTATTTAATTTATTTTTGTTTTGAGCACTGTAATTTTGGTTCCTGTGTACCTTGGATGTTGCAGCAGAGTTTTGATGTTGAGGGTGAGCTCATTTTGCCTAAGTGTTGAAATGCAGTGGATGCTACCAAGTGTCACTCTTTGAGCACGGGTCTTTTTCCCTTTCTTGTTTCCTTCATCTCATTTTTGCCTAATAAAAAATTTTGAGTGGAAGTTTCCAAGTGTTGCCTTTCGAAGCATCAAGCCTACCAGCTAGTGCCCTTCGAAGCCCTTTTTGTAATTTTCCAAAAAACCATGGATTGTGCCATGTACCTAGTAGTAGCTAAGTGGAACGCACCACGTGCTAGTGTCTGCTTCTCATAGAGGCACCCACATTTCATTCTACCTTTTTGACAAAGACTTTTAATGGACCAACTATCATAGAGAGCAAAAAGTGCCAGGTGGCAATCGCGGAGGCCCTGAACTACCTTTTTGAAGAAGCAGTGGAAGTCACCACGTGTCGGCATTTAGGAAACCTTGGTTCAATGCCTGGGTCTAATGCTTCAGTTTAATCATTTCATTTTGTCTAAGTGTTGAAGTGCAATGGAGGCTTCCAAGTGTCACTCTTTGAGTCCCTCTCTACTCCATCCCCAACAAAAGTGGAAGGTGCCACGTGCCCCAAGATGAAGAAGTAGAAGATGCCACGTATCTTCCCAAGAGCAATGGAAGTCACCATGGGTCAACCTCTGAGAAACCATCTTGAGCCTAATTGCTGAATAAAGATTGTGGTGGTCCCAAATGATATTTCAAATGACCAAGGAAGTGCCGAGTGTCAACAAGTGAAGATTGCCACATGCATCCATCCCTTCTTAAAAGTTTCCCAAGAAAGAAATGTAATAAGTTTTGTTTTGTTAAACTGCAAGGTATCAAGGTAGTGGGCTACGACAAGTGTCGAAGGTGGGGTGTTCCTCAATAAAATATAAAGAAAGTGAAAGTGGCCAAGTGTCATCCTCTGGTGCCTTCTAGATAAAAAGGGAGAATTTTCATGAATTGACTAAGTGTCCTCTTCCATTTCAACAGAATAGAGTGCCCGTCTACCTGTTGTAGCAAAAATGGACGGAAATTTGGTGAGAGTTACTCTGGGTAGATAGAATAGTGCACTGGATAGATTTTTGGCACTTGCAAGTATTGAAGACACCATATTTTTGTCCCCTATAAGCAGAGGTAGAGTAGATAGTTGAGCGGCCAAATAGGTGATGGAATGAGCAATTTCAGGTGCGAAGAGAGGTACTAGACAGGGATCGCCATGCCACAGTCAAAGCAGTTCTTGATAAGACCAGAATGCATCCAAGGCATTGAATGCACCATCTATTTTATCCCCTGTAAGTGAAGGATGGAGTGGAATTGCATGGGAAGGAAAGGGACGCAAGGAGACATTCAAATCTATATAAGAAGAATTGTAAAATCATTCAAAAGGGGGGGATTCTCATAATTTTGGACTTTCTAAAGTTTTGATCAGTAACACCATTTGCTCTTGTCTCAATTTACTTGAGTTGTAAAGTTGATATAACCATGCATGTTTCTGTGCCCTTTATGTGGCTAAATGAATTAAGGAAATTTGAGCTCCATGCCTTGGTTGGTGTTATCTGTGTCATTTGCAAAGTAGTTTATACTATATATTTTTCTATAGTTGTGATTAAGAATGTCATTTGCTTTTGTCTCATTTTCTTGAATTGGAAGGTTTACATAACTATACATGACTTTTATGCCTCTTATGTGATTGAAAGATTCTGTTAGGAAGATTGAACAATATGCCCTTGTTGACATTCTCTGTGTCTTAGCAAAAGAACTCCCTGTTTTGAGCCTCTATTTCTGTTATCTCAATCTTTTACATTGATCATGCACTTGTCTGCTCTTAAATGTAATTGAATCCTATAATAGTCACTATGTGCTTAGGTTAGGATTAGGATTACACTCAGGTGCATTTCCATAGTTAGGTTTCAATTCTTGAATTTCGCATTTCTTTCTAGTCTCCTGTCCCTTTTCCCAACAACCATATAAAAGAAGAGACCAGCTTCTCTAAAATCTGGAGGTTGTTTCAAGCCACATTGTCCCATAGCTTGAAACTTCCCATTGTTGATTGGTTAAGATCTAGCGCAATTTTATGCCATCAACAGGTACCAAGGAGAGAAGGAGCCAACAAGCTTCATTTTCTAAAGACTTCTTGATGCACAAGCTGAGCAAACCACTCAACAAAGCATTTGGAGCTCCCAAGGAAGGTAAAGGATTTGTGTCTTTTATGTTTTTATTGTACTTTCATTTAGCAATTTATTACTAAGAGCTTCCTAATTTCTAGGATAGGAGTGTAAGTTTTAATGTGTTTATTTGAAGTTTTATTGCTTGAATTAACACTATACTAACCTCCCTTCTTTTATTCCTATGATCATAAATGGCACATCTGATGGGACGTCAATCATCCCATACAACCAAGGGGATTAATATGTAGCTCTTAGTTTTGCTAGTAAATATCTAAGAATATTAAAATATTAAGTTTTAACTTTATTACATGTTCTATTTTTTTAGTGACACATAGTTTACACAAAGATTGATGGTGATTCTGCTAGAACCTATATCAATCCTACAAGAACTAACATCGATCTACCCAGGAATGACATCAACCGCTATGTGAAGAATAAAGCATGGAAAAAAACATGTTTAAATAAGTTTTTCTTGAGTTTTCTAGTTTATGTTTTTGTCTAAGAGCCTAAATATCATTTATTTAACCATTTGCTTATAGGAGCTAGTGTTATTTGTTGGTTTTATACCCATCTTGCTAATCATCTTTATATGAGAAACCATATTCTATTTTATTTTGTTTTTGTATGAAAGAAGGAAGGAACCGACATCAATCCTTATCGACTAAAATTGATCCCTCTAGGGACCGACCAACATCAATTTTAGTTAACTAACATCAATCCTTGTATGGATCGACATTGATCTCTAAGATAGACAAACAAAGAAACCTAAGAGCTTATTTTGAAACATTTTTTTATCATTCAAATTTAGGCTTCTAAGTAGGCAAAAACCCTCTAACAATTGCAGGTCCTAAGGTGAAAAAGGTCAAGTTTAAACAAGTTTAAATCTTGCACACTTTGACTTTGGTGTTTAAAAAAAACATGGTGTTTTCATGCTTTAGATGTTTTCAAAGTTTATACAAGTTTTTAAATGAACTAATGCCAAGGGGAAAAAAACTTCACAACATATCTCATTTAGGTGATTAAAATGAACTCTCACACTAGATAGATGATTTTCAGAGTTTCATTTTCATTATTTATTTGTTTAAGTTATTTATTTTAGAAAAATGATTGATGTGTGTATGCTCTCCCTCCATCCCATTTAGGGAAATCATGTGACTAAAATCACTCATCCATTGCCTCGATCACTTTAGTCTAAAAGTGTGAAAAGAATCTAATTAAGGCCCTCCCCAAATCCATATGAGTTGGGTGATCTAAACGTGACCCTAAAGTCTTTTAACTAGTATTTTATTTTTCATGCATTTTGGCTTGTTAGTTGGAGTTCATCACCTCCTCATAAGTTCTTTAGGGAAGTGTTTCCTTAGGAATTCATCTCCTAGCATTGTTCCAACACCACTCCATAGTGGGGTATACAAATTGAAGGTGACCTATTCAGACTCTTATTTTGAGCATTTAAAATAAGATCCATTAGTGGTACTTCAACTCGAACCATAGGAGCAATTCAAACATCGCACTATACTGAGAAAGTGATAGATGTAGTGGTTGTGAAAAGGAAAAGACCTTTTCACAACAAGTCAGTTGATGTAGATCTAATTGGCATGATTTCATCTCTAGTGTTAGGCATACTTGGACCATTCTGAAATGTGTAAAAATAATAGATTAGAACAACCCCACTTGCCATGGACATACTATTGATGCAAGGCATGTTAAGTGTGTGTCCAGAGAGCTATTTTTGAGGATAGAATCAAGTGTTTGCATGATGAGATTAAGTCATAGTCTTAAGTCCACGTCTCTATTATTAGTAAGACTATTTTTAGAGCCCTTGTTTAAGAGGCTTAACTGTTGGTTGTAAATGCATGCTCAAGTTTCCTAATTCTATATGTAGAATTAGATCTTCTTAGCTTATTATAGTATTGGAATGTTGAAAGAATAGTACAAAATTGTATAGTTGAATCATTCCAGGTTGTTGGAGTTGATTGTACTTGAGAGAGAGAGCTCTTGAGGGAAAGAGATCTAAAGAGAGATCTGTACATCTGAGAGAGATGTGGAAGAAAGAAGTTTCTTCAATTGTATTCCTTCTGTAAAGAGTTTAATACAAGTTTTCAGGGTGGTTTCTTGTATCTCTTGTTCTTTGATATTTATCATTCTAGTTACTTATCTATCTGATTTAATTCTACGGTTTATTGCTTTGATGATGAAGAATGGGAAGTTCTTGATAGAAAGGCTCTGGGGTCTATAAGACTGAGTCTAGCATCTACTGTGATATCTAATTTATCACAGGCAAAAACAATGGTAGAGTTGATGACTACTTTAGCAAAATTGTATGAAAAACCCTCAGCTTCTAATAAGGTATATCTTATGAAGCAGTTATTTAATTTGCATATGCAAGAAGGTGGATTTGTATCTAATCACCTGAATGATTTCCATGGAATTGTTAATCAATTAAGTTCAGTCAATATTGTGTTTGATGATGAAATAAAAGCTCTTTTAATATTATGTTCTTTGCCTGAAAGCTGGCATAGCTTGGTAATGGTAGTTTCTAATACTGCCTCTGCCTCAAATATTTTAAAAGTAGAGGATGTTGTTAGTGTGATCTTGAATGAGGAAATTCACAGAAAAAGCATAGAGGAAACATCAGGGAACGCTTTAAGTTTTGAGAGCAGGAGAAGGAAAAAAGAGAAGAGCAAGAGGAGATCAAGATCTAAGTCTAAGGTGAGAGGTAGATCCAAATCCAGAAATGGTAGGAGGCCACAATGCTGGAATTGTGGAAAGATGAGGCACATAAGCAGAGATTGTTGGTCAAAGCCTAAGGAGGACAATCAGCACGAAGGAAAAGAAGAAGCAAAGGTTTCAAGTATTGCATAAGATGCTTTAATATTCTCTTTGCATAATAATATAGAATCTTGGGTTTTAGATTCTGGTGCATCTTTTCATGCTACCCCTAATAGAGTATATTTTAGTGACTATATCCATGGAGATTTTGGAATAGTGTATTTAGGGGATGATGAGCCTTGTAAAATTATTGGCAAAGGTAAAGTGCAGCTGAAAATGTAGAATGGCAACACATGGGTGTTGAGAGATGTTATGCATGTTCCTAGCTTGAAGAGGAATTTGATTTCTGCAGAAAAGTTAGGGGATGAGAGTTGTATAGTAACTCTCACAGCTGAATCTTGGAAGGTGACCAAGGGTGCACTTGTTATGGCCAGAGGTAAGAGAGTTGGTACTCTCTATTTATGTAATTGTGTTACTAATATTTCTCCTTCTGTATTATCTACTTCAGATGTGGATGCTAAATTGTGGCACTTAAGGCTTGGCCACATGAGTGAGAAGGGGATGTCAATTCTTAAGTCTAAAGGTACACTTTCAGATTTGAAAAGCATAGATCTGGAATTTTGTGAGCATTGTGTGTTTGGAAAATAGAAGAGGGTGAGTTTTCTTAAGACTGGGTCAACAAAGAAGAAGCATAAGTTACAGCTTGTTCACATAGACGTGTGGGGACCGGCTCAGGTAGCTTCTATTGGAGGATCATAGTACTATGTTACGTTCATAGATGATGCCACAAGAAAGGTATGGATATATTATATTAAGAAGAAATCTGATGTATTTGAGAATTTTAAGATTTGGAAAGCTATGGTTGAGAATGAAACAGGCAGAAGATTGAAGTGCCTGAGATCTGACAATGGTGGTGAGTTCTGAAGCTATAAGTTCATAGATTATTGTTATATGCATGGAATTCATAGGCAAAGGATGATTCTAAGGACACCTCAGTAGAATGGAATTGCTAAAAGGATGAACAAAACAATAATGGAGCATGCAAGGTGTATGATATTGCATGTTGGTTTGCCCTTAGAGTTTTGGGCAGAAGCTGTTGACACTGCAGTGTACCTAATTAACAGAGGACCCTCTACAGCTCTGGATGGTGGAATTCTAGAAGAGGCATGGATAGGTAAAAAGGTAGATCTCTCATATCTCAAAGTTTTTGGTTGTGAAGCCTTTGTGCACGTAGATAAGGAAAATAGAAAGAAGCTGGATGCTAAGTCTATGAGGTGCACATTTATTGGCTATGGCTTAGATGATTTTGGTTTTAGATATTAGAATCTAGGAACTAACAAGGTAATTAGGAGCCATGATGTTGTTTTCAATGAAAAAGTGATGTATAGTGATCAGCTGAAGAAGCTGAATCAATCTGGGCAGAGCAATGGAGAATTGGACGAGGTGACGGTCCAAAATGAGCTCGCGGGAAAAAGAAATAATCACTTGCAGGAAAACACAGAGACTGACGTCGGTAGGGTAGGAACCGATGTCGGTAGAACAAAAATTGATGTCGGCAATACAAGGACTAACGTCGGTAGAATAGGCACCGACGTTGGTCAGGAAGAACTGACGTCGGCCAGTAACAGGCCTAGAAGTGACCGAGGTCGGTCACTGTAAGAGAATTTGGGTGGACAGTGTGTTGTGGATGAGTCTCATACGCCCATCAAGAGGTTAGAAAGGGTAAGCCTCCAATTAGATATTCCCCTTCATTATTCTATTTATTGCTAACTGATGGTGGAGAACCAGAGAGTTTTGAAGAAGCATTACAGGTGGAGTCCAAGAGTCAGTGGGAGCATGGCATGGTTGAGGAGATGGAGTCCTTGAAAGAGAACCAAACATGGGATTTGGTTGAGTTGCCAGCTGGTAAGAGGACACTGAAGAACAGATGGACCTACAGGTTGAAGGAAGGTGAGAATGGACAGATGAGATATAAGGCCAGATTGGTAGTGAAAGGATTTGCACAAAATCCAGGTATTGATTTTGGTAAAAAAAATTCTCCTGTTGTTAAAATGACTTCTATATGGATTGTATTGTCTTTAGTTGCTATTGACTATTTGCATCTTGAGCAGTTTGATGTTAAGACAGCATTTCTTCATGGATATTTGGATGAGGAAATATATATGGAATAGTCGGAAGGATTTGAGGTCAAAGGTAAGGAGAAGTTAGTGTGCAGATTGAAGAAAAGCTTGTATGGCCTCAAGCAAGCTCCTAGACAGTGGTATTTGAGATTTGATAGGTTTACGACTGAGCATGGCTACAGTAGGTGTCAATTTAACCATTGTGTGTATTTTAAGAGATTAGATAATGGTAGATATATTATTCTATTGTTGTATGTAGATGATACGCTGGTTGCAGGATCACACATGCAGGATATCTCTGAGCTTAAGGTGAAATTAGCTCAAACATTTACCATGAAGGATTTGGGAGCAGCAAATAAAATCCTTGGCATGAGCATTAAGAGAGATAGGAAAGATCACAGGTTGATTTTGTCTCAAGATTATTATGTGAACAAGTTGTTGAAACGGTTCAATATGCAGGATGCAAAATCGGTAAGCACACCTTTGGCTGGACATTTTAAGTTGAGTAAAGAACAATGTCCTAATTCACATGATGAGGTGGAGTACATGAGTAAAATTCCATATTCTTCCACAGTAGGGAGTTTAATGTATGTAATGGTATGTACTAGACTAGATATTGCCCAAGCAGTGGGAGTTGTAAGTAAGTATATGGCCAATCCAGGAAAGGAACATTAGAAAGCAGTTCAATGGATCCTTAGATATCTGAGAGGAACCAGCAGTAGGCATTTGTGCTATGGAGGTTCATATACTTCTCTACATGGTTATGTAGATTCAGATATGGTAGGTGATTTGGATGGCAGGAGGAGCACCACAGGGTATGTTTTCACTATAGGTGGAACGGCGGTTAGCTGGATATCAAAGTTGCAGAAGGTTGTTGCCTTGTCAACTACAGAAGTAGAGTATATTGCATCCACAGAGGCTAGCAAAGAGATGATATGGATGACATGGTTCATGGAAGAGCTTGGAAAGGAGCAAGAGAGTTGCAGACTATACAGTGATAGTCAGAGTGCCATTCATTTGGCTAAGAATTCAGCCTTTCATTCAAGAACAAAGCATAGACAGCTTAGGTACCACTTCATAAGACAGGTATTGGAGGATGGTGAGTTGAAGCTAGAGAAGATCCATATAGATAGGAATCATGTTGATATGTTAACCAAGCCGGTTACAAAGGAGAAGTTGAATCTTCATTCAACTTCTGTTGGTATTCATGATTGAGTTGAAGATGGAGGAGCTAGAAGATGTTACTATACAGGTACTAGTGTAGCTATTTATCTCCAAGTGGGAGATTGTTAAGGTGTGGAGCCTAAAAGCTTCACAAAAGAGTGCATTTTAATAGTTGTAGGTTTACACAGTCACTGGCATCGGTCAGGAGTGACCGACGTCGGCAGGGATCGGTTGACGTCGGTCACAGGCAAGCAGGCAGGAACCAGCGTCGGTTACCTGTGCGTCTAGAGAGCTATTTTTGAGGACAAAACCAACTGTTTGCATGATGAGATTAAGTTGTAGTCTTAAGTCCATGTCTCTATTATTAGTAAGACTATTTTTAGAGCCCTTGTTCAAGAGGCTTAACTATTGGTTGTAAGTGCATGCTCAAGTTTCCTAATTCTATATGTAGGAAAGATCTTCTTAGCTTATTGTAGTTCATTGTATGTGAATTTTGAAGAACAATACAAAATTTTATAGGTGAATCAATCCAGGTTGTTGGAGTTGATTGTACTTGAGAGAGAGAGCTCTTGAGGGAAAGAGATCTAGAGAGAGATCTATACATCTGAGAGAGGTGTGGAAGAAAGAAGTTTCTTCAATTGTATTCCTTCTGTAAAGAGTTTAATACAAGTTTTCAAGGTGGTTTCTTGTATCTCTTGTTCTTTGTTATTTATCATTCTAGTTACTTATCTATCTGATTTAATTCCATGGTTTATTGCTTTCATAAGTGTAATCATATTGTTGGTTGAACCCCAACAAGGCAAGTAGCATAAAGTTTCATGTCATAGTACAAACTCTTGGGATAAGAGGGGGCCTAAAAACCCTACTTTTCATTTACTTTTATTTTTTGATTAACACTTAAAATCCTCCCAATAGTGAGTATATTGATAGAATTCAATAGTATTATGTAACCTTGTCAGTTTTAGGATTTAGGATGTTACACTTAAGTGTTTATGTGTATATTTTCCTTTTATTACATGATCTTGAGTCAAACTATCTATTTTATTTGTTATACCACATCAAAATGAGTCTAATTCATACATCAATCCTTTTTTTAAGGAGGCATTAAGCCACCCATTTGACACCATACCTTAGCTTTAGTCTTTTTGATGAATTTTTGTGTGTGTGTCACTTGATTGAAAAGGGTAATGTTACGTTGCCTAATTCATTTTAAAATCATGTGCCTTGGAGTCTTGAAACAAACCATTGATTACATCTTTAGAGTATGATAATGTCGTTATGATGCTAAAATCATTTCATAGACTTTTTTGTCTTGTGTCCAAATTCTAATTCTAGATTTGAAACTATGTGTACCTTTTGGATCTTTACCCAGTACTATTATGCCATTCCATTTTGTTTATCTTATTATTTGTTTTAAGAAGCCTAGTTTTCTATATTGAGTTTCAAATTAACCTTGAAAAGTTCAAATCCAAACATTGATTGATTTATTTGTATGCCTTATGTAACTTTGGCCTAGATGTTGATCTTTCTCTTTTGGGTTGTGTAACTTAGGTCAATTATTTACCCAATTTGAAAAATATTGTTTGTGATTTTATTTGGGAGAAATAGTCTATCTCCATATGCCTTTTATTTCATGCCTTATACCAATTGATCAAGTTCATTTCTAAAGTTTAATGCCTCGTTTATGCCAAAGTCTTTCAGATTTGTTAGATTAAATATCATACCTTGTTCTATTTAAAGTCTAGATTTTGTGCCTTTTCTAAAAAACCTAGCACATGCTTGTTTTGAGCCTAGCTTTTGTGCCTTATTTTGCAAAAAGACTTAGAAACTTTTTTTTCTTAGATTAGACTTTTTTGGAAAAATTTGAACCTAGAGTTTGGCATTTTGGTTTTATTTCATCTACTTGACCTTTTTATGTAAGACATTTAATGTTAGGCATCGACGTTATAATATTTTGTACCAAGTTTTAGCATAGACCCTTTTGGAGATATAACTCCACTTTTAGACCAAGTTAGACCAATTTCAAACCATTTGTCCTTTAGACATCATTTTTTAGAGTTTATATAACTCTAGGCCCTTTTTTGTGAAACATTCATCATTGATTTAAAGATGTCTCACTATACTCATAGTGAAACCATGTATAATCCTGGATATGATAATGTGGTTGTATAAGATGACTTTGTTCAAGACCCCTATGGTGATAACGTAGTTTGTGAGATAGATCATTATCCACCTTAAAACACTCAATTGGGGGAATAAAGCCAAGATCATTTAGCTCACTATTCGGTCAACATGCCTCCATACTCAAAGCAAGACCAAGAATAAATAGCATAGTACCTAGCTAGCGTACCATTGATTATGTACCAAGTTAAATAATAACTATACTATGTTATTATTTTATCAATGTATGACCCCTGTTTGTTTGATTGTCACTACTTAAAAATAAGGATTAAGTTTTAATTAGATCCATAGAGGTAGGGGTTGATTTTTCAACAAACTTTCCCCAATGAAAATTTTCTCAAGTCTAGTTAGAGTGCCTTACAATATACCTTATAATCAAAATAATGAATAAGCCTCTTCCAATAATCCTTGAGCTCTAGAGTTTATGATGTATCAAGACCTATGTATGATTATCATAGTAAAAGGCCTCATGAAGGACCACTTCATATAGATGCAAATAGCATACCATACATATTTAAACTTAGCGTACAATTTCAATAACATGACCATGTCAAATGCTCCACTTATCGAGCTAGTTCCTTCAATAGGAGTCTTAATCAAATTAAATGGGCAAGATAATCTGGGTATATACCCATTCATGAAAATTAATTAAATTAGAGACATGTTTAATTCCCTATCTATCAAATAAGTATCTACTACTTTTACATAGATGAATATGCCAAACATAGTGGATATCATGCAAGTGTCATCCAATCCAAACCAAAATGGTTTAAATGCACAAACAAATAGTCCATAGTAAGTGCCTTTAATTAACACCACAAGTTATTTGAAACTTCATGGGGCAAGAAATTATACCTCCTAACCATAATAAACTACCTCTAATCCCTAATTAGTTGCTTATTCGAGCACACAACTATAAGGATTAAGTAGTCAAGCACAAACCAGTGACTTACCTCAATAGAATATGATAAATGTTACTCCACCATAATCGGTGATGACTAAAATTCCATAATAATAGGCATAATATAACATACCAATGCATCAAATATCAAACATTCTACCACCTCAATAGGGAGTAATAAATGTTTTACCTCATTAGCTAAGACAAACATGCCTCTTCAATCATAGACCAATATGTTATTACCATCACAAATGTCATCTAGTCAATAACACATTATTATTAGTAAAATGTTAAACACTCTATAAGAATCTATTTCACAACAAGTGTTCATGAAACTAAGAGATTACACTATCCCACAAGTACCAATTAGGCCACAATTGGCTTTCATTCCAAATGTGCCATAAATTCAGCAATAGGGCCTTATTTCACAAGTTCCCCTTATTTAGCCAAGTTTGAGTAGTCGGTAACAAGTCCTTATTCAACCTCACCAGGAATAGTACTTCACATAGATTCACATCCTACTATCTCAGCCATAATTCCCCAAAAACCAAGCCTGCATACCAAATTCTAACAAGAATATCACACTGTAATGTGTATAATTTCAACAATTACATCCCAATCTATGTATGCATATTCCTATTCAATTCCCTATCCAAACCAACATTCTATATCAAACCATGCCTCCATTATAGCCTCATCAAAGTAACCCACTTTTGACCCTCAACCTCCACATCAAGACAATGTTCAATCTAATTTCTTGGCACAAAAACTACAATAAATGAAGGAAGCAATTGTCACCATCCAAGTTGAGAAATAAACCAAAACATTTAAGTTGGATGATGTATTTTCCTACCCATTCAACATGGAGTATCTATAAACACCATTTCCTCCAGGGTACGAACCATCAAGGTTTAACAAATATAAGGATAAAGTAGACCCAAAATCCCATTTAACTAAATTCTTTTTTACTTGCTAGCTAGTGGCCTATAGTGGCATATACCTCCTAATTTTATTTCCTTAGAGTATATTATAGGACAATCCATGAAGTGGTTTCTAAAATTTCCAAAAAACTTAGTATGTAATTTTGATGATCTTTTGGATAAGTTTGTACAACATCTCTCCTACAATATCAAACATGAGATTTCATTGCTAGATTTGACTCAAGCCAAATATAAGGCTGATGAAATTTTCTCAAGCTATCTACAATGATGGAGAGCACTTTTTATCCATTTCACACATAGTTTACTAGATAAATAATTAGTTGTTATCTTTACCAATAATTTACACAGTGAGATATCCTACCATCTAGAGCATTAATGTGCATGTTTCTCTACGTTTTTGCTAATTATTTTTAGAAGAAAGAAGAAACTAAAGTTAAGAGTCAAGGGTTTATATGTTACCCAAATTAAGTTGTGCACCATATCCAAGCATTTTAGGAGCTCCTCTTTGGCTGTGGAGGAAGACACCTATAGAAAGAAAGAAACTCAAACATAGAGGATGTTAGATAAAGATATGGTGGAATGCCAAGCTACACACTCGGTCTTGAAAGCGTAAAGCTTCGTGAGGGATGACAGTCCACTATTTAAGACAAAGAGATTTGTATAGAATGAAATGATGAAAGACTAAGAAAGAGAAAGTAGACAATGCATACCTGTTCTCTGTAATCAGTCTGTCACAGTCGGTAGTTCTATTGAGGTCAGTTGGTCAATGATGCCGACATCGGTTATGCTACCAATGTCAGTAGGAGATGTTGTCGATGTCAGTCAGGGCAATGGGCTTTGGACGGGTCTCAGGGTTATGTCTGTGGTTGATAGAAGGGTTTAGGAGCTGGGAGGTTTGTGTAGGGTTGTAGAAAAGTGAATAGGGTCTAAAGAAGGACAAAGGTAGAGGTTGGTGTGTAAAGGAGGTAGGAATAAGAGTCAGAGAAAGGCTTTTCAGCCCTTCCACGGAGGAAGTCAGGTTTCTTTTATAGTATTCAAAAAAAGTAAATAGAAACTAATTATCAAGTTATTCTAGAACTTTGAAATGGAGACCAGAAGAATACTTATATTTTTGGTGAAGATCCGAGGGTATCAGGATGCTTATTCTTGTTGTGGCTGATGTTGTAGACCTCGTGCAATGTTTTCAACCCAATGTTTGGAGTGATTTCTATAGAGTTTTTGTAGCCTAGAGAGTGATAGTCAAATTTTGATGCTTAGTTTCAGAGCATGCACGTCGATATCCAAGAGTCTAGGGCCAGAGGGAGAGAGGCTAACTTAACATTAGAACTCGAGTTATGTAACCGATGTCAGCGATCCCACCAGTGTCAGTCGATAGTTGACCGATGTCAGTGGATAGAGAATGGGTAAAAGGGCTATTTATAGCCCTTTGCTTGTTCCTCCATCTGCCAAGTTCATTTTTCATTGGAGAACGGTCAAAAGATGGGTTTATTAGGCATGAGAGTTAGTTAAGAGGTTAATAGGGAGTGAGAATAAGTCATGGGTAGTTAGGATTTGGATGACTTAGTCTGAGGGTGACTCATAGGGTAGGAAATGGTCTTAGGGTGAGGTGTCCAAGGTGAGGTTTCTAGGTGATGTCATTAATTTAAAATAAGTAGTTTATTTTAAATTAATAAAGTGTGTAAGCGACCAAGGGGAGTCAACACAATATTGGTGTCTACAGTGCACATACCTTTAAGGAAATCATTGACAAAGATTTATTGATCAAAAAGGCCCTTATTAATAAAGCAATCATCAATCTTACCTCATCAAATCAAAACTAAGGAAATGGCTAAAATCAAAACTATAACCAAGTCTAAATGCAAGCATCACAACCAGCCCAGGCCAATAATTATTAAAAATACAAGTAGTTTAACTACAACAAGAATGTTTTTGTTAATGGAATAATCAATTCATAACATATTCAAATGGTGAACACACCATCTACTCAGCCAACATCATAAATGTAAATTACTCCTCACCAAAAACTAATTCAGTAGGCATAGCCTTTGTAATAGCCTAGACCAATGCAACAAATACAACAATCTTTGCCTTTGCAAACCCCTCTTCCTCCAAGGAGAATTGTGCCTACTCATTAAATATTTAGTGACGTTGGAGAGACTATTGAATTCATGTTTCATACTCTAGATATCACTAATCTAATTATTTGGCCTATTCTAAAACACTATTCTCATAGAATTCCTTATCCAAATTGGTATAGACAAAATGAATTATGTGAATACCATCAATTTAATAGACATAATGTTGATAAAATTTGAATTTTAGAAAAATTGGGTCAACCCCTACATTTTTAAAATTTTGAATAAGGTTTTCATATGTCTTATGGGTGTGTCATGTTGGTTTATCATCTTACTTATCCTTGCTCTAGCTTTGGTTTAAGTTCATCTCCCTTGTAATTGCCTAGTCAACCAAAGTCAAAGTTAGTCAACCCTATTAAAACATGGTCAAAGGTCCAAATTATCTTTAAAATTTCATAATGTCGTCATTTAGATATTTTAAGGTGTTTCTAAGTCTTGATTTTATCCTTTACCATGTCTTATGTGCAAAAAGTATCATTTTGTCATATTTCTAGCTCATTAAATGACATGTACAAACTTTCAAGGGAGAAAATTTGTCACAAAGCTTGATCATAATTTTTATGAGGTTATAATATTTTATTTATCTATTATATTTCAGTATAAGAAGTAGTTATATACAGAAAGAGGTAGTTTCTCCTTGATTTTAGGCTATTAATGGAACTTGTACGGACTTGGTAAGTCGCCCTTCAAAAAAAAAGTGGGATGGTGTCCTATAAGATATATAATATTATTTTTACCCTTGGTGTGCATATTTTTCATTATAAATTTCATTTTTTTCTTCTATTATTTCATTCTTGTCCTTGCAAGCTAAGGATAGTCATTTTATGATGCATAGTATAGGTCATACAGTTAGAATTGGGAGGAATGAATTTGGGGGTGGAAATTAATATGATTATAATTAATTTTCATAGAAATATTTCATATTTTTATTGATTATTATTTATGAACCATCACTTAGACTCCATGCAGCTTTTTATGCATTCACATCCAAGAGGGGTCACTGTTTGAGCTAGTTTTAGATAATTTTGCTTTGATTTGATGAGTTTGATAATTTCCTATGTTTTTAAAGGTCTCTCCACAAGTTTTACAATCATATTATTTGTTTTTTTTGTCTCATTATCTTAATAATCCTCTTCTAGGCTTACATATGCTTGCAAACTATCCATTTTACACTTACAGTTGTCTCAGATGCCTTCAGAAGTGGAATTCAAGTTGAAAAGGAAGTATTAGGACTTGTTTCATATCCTTGATGGTGTGAGGATATTTTTAAATTTGTTTTTATAGGTTCTAAACTCATTTGTAACCTTGAAACTAGGTTCTTGCTAATTCCATTCTCTACCCGCAAACTTTTCAAGATGCACTTCCAAGGGTTTCATGGTGAGATCATGGTGTGTTGATGGTTTTAATAAGTGTTCCTCATCCCTTTGAAACATAAATAATTCATTTTATAATCTTGAGATAAATATTGAGGTAGTAGGTTCAAATGACAATTCACATTTTTCACTCCCTGTTCACTGTCTAGGTCTGATATCCATATATACTGAGACATGTCCATCTATAGGTCAAAGAATAGGGGATTGAGGCATCAATAGAGTTTTAGGCATGAAATGAAGCTTTCATAGAGTCTTAATATGTCAAATATATCATGAAATACATGTTTGGAAGGCTAAGGTAAGTAGACAAAGGCATTAACCATGTTAAAACTCTCAATATTGCATTCAAGGATCCTTTCCCTGAAGGGCTAAAGTAGTGCTCCTCAAGCTTTTTTGAAATTTTTATGGTCAAGGTACAAGAGCTTATGATGCATAGTGATAGCTTAGTCTTACAACCCTATCCATATATAATGTCCATGCCAATTTTTAAAGGATGATAACAAGTGTAGAGGGGTGTTTAAGAGGCTCAAAGTCATGCTTAAACACACTGAGAACACTCAGTAACATCTACAGGTTTGGGACCAAAAGAGGGTTTCCTTCAACCAAAGTTGTAAATTAATCTTGTATTTTATACAAGAGTGATCATAAATGTTTCAAATGGAATCCATGGACTGAAAAATCTAGGGAAGATGGTGGTTTTTTATTTTGACACCCTAGACTCACTCTCAATCCATACACAGGGCAGAGCATGCATCTACAGGAAGAGTTTTGAGGAACTAGGTCTCAAGTCAGTGAAGGGCATAGTTTGAGATATTTTAGAATAATAAAGTAAGTCCCAAATTAAAAACACATAATGTGACATATATACATATTTTTAAGGATAAATAAAGACATGGCAAAGCATTAAAAAACCTAATAGTGACATACAGCAAGGTTAAGGGCAGTTGTCTTAGTCAGCTAGTTTTGGAGATAAGGTAGTGTTCATTTCGGATCTAAATGATGTTTAAACTCTTTAAAGGTGGATAAAATCATGATCAGGATTTAAGTGGTTTTAAAATCCCTAGGAATGACCTCTAAACACATGACCAAAGATAAATTGCAGACCATACACACATATACCCTATTGAAGGTGACTGTAAGTAAACAGTGATGCTTAAGTGATGGCTTAGAGTCACTTAACAGGATAAAAGTGGGGAAAAAAAGGGTAATATGATTATAAGAAGATAAAAATAGGTTTTATATAATATTTTGAAGCTAAATTTCTACATGGAAACCTACAGGCAAGAGGAAAAGATGTTGTCTCAGTCAACAGGGTAAGCCCAGTCCTATGTTTCTAAGGGCATAGAATGTGTTTGAGAGATCAAAAGGATAGGATGGTGTTGAATAAATTAAAAAATTATCATGAAATATTAATATTCCATTTCAAATGATCATATTTCAAATAAAAGGTCTCCAAACAAGAAAAACATAGGTCATTTCCTCATACCCTACAAACAGTGTACCTAGGAAAGGTCTACCTAGGAGATGGAGAGAGTTGGTGGTCTTATACTTGGAGTTAAAAGATAAAATTTGTTAAATTTTACCCTCATAACCTATAGGAAAACACATAATGATTTTTTTTTAGGATAACATTCCTCTATTCTATCTCAGAGGTAGGGCACTTTTGCCTTGCCTAAAAGGGCAGTTTTGAGGGGAAAGGCTAAAATAATGCACAAAAAGCTTGGTAAACCTTGTATGATTATTTTTAAAGATGTATCACACCTAAAAAAACATGGTAAAATTTTATTTAAGGTATAAATATATACAAGGGGGTCTGGACAAAAAGGTTTACATGCAGGGTAGCTAGGCAAGGTGCAAACCTAGCCTCAAGGGAGGAACTACTTTTAGTTTTGGATTTAGTGAAGCATTATAGTTATTTGAGTAATGTATATTGGAGTTTATTATAGGTTTTATAACCTTAAAAATTCATATTAATTCATTATAGGGTCAGGTTGAACAAGAGTTTCTGATAAGGCCTGTTAGACCTAGTCTAAGCCTAGTACCTAGAAGAAATGCATCATCATTTTAGAGCTATGACTATTTACATATATTAAAATATGTCATTTGGAGTCTATTATATGTGTCTGATATTTTATGTTGTATAAAAGTCCCAAAAAATCCATATTTTGTCTTAAAGTGTACTCAAACCCTCACAAAATGTAGGAAAGGAGTTCGAATGGTAACTTTAGGTCCTTAGAACTCCCATGATGATTTGTATGGGAAGATGAGTTGTTTGGAGATGATTGAGAGGATCCTTAAGAAGACCTTAGTGTCATTGGGAGATAATTCCAATGTCTATTCTTTATGAACAAATGTTAAGACCAGATACCACTCCAAAACCCTTACAAACCCTCTTAAGGACCCGATTGGGGAAAGAAGCAAATTGAAGAATCTAGATAGGGTGGAAATGAAATGAAAATAATTGTAAGATTCATAGGAATATATAGGGGCTTGAAAAAATAAATTGAGGTGTACCCTACCTATATGGAAGGTGTCTAACAAGGTTTTCTTTAACAAATTTTGATGTTTTATAGGCATGAATGAGTTTCAAAAGGTGAAATAAATTTTGAGAAGTATATTGTGACTTTTTATAAGTATACATGGGAATTTTATGAGTTATATAAACCCCTAAGTGTGTCTACTACCTCTCTCATTTTAGCCAATCTAGTGGATAGATAGTGAAAAATGATGAAGCTCCAATTGAGAAGCCTTTTAAGGATTGATTGATGAAATTAATGATATGGACACTCTTGAAAAGTGTCATCCCTCCTTTTTCATGTATCAGATTTTAGAATTAGAAGGTTTTTGGGTGCTAAGTGTGAGAGGTGCATGGAAAGAGGTCATTTTATGACTGTCATGGATGATTGTGCATGTACAAAAGAATAGGAATGATCAAAGATAAATAAAATGCATGTGAGGTATTATATGTAACCCCTCCCACTTATATCCATCATCATACCTAACCCTATATAGAGATGAGGTAGTTTTGTGAAGGAAAATGTTGAAGGCAGTTTCTTATGCAAGCACAAGCGAATCTATGCCACATGTGGAGTTTGTTAGGAATATATTTTACATTGATGGATTTACCATGAGGTAAATAGTTAATTTTGGCATTTATCATAAATTAATTAATACTTATGGTTTATTAAATTAGTAATTAATATATTATTGTTATAACAATAATATATTTTTATACTTGTAAGTCTAATAATGGGTATATGGTTATTAGTGCTTCCTAGTATTTAAGAAGTTATTTTTCATATGTTTTTGGATATATAATATCCATTTTATTATAAAATTATAAGACCATGAGAATTAATGAATATAGTGCATAATATTATGAGTCAAAATACCTCTCTGAGTTTTGATGAGTTAAATCTGTGATTTAACTCTTTCAATACTTATCAGTGGTATCAGAGCAGAAGATTTTGATAGTTTAATGAGTGAGTGGGATAAAATATGGGTTATTTTTTAGCACCATAAAGTTACAATAAATTAATTTGTCTGGTGTATTCAATAAGTTTGGTGGAACCACGACCTGATTATACTCCATGAGCTTTACTTTCCATATACGTTGACAATCAATAGATTTAGTTTTTATTTCTTATCTCATTACAAGACTATTCTGCTATCATTATTTTGTTTAAAATATATTTATGATATATGGTTTAGTTTGTGTTGCATACTCATCTCGATGACATCGCTTGAGAATTTTGATCTAATAACATTATTGTTATTTACTCTAAGTCATCAGATTTGTAATTGAATTCTTTCATAAATACATAATTCATGCATCACCTCAACTCATTAGTAAGGTATTTCATATGATATGTAGATCTATGACTTATATTTGTTAAATATTCATGCACCGTACTATCTTATCTATCTAACACAAATTAGTGATCTTTGAATATCTTACAGTAATTCAATGAGGTAGTGTGTGAATTGAGAAAAATATTATGGTATTGATACATAAGTTGTGTACTACATGTATTTCCATCAATAATATTTTTCCTAAGCCCACGTCAACATGTTTCTCTATGCACCCATCATCTACACAAATCTAATGCCACTTTTATTCCCATTGATTTCCATGCTCGACGTATCACCTAGTGTATTGGATTGATTTTAGCTATATCAGTCTTTGTCCAGCTATATGATAAAGACACCAAAGCTTGGATATATGTCATGAATGTTTAGGTATGTGTCTAAGTTTATATATTAAGTTTTAAGTCTTTTTAAGTCATTCTTTTAGGAGAGTTTCATTTTTAACATTAGTAGTTAGTCTTTTAATTTATTTTATATTGATAGTCATTATGGTCAAAGCTATTTTCAAAGGTTTTTTTGAATCTATTATTTTAAGGGTCAAGTCATAAATTCCTTATGTCAATGTCATGTTTAGATTATTTTAAAATTAATTATCATTTATTACTTTTTAAATGTTATGTTTGTTTTTTAAAAAAATCAAGTGTCGTTTTATTGAGTTTTGTCATTTAGGTGAATATTAGGGTCTTATTTAGGTGAATTACATTGATTGAGTCATTTTTTGTAAAGTGTTTTATAATATTGTAAAATGTCAAAAATGATTCAGTCATTAGAATTCAAAACTATTGTTTTATAGATGCATTATTGCTTGTATGTGATGTTTGAGTTACTAGTAAGCTTCAACTCTTCATCAGCTAAATAAGTAGCCACTTACTAAAGGTTGAAGGCTACACAAAGGTTGGAGGTCATTTAGTGACCTCTCATTAGGCACCATCAATGAGGCCACATACTAATTTGGAGGCCATGTGGTATTTTTTGTGTGGTGTGGATTTCAGTGTGATAGATACAACATTTATTTTTTTTTGATATTGGAAGAGCTAATAGTAGATGTAGTTCATTTAGAACCTGTCAAGTATCAGAAGAGCTAAATCAAAGTTAAACAAGTTTGAGGGACATTTGTCCTTGATTCCCTTTAGAATCTATCTCACACATGATTCAATGACTATTAACTCATTCTCATTTCTTGACAAGTGTTTCTATGACTCTTGAGCTCCTCTTTCTCTCTGTCCTCACATAATTTGTATAAATTCTAGCCTTTTGGGATATTGTAGGGATCTCTCCACCTAGGTATGGAAAATCCCTACCAAAATTTTACCTTTAGCTAATAAAGATAGTTTTTTTTACCTCATTCAAGATTTAATTAAGTGTATACAATGGTTGTTGGTCTTGTGCAAGTGTATTTTGGCTTACGTTCACATGTAACTCTTCCTAGTGCCATATGTGTTCTGGAATCTCTCTTTTACAAGTCAACAAGAAGTGTCTAATTGGATTGTAGATATAGTGATTAGTCTATTAAATAATGTTTATTAGATTGCCTATTTTCTAAGTCTTCCTAACTTAATCTCTCTTTAAGACCCCATGATTGAAACATTGATGTGAAAGGGAAGATTATCATTAGATGAAGTGTATGTGTAGACTTCTTGGTTCTAAGTGCATGTTATATGGTGTGAGTAGAAACTTATTTGGTGTATCACCTCCCCTAGATTAGATTTACATTTAGTTTTTCTTATACCTTTTCATCCCCCCAAGTGTTAGTAGTAGGATTGATCAAAGCGGTACATCAAGGGGAACTAGCCCCAAATCTAGAGATCTACCTCAAATTCAGGTCACCCACAGCCCTAAGGTGGTTGCATTATGCCACTTGACTAACGAGAAACTTGTCATCTGCTCAATGGGTGCATGTTTAAGTGACAACAATTTTTGGCATGCTTTATGGGACTAAATAGTCCATTCCTTGAGGAGTTTTGGTGTTCTCCTCAAGATACCAGCCTTTAGAAGCAATTTCACTAAGCACCAATGGTGACTCCAAGCATAAATCTACTGGTTAAGTAGTCTAGGTACTATAATTGAAGTTATTTTCTTATTATATGGTCTTCTTATAAGTGATTGATGGATAATTTTGATTTTGAGTTTATCTTAACATAAGTTGGGAAGACATATCCTTCTTTGCCTATTCCTCCTTAATATGAAAAAGTACTTGCCCAAACTTATCATGATCCCTGTCAATCATATGTTACCTATAATTAGCTCTACCAAGCTTGTACTTCACCTAGTCCACCTAGTTCCTCTCCAAGACATTTTATTACAAGTTTCAAGAAGACTCTCATTAGCTAAAAATACTACATGTTAGACCTTGATACTAGAAATGGTTGTGGTTAAGTCATCCCTAGTGATTGTATCAAAAGTGTGAGAAATGCTTTGGAACAAGTCAAGGGAGAATGGATGCCTATAGAGAGAGCTAATTGGTAAGGTATTTCTAATGAGATGCTTGATGTTTGTGGCCTAATTTTCCACCTAGAAGAGAGGTTGAGATCTCATGAACCAGCTTAGTCTTGGCATCCCCAATATATCCCAAATCAACCTTCAAGTATGTCAACTACACATTTCCAAGATACTAATCTCACAATGTTTCAAAATAACCCAAGTCCTTCATACATTCCCCAAAGTTTCCCTTATTGGAAGTCCATCTAAGAGAGCAAACAAAGGAAGGAAGATAACACTATTGAGTAGGTTGACTTATTTAGAAAAGATTTTGAGAAAGGAAGATTGAGTTTTGAGACTCATCTTGACAAGGAGATTAAATTGGCTAACCAGATTTTAAGGCAATCCATATTGGTAGCAAAAAAGGAACTCTCTAAGCCTACTTTTCCAATTTGGAATCAAGATGTCAAGCCCAAGAAAACCCCAAGTTTCCTAAACATATCATTCACCCCTTCATTTATATCTCAGCCTCATAAATAATCCTCTAAGCATAGCTTCCCAAGATGGAAAGAGGTAGTAGCAGCTTGTGAAAATAAGAACAAGAGATGTTTAAGTGGAGAGAAACTTGAAACTACTCAACTCCCTCCCACCCCTCCTCAAGAATCCATTGAACCCATCTTTCCACCTTCTTTAGCTGATCCATTTTTCCCTTCTAATGTTGAAGATTACATTGCTCCTTGGGAACCTTTATAATGGGAACCCCGGTTGCACCCAAAACTAACGTAGTAGGGACTCTTTATGACTCCAGTACATTTGTTGGTCATTCTATTTTTTTTGTGTAGTATAAAGACTAATGCATGTAACATAAATATAGAATTGCAAGCATAGATACACACAGATGAAAAAACCAATAAACTGTATTTGTCTTAATTGTAAAATGAGTAAATGAGTACAATGCCAGTCACGTGGTGATTCACTAAATCCCTTAGTGATTGTATGAACATTATTTCAATCAGATGTCCCAGTAAGTGCTGAAGGTGCTTCATTTTTTCTCTAACCCATGAAACTATGAACTCTGTAGGCTAGGTTTTCTACAGACTGGATCTACAGACTCTGTAGGCCACTTCTACGGACTCTACAGCCAAATATACAAACTCTACAAGAGATTCTACAAAATCTATAGCCAAATCTATAGACTCTACAGGAGCTTCTATGGACTCTGTAGGAAGAAAACTATGGACTCTGTAGGCAGAAACCATGGACTCTAAAAAAAACTAGACTCTGCAAGCAGAAAACTATGGACTCTGTAGGAAAAAAACTATGGACTCTGCATGCAAAAAACTATGGACTCTGTAGGTAGAAAACTACAGACTCTACAGGTAGAAACTATGGACTCTATAGAAAACTACAGACTTTGTAGGTAGGAAATTATGGACTTTGTAGGTAGAAACTACGGACTCTACAAAAAACTATGGACTCACCTAGTTGCATACAAATGCTACAGTGATGGAGCTGCTATAGTAACATGCTGTTATAGTGGTACAGCTACTATAGTGGTACGGTTGCTACAGTGGCACAATTGCTACAATGGCATGGCTACTATAGTGGCAGAGAGCACAAACTCCAAAGACCAATCCCAATGATTGATGTCTAGAGTGTTATAGATGAGAAGGACGTTCTCAAATGCCCAAATATGCTACAAGTGCAATAATTCTTTTCTTCTTATCCAACATGCCCCAAAAAGCCACAATCACTTCCCTTTATCCTTTCTCCAAGGGGCAACTCAACTCACTTAAGTAATGTGGGATAAAGGATGTGAAACAGTCCCTCATAAAGTAAATTTTTAAAGTGACACTCCATGTCTTTTAGCTGGGTTAAATGTTACCCTTTTTGTGGCACTTTAGGCCCCCAAAAATACTAGCAACCAGACTCTGAATGGTACAAGTGATATCTTGTCGAAAATCTCTCAGCAAGGAGCATCAAATCCAATCATCAAAATTGGCCTCCATTACATCCTATCAACTTACTACAAATAGTAAGTGTGCTAAAAATTGAGTAATCCAATTGCTAAAATGGGGACATTACAGTCCACCCCCTTGAAATTACTTGTCCTCAAGCAATCTTAGACCAGCCTACTAAATAACTTGCTCACTTTCCCATGTAGCATCCTCCTTCAGTAGGTCTTTCCATCTAACCAAATACTCCTTAACTATCTTATTTTTGAGTTTCCTCTCTTTAGTGTCTAGAATAGCCTTAAGTTCTAACATGAGCCTCCTTTCCCCATCCAAAGGGGCTAAATCTACAGGAGGCACTACACCCTGACCAATGGCCCTCTTAAGCCTAGACACATGAAATACATTGTGCACTCGACTACCCTCTGGAAGCTCTAGTTCATAGGCAACTTCACCCACTCTTTGAATCACCCTGTAGGGGCCATAAAGTCTAGGCTTAAGCTTCTCTACTCTTCTCTTCTTGAGCGATGATTTCCTATATGGTTGTAGCCTCAAATACACCATGTCCCCTACCTTAAAACTATGCTCTACCCTATGTTGATTAGCATATAACTTCTACTAATTTTGAGCCTGTTGTATATTCTCTTTGAGCACTCTCAAGATATCTTGACTATCCTTCAATAGGTCTTTAGCTTTAGGCACTCTGCAATCCCCCAAAGCCAAATCCATGAAGCTTGGAGCTTCATACCCATATAATGCCATAAATGGAGTCATCTTGATGGTCATGTGATGCATGGTATTGTAACTCCCCCATGTGTAACCACTTAACCCAGGCTCTCTACTTTGTAGTCACATAGTTTCACAGATAACCTTCCACCCATGTATTTACTATCTTCATCTGCCCATCTATTTGGGGATGGTAGCTCATATTAGGTGTCAGGTCTATACTGTATAGCTTGAATAACTCCCACCAAAAAGTGTTCATGAACTTGATATCCCTATCATTGACAATAAATATTGGTAACCCATGCAGCCTAAAAACCTCCTTGAAGAACACATCTACCACCTGAGCTACTATATAAGTAAAGGGGATAGCAAAGAAGTGAGAAAACTTCATCAATCTATCTACCACCACATAAATGCAATCTCTTCCCTGCACTTGAGATAGGCCAGTGATGAAGTCCATAAAAATGCTTTCCCACTTTTGGTCTAGAATGGGTAAGGGATATAGTAAACTAGCAAGAAATGTGTGCTCTTATTTATTCTATTGACAAATTGTACACTCCCTGACATGCCTCTGAACATCATCCTTGAGCCCTCTCCTTGAGAACCACTCTCAGATCTACCTGTAGGTCTTGAAAACCCTTGGATGCCCAGACATAGGTGCATCATGAAATGCCCTCAGTATCATCTTTCTTAAGGGTCATGATGGAATTAAATAAATTCTATCATGAACCCTGATCAACCCATCTATCACCTCATAGTGATCATCCTGTATAGTGCCTGAAACTAGTCCCGATGCCCAAGCATCTCCAGCATATTTTGCTATAATCTTAGCCTACCAATCTCTTGAAAAATATTACAAGAGCACAAATTTGAGGTCTTATGGATAAGGCATCAACTACTACATTCTTCTTTCCTTTGACAAACTCAATGTCAAAGTCATAAGCCTATAATTTAATGACCCACTTCTGCTACCTATCATTCAAGTCTCGTTGACCCATGAAATACCTTATGCTATTGTGATCCATCTTGATCATAAACTTCCCTCCAACCAAGTAGGATCAGAATTTGGCCAAGGCATGCATGATGGCCAACACTACTCCAATCTCGTCACCCGATGCATCACAATGAAGCTCAAAAGGCTTTGTGAAGTTGGGTAGAGATAGAACTGGACATGAAGGCATCACCCACTTGAAATGTTTAAAACACTGTTGTGCTACCTCTATCCATACAAAAGCACCCTTCTTGATGAGGTCTATTAATGGTGTTGAAGTCTGTGAAAAGCCCTTCACAAATCTCCTATAAAATCCACATAATCGAAAGAATCCTTTGAGTTGTATAAGGCTGGTTGGAGTGGGCCAATCAACAACCACTTTGATTTTTTTAGATCCACCCAAACTCCTTTAGAACTGATAATATGGCTGAGGTAGAGCAACTTGGTCATGTAGAACTCACACTTTGATTCCTTGGCATACAGTGACTCCTCCAAAATGACTAGCACCTCCTCTAATTGTTGTAGGTGTTCATCCCATGTCTTATTGAATACCAAGATGTCATCAAAGAATATCAATACAAATATTTAGCACTACCCTATAAACACCTAATTCATATAACTCTGGAAGGTAGCTGGAGTGTTGGTTAGCCCAAATGGCATAACCAAAAACTCAAAGTGCCTATAGTGACACTGGAAAGTAGTTTTTTCTATGTCCTCCACTCACATCCTGATCTGATGGTATCCTAAACATAAGTCTATCTTAGAGAAATATTGTTCTCCATGTAGCTCATTAGTCAACTCATCAATCCTAGGAATGGGGTACCTGTTCTTAATTGTCTTCTTATTGAGAGCTCTATAATTAATGCACATACGCATTGTCCCATCCTTCTTCTTCACCAAAACAACTGCTAAAGCAAAGGGGCTTTTGTTGGGCCTAATATGTCCCATCTCCAATAGCTCCTTTATTGACTTCTCTATTTCATCCTTGTGCTTTTTAGGATGGTGGTAGTGGGTGATGATGATTGGTTTAGCCCCCTCCTCTATCTCAACAACATGCTTTATACCCCTCTTGGGAGGAACCCCATGTGGCATACTACCAAACACCTTATCATGCCTATAAATGATCTCTTGTACATCTAGGTGATAGCTTTTTACCTTCTGCTCTAGAGGTGTAGGCATGATCAAACATTCAGCTGCCCACTCGACATCATCATGTCTAAACAACTGTTCCATCTTTTTCAAGGATACCACCCTCAGCCCCCCATTAGGTAAACCTTAGATCACCACCTTCCTGCCCTAATGTTGAAAGCTCATCTCTAGCTTAGCCAAGTTAAAGGTGAACTCTACCAAAGAAGCCATCCATGTCATTCCCAAGATGACATCATAATCACCCATGTCAACTACATATAAATCATCCTCTAACTCATAGTCTCCTCCCAATCTGATGCAAAGTTTTGAAATCTTCTAGGTGCATAATAACTTATGGCCATTGGCCACCATGACTCTGAACCCTGTGTGCTCTTCAATCTGAAGACCTCTCTTGGCCACTAGTTTAGCATTGATGAAATAATGCATTGCCCCTGTGTCGATGAAGGAAACCACATGCTACCCCTGAATCATCCCTCTTACCTTAAAGGTAATGGCCTTCTAGATGCCTATCAATCAAGCAAGAGATTTTTCATCATCTGAACTATCCTCATCAGCGCTATCACCCTAACTAGATTCTGAATCTAAATGTTGCCCCTTGTCTTCAAAAGATGATTCATTTACTAAGAAATACTCCATGGGCTTAGCCTTTGCCTTAAGCAAACATTCATGGGAAGGATTCCATGGCTCCCTATAATGAAAACATAGTTTTTTCTTCCTGAGTTCATTGAGGGTATCACTGTCTAACCCTTTAGTTTCCCCCTTAGGTCACTGAGGGTCCTAAAATGTCTTCCTTTCCTTATCCTTCCTAAAATGAGAGTCCTTAGAGTGAAGTTTACTCTTGTAGGAAGAAGATGTTAGGTCTCTTGTTTTCTTAATAGCCTCTTGTAGTGAAGAAGGGTTGTGTCCCTTAACCCATCCTCGCAAGGGATCAAAAATCCCATCCATGAAAAGAAAAATCAGTCTCCTTTCTAATATATCCATCACTAATACTACCAACTTTTGGAACTCGATGATATAGGCCTCCACAGAACCCCACTGTTTAAGCTGAGCTAGCTCCTTGAAATGCAATTTTGGGTCTTTAGTATTAAATTTATTAATGAGTCTCTTAGTAAACTTTGCATAAGTGTCTATTTGGTTACGGCCAAGCCTAACCATACTGTGGTGCCACCACTCATGGGCACTTCCATCCAAGTGCAATGCAACATACTTAATCACGTCTTCCTTAGGCATGGGATAAAGCTAGAAATAAGTGTCTAATTTTTGGACCCAAGTCTGCATTGAAGTCTTCCCTATACCGTCATAGTATGGAATGGACAAATTTCCCAACTTCTTCCTCATCTCATAATTTTTTTGCCTATTCCCTCTCATGGCATATGCTTGATTCTAACATCCATATACTCCTTTAAGGACATTTCACCCTAAAAATATGGTCCAGCATTTCTCTAATCCTCTAGTATTTGGTCTTATATCTCCTGCTATGTAGGACCAACATTATCCTAGTCATTCTATCTCGAAGGGAATTGTAGCATGAGTGGCCTTGTAAAAGAATTTACTCTAGCGTATGTCTGGGATCCTCTATTTATTGATGCATCTCCATTACTCAGTCCACCTACCTGGTTAGCATTATTACCCTGGTTGGCATTGTTGCCTTGATCTGCTCTATTCAAGTGTTGTGTAATTGCTAGAGCCATCTACTGTAATGTGGTCTGTATCTCCCTTTTCCCCCTAGCAAGATCACTGAGCATCATCCTGGTGTTGGGTTATCCCCCATCCCCATCTTGGTCACCTATGGTTAGTGCTGAAAAGGGCTCACCCTCCTCAATTTTTGATAAAACTTTTAAGTCTAGGTTTGTCCAGTTTCTCCTCAAGAAGTACTAATGTGTGGGATGCATGAAACCTCACAAGATGGTAGGAATAATAGGCTCTGATACCACTATAATGGGCACCCTAGTTGTGCCCAAAACTAACCCAGCATGGACTCTTTATGACTCTGGTAGATTTGTTGGTGTTTCTTTTTTTTTGTTTTTTACAAAGACTAATGCATGTAACATAAATATAGAATTGCAAGCATAGATACACATAGCTGAAAAAACCAACACATTGTATTTGTGTTAATTAAAAAATGAGTAAATGAGTACAATGCCAGTCATGTGTTGATTCACTAAATCCCTTAGTGATCATATGAACATTATTTCAAGTGAATATCCCAAAAAGTGTTGAAGGTGCTTCATCTATTCTCTGACCCATGGAACTATGAACTCTATAGGCTAAGTTTTCTATGGACTCTGCAAACTGGATCTACAGACTCTACAAGCCACTTCTACAGACTCTGTAGCCAAATCTATGGACTCTGTAGGAGCTTCTATAGACTCTACAGCCAAATATATAGACTCTATAGGAGCTTCTATGGACTCTGTAGGCGAAAAACTATGGACTCTATAGGTAAAAACTATGAACTCTATAAAAAACTATGGACTCTATAGGTAGAAAACTATGGACTCTGTAGGCAGAAACTATGGACTCTACAGAAAACTACGGACTTTGCAGGTAGAAAGCTATGGACTCTATAGGCAGAAACTATAGACTCTACAAAAAACTATGAACTCTATAGGTAGAAAACTATGGACTTTGTAGGCAAAAAACTATGGACTCTGTAGGCAAAAACTATGGACTCTATAGAAAACTATAGACTCTACAAATAGGAAACTATAAACTCTACAGGTAGAAACTATGGACTCTATAGAAAACTATGAACTCACCTAGCTACATGCAAATGCTATAGTGATGGAGTTGCTATAGTAATGTGCTACTACAATGGTATCACTACTACAGTGGTATGGCTGCTATAATGGCATAGCTACTATAGTGGCATAGCTACTACAGTGGCATGGCTGCTATAGTGGCTGAGAGCATAAACTCCAAAGACCAATCCCAAGGATTGATGTCTAGAGTGTTACAAATGAGAAGGATGTTCTCAAATGCCCAAATAAGTTGCAAGTGCAATAATTCTTTTCATCTTATCCAACATGCCCCAAAAAGCCACAAGCACTTCCCTTTATCCTTTCTCCAAGGAGCAAATCAACTCACTTGAGCAATGTGGGATAAATGATGTGCAATAGTCACTCATAAAGTAAATGTTTAAAGTGACACTCCATGTCTTTCATCTGGGTTAAATGTTACCCTTTTTGCAGCACTTTAGGCCCCCAAAAATAATAGCATCTGGACTCCAAATGGTGCAAGTGATAGCTTGCCAAAAATCTCTCAACAAGGAGAATCAAATCCAATCATCAAAACTAGCCTCTATTGTGTCCTATCAACTTACTACAAATAGTAAGTGTGCTAGAAACTAAGTAAGCCAACTTCTAAAATGGGGACATTACAGCCTTATTTGGATAATATTCCTAGTTTTGAGATGCCTAATATTGGCACTACTAAGGAGGATGAGTTTGAGATTTCATATTAGATTGAAGATGAAGAGGAGCTGACTACTAGTGAGGATACATTAGATTGTGATGATGAGGAAAAGGATCCTCCTTGTGTTGAAGAAGAGGTTATTTTGGAATGCAAAGGAGAAAATGAAGGAGCCTCTCTTGTTGTTCCTCTTCATGATGTTGACCAATCAAAATATGATGACTTGTGGTAGATATTTGAAGATATATGTAATGAATTTGAAGGCCTCAAGGGGCCTCTAAGTCTTTTAGAGATATCTACAAGCCATGGTAAGCAAGATGTTGTGTCTTAAAAGGAAGACATGTGGCAGACCTATGTGAAAATGTTCAAATAGTATAAAGAATGTGAGAAGACAAAACTCTTATTAAAACAAGCTCAATATGTTGGAGAGCAGGTGGGTGTTGAAGACTATCATCATCAAGAGGCTTTAGACCAAGATTGGGCAATCTATGATGATTATAAAGCTTTTGGAGATGACTTAGAGTTTGATATTAGAACCACACATGAAGTTTATCCTATCAACATCAAGGAATATTTTGAGAAAGAAACACTATTACAAAGCTATGACACAACACTTCTTGAAGACTTTGAAGAGGCTATAATAAATGAGAAGTATAATGGGATCCTTCAAGAATACATAGGTTTGCAACAAGCTATTCCATTCATAGATATGCAAATATATCATGAATTGATAAAAGGACAGTAGTATGAGGCATGTTTCCAAGTTCAAGAGGACTTCATCTACCTTAGAGACTTTTGGTAGATGAATCCATTAGATGACATGCAATTCCAAAGAGCAAAAGGAAACATGAGTCATCTAGCACCACATCCAAAAGGAATCATGCTTGGCCTCCTCATTCATCTAGTGAGGAAGGAGAATCAAGGTACTTCCCTTTTGATCTAGGAAGGGAGGTATGTTTAGGTTGAATGTACATAATTGTTTGCTTTCAGTTGTGTCATTTTTTCCCTAAGTGCTTAGTAGCACAAGTGTGTCTTTGCTTTGTGTGTTTGTTTTGGTCTTGTTGTGTGTTGTTATTTTCTTTATGTGTTTTGAGGTAAAGTATTTGTTTATTATTCAGGTCAAGGTCTAGTCCATGCTATTTTTAAGTGTATTTGACTCCCTTTTCCCAATGGATAGGATAAGGCTACTAGTCCTTCACATAGGCAACCATGTTATCCCTAAAAATTACCAAAAGTGTTGACCAAATTTAAATTTTAGTCAAATTAGGTCAACCCCTACATTTTTAAACTTTTGAAGAATCTTTTTATGTGGCATATGGGTGTTTCATGTTGATCTATCATCTTATTTATCCTTGATGCAGCCTTGTTTTAAGCTCATATCCTTTGTAATTACCTGGTCAACTAAAGTTAAAGTTGGTCAACCCTAGTCAAACATGATCAAAGGTCCAAATTATCCTAATTATTTAGATTTTTTAAGGTGTTTCTAATTCTTGATTTTGTCCTTTACCATGTCTTATGTGCAAAAAGTATCATTTTGTCATATTTCTAGCTCATTAAATGACATATACAAACTTTCAAGGGAGAAAATGTGTCACCAAGATTGATCCTAATGTGGAATAGGTTAGGAGATGTCAATGATCCATTATATGTCAGTACAAGAAGTAGTTATATGCAAAAAGAGGTAGTTTCTCCTTGATTTTAGGCCATTAATGGCACTTGTACAAATTTGGTAAGTCCCCCTTCAGAAAAAAATGTGGAATGGTGTCCCTTAAGCTCCATAATATTATTTTCACCCTTTGTGTGCATATTTTTCATTATAAATTTCATTTTTTTCTTCTATTCCTTCCTTCTTGTCCTTGTAAGCTAAAGAGAATCATTTTATGATGCATAGTATGGGCCATACAATTAGAATTAGGAGGAATGCCTTTGGGGGTGGAAATTAATTTGATTATAATTCATTTTCATTGAAATATTTCCCATTTTTATTGATTATTATTTATGAACCATCACTTAGACTCTAGGTAGCTTTTAATGCATTCACATCCAAGAGGGGTCACTGTTTGAGCTAGTTTCAAATAATTTTACTTTGATTTGATGATTTTGATAGTTTTCTATGTTTTTCAGGGCCTCTCCATAATTTTTCTCATCATATTCATTGTTTTTAAGTCTCATTAGCTTAATAATCCTCTTCTAGGCTTACATATTCTTACAAACTATCCATTTTAGACTTGCAGTTGTCTCATATGCCTTCAAAGTGGAATTCAAGTTGAAAAAGAAGTATTGGCACTTGTTTCATATCCTTCATGGTGTGAGGATATTTTTGAATTTGTTTGGATAGGTTATAAACTCATTTGGAACCTTTCAATCATGTTCTTGCTAATTCCATTCTCTACCTACAAACTTTTCAAGATGCACTTCTAGGGGTTTCATGGTGAGATCATGGCATGTTGATGGTTTTAATAAGTGGTCCTCATCCCTTTAAAACATAAATAACTCATTTGGTAATCTTGAGGCACTAAGGTCAAATGAAAATTCACATTTTTCACTCCCTAATCACTATCCAAGTCTAATCTGCCTATATACTAAGACATGTCCACCTATAGGTGAGAGAAAAGGGGATTGAGGCATTAATAGAATTTTATCCATGAATTGAAGCTTCTTTAGAGTCATAATATGTCAAAGAGATCATGAAATGCATGATTGGAGGGCTAAGGTAATCAGATAAAAGCATAATCCATGCTAAAACTCTCAATACTACATTCAGTGATCCTTTCCCCAAAGGGCCAAAATAGTGCTCCTCAAGGTTTTTTGAAGTTTTCATGGTGAAGGTACAAGATATTATGATGCATAGTGATAGCTTGGTATTACATTCCTATCCACATAAAATGTCCATTCCAAGTTTGAAAGGATGAGAACAAGTGGAAAGGGGTGTTCAAGAGGCTCAAAGTCATGCTCAAACACATTAAGAACACTCAATAACATCTACATGTTTGAGACCAAAAGAGGGTTTACTTCAACCAAAGTTGTAAACTAAACTTATCTTATATATAATATTGATTAAATATGTTTAAAATTTAATCCATGGATTTAAACATCAAGGTAATATGATGTTTTGTGTTTTTGACCCCCTAGACTCACTCCTAGTTCATACATAGGGTAGAGCATGCATCTATAGGCAGAATTTTGAGGAACTAGGTCTTAGGTCAGTGAAGGGCATAGTTTGAGATATTTTTGAACAAAAAAGTAAGTCCCAAATTAAACACACTTCATGTGACCTATATAAATATGTTTAAGGATAAATAAATACATGACCAATCATTAAAAAACTTAATAGTGACCTATAACAAGGTTAAGGGCAATTGTGTCAGTCAGCTAGTTTTGGAGACAAGGTAGTGTTAATTTGGGATCTCAATGATGTTTTATCCCTTTAAAATTGGATAAAATAATTATTATTAATTAATTGGTTTTAAAATCCCTAGGAATGACCTCTAAACATATGACCAAAGATAAATTATAGGACATACACACACATACCCTACTAAAAGTGATTGTAAGTAAATAGTGATGCTTGAGTGATGGTTTAGAGTCACTCAAAGGGATAAAATTAAGATAAAAAAAGGTTAATATGATTATAATATGCTCATAATATGTTTTATATATCTTTTGAGGCTAAATATCTACATGGTAAGCTACAGGCAAGAGGAAAAGAGGTTGTCTCAGTCAACAAGGTAAGCCTAGTCCTATGTTTCTAAGGGCATAAAATGTGTTTGAGAGACCCAAAGGATAGAATGGTGTTTAATCCATTAAAAATTTATAAATAAATATGAATATTCCCTTTTTAGTGAGCATATTTCAAATCAAAGGTCTCCAAACAAGCAAAACATAGTCCATTTCCTCATACCCTACAGACAGTGTACCTAGGAAAAGTCTACTTAGGAGATGGAGAGATTTGGTGGTCTTATACTTAGATTTTAAATATTAAATTTAGTAAATATTACCCTCATATAAATTATTACAACCTAAAATTATTTTTTTGAAGGATAAAATAGGATAACATGCCTTTATTCTGTCTCAGAGATAGGGCACTTTTGCCTTACATAAAAGGGCAGTTTTGAGGGAAAAGGCTAAAATGATGCACCAAAAACTTGGTAAACCTTGTATGCTTATTTTTAAAGATTTAAAAAACCTTAAAAAACATGTGAAAGTTTTATGTAAGGTTTGAATCTAGACAAGGGGGCTTGGACAAGAAGGTTTACATGTAGGGTAGCTAGGCAAGGTGCAAACCTAGCCTCAAGGGAGGAACTACTTTCAATTTTGGATGTTGTGAAGCATTATAGTTTTTTTATTCATGTAAATGGTAGTATATAATATTTTTTTAAACCTTAAAAAGGTAGATTAATTCATTAAAGGGTCAGGTTGAAAAAGAGTTGTAGGTAAGGCATGTTACACCTAGTCTAGGCCTAGTACCTAGAAGCAATGTATCATCATTTTAGAGATAGATGACTATTGACATTAGTTTTAATATGTTATTGGGAGTCTATTAGAGGTGTATAATTTTTTATATTGTATAAAAGTCCACAAAAAATCCATATTTTGGCTTAAAGTGTACTTAGACCCTCACAGAATGTAAGAAAGGAGTTCAAATGGTAATTTTGGATGCTTAGGACTCTCATGATGCTTTGCATGGGAAGATAAGTTATTTGGAGATGATTGATAGGGTACTTAATAATCCCTTAGTGGAATTTGGAGATAATTACAGTGTCTATTCTTTATGAACAAAGGTTAGGACCAGATACCACTCTAAAACCCTTACAAACCCTCCTAAGGACATGATTGGGGAAAGAAGCAAATTGAAGCATCCAAATATGGTGGAAATGACATGAAAATAATTATAATATGAAGAGGAATCTCAAGGGGCTTGGCACAAGTAATTGAGGTGTACCCTACTTATACAAAAGAGGTTTAATAGGTTTTTCTTTGACAAATTTTTATGATGTGTAGGCATGAAGGAGTTTCAAAACGTGAAATCACTTTTTAGAGGTATATTTAGACTTTTTATAAGTCCCCATGTTGATTTTATGAGTTATCTAAACTCCTAAGTGTGTCTGCTACCTCTCTCATTTTAACCAGTCTAGTGGATAGATAATGAATACTTAGTGAAAATGGTAAAGCTCCAATTGGGAAGCCTTTTAAGGATTGATTGATGAAATTGATGCTATGGAAACTCTTTACAAGTTTCATCCCTCTTTTTTTATACATCATATTATATAATTGGAAGTGTTTTCTATTCCAAGTGTGAGAGGTGTATGGAAAGAGGTTATTTTAGGACTATCATGGATGATTGTGCATCTCCAAAAGAATAGGAATGATTAGAGATTAATTAAATTCATGTGAGGGATTTTTGGTATCCCTTACCACTTATATCCATCATCAAACTTGAACATATTTATAAATTAGGTAGTTTTGTGAAGGAAAATGATGTAGTGTCTTATGCAAGCACAAGGGAATCTATGCCACATGTGGAGGAGGTGAACAATTTTGAGGGAAATTTGTCTTTGATACCCTTTATAACCTATCTCGAACATGATTCTATGACTATTTTAACTCATTCTCATTGCTTGACAAGTGTCTCTATGACTCTTGAGCTCCTCTTTCTCTCTCTCTCCTCTCACAACTTCTATAAATTCTAGCCTTCAGGGTTATTATAGGGATCTCTCCACTTGGTTATGGTGAAACCCAATCAAAATTTTGACTTGAGATAATAAATATAGTTTTTTAACTCATTAAATATTTCACTAAGTGCATTCAATGGTTTTTGGTCTTGTACAAATGTATTTTGGCTTACCTTCACATGTTACTCTTCAAGTCAACAAGAAGTGTCTAATTAGATTTCAGTTATAGTGGTAGTCTATTTAATAGTGTTTATTAGAATGTCTATTATCTAAGTCCTCCTAACTTAGTCTCTCCTTAAGACCCCATGCTTGAAACATTGATGTGAAAGGGAAGATGATTATTAGATGAAGTGTATATTTAGACTTCTTCTTGGTTCTAAGTGCATGTTAGATGGTGTGAGTAGACAACTTATTTAGTGTATCACCTCCCCTAGATTAGATTTTATTTTATTTTTTATTATCCCTTTTCATCCCCCCAAGTGTTATTTGTAGGATTGATCAAAGTGGTACATCAATGGGAACTAGCGCCAAATATAGAGATCCACCTCAAAGTTGGGTGCCCACAACCCTGAGGTGGTTCTATTGTGCCACTTGAATGAGGAGAAACTTGTTATCTCCTCAATGGGTGCAAGTTCAAGTGACAACACATAATTTATGCCATTGTGTGAAAATCAAACATATTATTCAAAATATGTTCAAAACTAAGGAGATAACATTAGATAATGGAGCTTCTATATCCAATAATAACCTAGGTATTTATCAAAACCCTTTTCCACAACATACCCATAATAACAACTTAGAACAACAAAGGTTAGAATAGTAGTAGCAATAGTATCAATAGCTAAGACAACAATAACAATACCATTAGCAATAATAACATTGTCTAAATGGATGGAACTAAGGCCAAAATAATGTCAACAATGACCAATAGACATACCATGCAGTTGCACATGACTACAATAAGGTTATAGGCCATATTATGAGAGGTCATGTTTCCACCATCTCCATCAATCCAAGACTAAGTATCAACTAAACAAGACCATTTTAAACCAAATCCAATCAACTAACCTATGTTATTGATCCTTCCTTGACCTAGGACCACATACAAGAACACCAACAAGTAGGGATCATTAATTTTAGACCTTATATTGATATCTCATGGCTGTCCCATGACCACATACAAGTGCACTAGCACCTGAGATTTATACTATCTGGTCCCCCTCCACCATCATTTTCTAGAAACAATGATCTCGTATCTAATCTTTGTTGTGTAATCAAAAATCATTGGTCAAAGATTACCATTTTAGGTCCCACAATCATCTTCCACTCCACCCATCCAACCCACCATTTTGGCTAGGAACAAGCTATATACTATTGTGAAGGATAAAATATTTGATATTTTGGAATAATTTTGGAATATGTTGGCATAAATTTACATATTATATTTGTTGTGTACATATACCATCCATAATAACATATTAAAGGAGTTCCTCAACCAATCCCAAGTTCTAAATGACATAAAACTAGACAAATTTCAAGCTTTGGTTGGACATCTAGCCCCAAGTCATCAATTAACCTTCGACCAAAGTGATATCTCATCCTTTGTCCCTCTTCATAACAATACACTATACATCAAAGTTGTCATCATATGGCATAAAGTGAATCATGTCCTCATAAACAATGGATTGATCTTGAATATTGTGTCTTTGAAGCTCATCAAGCATATCAAATACACAATAGCTAATCTCTAGCTATAAAATATCACAATCAAAGCTTATGATAATGAAGAGCATGAATCATAAGGCACCATCAGCTTTCCATTTATCATTAGGCCTTTAACCCATGATACATTATGCCATGTGTTAGACTTGGAGTTTTTATATAATTTGATTTTGGGTAGACCTTGGATACATGAGATTCATGCAATCCATTCAACATTGCACCAGTGTCTCAAGCTCTCTCATTTTAGCATGGAGGTCATTATTCATAGAGATTTGTAACCCTAATAACATTGTAAACATTTAGAGGCTGAGTACAAAAGCTATAAATATTATTTTGGCTTGAATCTAGTTCCCAAAAAGGATAAGGGGAAATAAATACTTATTGATTTACCAGAGGCTAATTGCATTGACATAGATACCCTTGATTCATCTTCCCACATGTCACCTTCTAAAATGTTCAATCACTTTACCATCACAAATAATGGCCTAGGAGAATATTTGACCCATGATACATTCCACATTATCAAGCTTTCATAGAATCCAAAGTCATATGGGATACCCAAATACAAGCCTCCTTGAATGGAATGGCAATAGAAAGGAAAAGGAAAATTACATAGTCTAGCACCTATTATTTTCACACTAGCCACTAGCTCAGAATTGGACCCACTTGCAGATGATGAATCTTGGTTATACAATGACAACTTGGATGATTGTTATAACAATTCCAAATACCCCATTCCTAATAATATCATGGAGAATCATGCCTATCAAGGAAGAGGCCTTAGGCCAAATTAGTAGGGAATTCTTGAGCCAATGTCCATGACTTGGTACAAATGAACCTATGGTCTCATATTTAAACCACCTAGGGGTGACCCTACATATCTTATTTATGTTCCAATGCCAACAACTACTGATGATGATGTTAATAGTGATGTAGATTCCAATCATAGCCCTTATGAAGACTTGGTCAATACCAATTTGTTTAACATTCATATTATTTGTACCCTTATACTAATTATTTGCCACAATCTACTTCCTCTCTATAACCCTCAACTTATAGCCTAAGACCAACAAGAATCCATAGAGTCGATAGATGAGTTTGAGAATGATGAGGCCTTTTGTGATTTTTTAAGCCTGAGAGACAATGTTCCATTGGGAGACCATAAACAAGGGTTCTCAATCAAACTATATCCTGCAACCTATTTTGGAGAACAAGAAACACCCTTAGCCATAAGCAATTAAATAAAACATTGAGGTCCCAAAGTTAAAACCTCTTTAAGGCACTTTTGGACCAGAGTAAAAGTAAAGAGAAAGGCTATTCTAGTGATAAAAACCTATTTTAGTCATGATTAGAGGGGTGTGTTTAACCTTTCTCAAATATAGTTTAAGAGACCACCAATGATGAACTTGCCTATGGGTTCAGTTTCAATTCAAAAGAATATCATGCCTTCGACTGAATCATTCAATATTTTCCAACAATTTTTATCAAATGTCCATACTTACCACTGGGTGAATCTAATTTGTCTTACCTAGGGGAACTTGAAGAGATAATACAAATAGAGGACTTTATCATTGCAAGCCAATTTCAATCATTACTAACCATTCTAGAAGATAGTTCAACTCTTCTTCTGGAGGACACTATAAAAGTTGACATTAAGACTCTAAATGACCAAAAATGGATCAAATTAGGTGTGTCCCTCACTGAAGAGGAATGTGAAATATTTATATCCATTTTGATGGAATTAGTTGACATATTTGCTTGGGCCTAATCTGACATGATAGATTTGAACCCAACCTTGGTTGTACACCACCTTATTGTACATCTTGATGCTAAAACTATGAAACAAAAACTACATAAAATGCATCCTCACATTGTTTTATTAGTAAAGAAATAGTTTTTAAAACTCTAAGAAGTGATATGGATTCGATCGATCGAGTACTCAGAATGGATCTTGAATGTTGTATCAGTCAATAAAAAGCTAGAAGGAATCATAATCTACACTAATTTTAGAGATATAAATAAGGCCTACCCTAGGGATTACTTTCCTCTAATAAACATTAACATGATTGTTGACTCCATATCCATATATGAAATACTTTCACTGATAGATAGATTTTTAGGATACAACCAGATCCATATTATACTAGAATACCAACATAAAATAGTTTTCACCACTCCATGGGGAATTTTTGTTATTAGGGTATTCCTTTTGGACTCAAAAATTCTATGGCCACATACAAAAGAGCCATGACCATCATATTTCATGATATGATTCATGACATTATAGAAGACTATGTCAATGACATACTGGGAAAATCAAAGACTAGGGTTGATCATCTAGCAGCACTAAGGAGAATATTTGAGAGACTACATGAATACAAGGTCATACTCAATCCTAAGAAGTGTGTTTTTAGAGTTACTTTAGGTAAATTATTAGGCTTCATTGTGTCTCACTGAGGCATTGAAGTCGATCCAACCAAAGTACAAGCCATTATGGAGATGTCACCACCTTCCAATTTGAAGTAGTTCCATAGTTTATAGGGAAAGATTAAGTCTATCGGATGCTTCATATCTTAGTTGGTAGATAAATTACATCCATTTACACACTTACTGAAGAAAGGTGTCACATTTTATTTGGATGACAAATGATATAAATCTTTTCAATGTTTAAAAGATTATCTTTCCAATCCCCCTGTTTTGTTGCCACTAATGCTAGGAAAGTCATTTTTATTATATCTAACTACCACGGATAAGGCCTTAGGGGCTCTTCTATCTCATCATGATAATAATAGAAAAGAACATGGCATGTAATATCTAATCTATGCATTAGTCATGTATAAATATAATAATATACCCATTAAAAAGGCCTATTATCTATGGTCTTTGAAGCTCAAAAATTATGACATTACATGTTAAACAACAATACCATGGTTATTTCCAAAGTAGATTCACTTAAATATCTATTATCCAAAATATATTTACAAGGTCGCATGGCCAAATAGATCATGCTTTTAAGTGAGTTTGAGATTGAATAGGTCAACCAAAAATCCATAAAAGGACAAGTTCATATAGATCAACTTAATGAAGCTCCCCTTGTAGATACAAAACCTCTAACATTCCAATTCTTAGATGAGTCCATTATGACCATCATTAAAACACCTCTTGAGTAGTACCACTAGAAGTTGTATTTTGATGGATCATTCATAGCACATGGATTAGGGGTAGGCTTATTATTTATTACACCATAGGGGGATCTAATCCATAAATCATACTAACAACATGGTTGAATATGAAGAACTCATTATAGGGATTCAATAGGAATTACAATAGAACATTCAGCATCTCAAATTTTATGGTGATTCTCAGTTAATCATCAATTAGGATACAAACCAGTTTTAGACTAAGGATGACAAGCTGGTGCCATACAAGGAAATGGTGGACACTCTCATAAATTAGATTATTCATATATAGTTTGAACACATACCAAGGGATAGTAATAGAACAATATATGTTATGGCCACCATTGACTCTTTTATTTATCATCTAAACACGTTAAAATATTATCAATTCCTCATTGAAAATATTCTAGAACCAACTCACGAATCTTCAACCATCACAATGATCTGTGATATTGTTGGTCCCAACCCGATATGGTATTCAAATTATTTTTCCTATCTCCATGACCACATTATGCCACCCAACTGGTCCCACAAATTAAAAAAGGCCTTTTCCCACCATGTTGCATGATATACCTTACTTGGACCAACACTTTACTGCTATCACTTTTATGGAACTCTGCTTCATTGTTTAACTTTGGAAAAATCAACATTGGTGTTATGAGAATTTCATGAAGGATTATGTGGATCCCACATAAGTGGGGCCATCCTAATAAAAAAACTCCTATGTATCAGGTATTATTGGCCAACTATGGATGTAGATGCAGATGCAAATGTTAAAAAGTGTAACAAATGTTAATGGTATGCCAAACTGATTCATACCCTAGCTAAGAATCTAAAACCAATGTTTATACCATGGTCATTTGCTATATGGAGCATCAATCTAATGACCATAAACACATCCTCATTACTACTAAATATTTCACTAAGTGGGTTGAAGCTATACCTTTCACTTACATGACTGGAAAGAAAATTTTCAAATTCATTTTTAACTATCTCATCTTCCACCATGGTATCCCATCTGACATTATATCTGATAATGGAAAATAATTCAAAAATCAGGATGTCAAATCATTGTGTACCAAGTAAAAAATTACCCATAAGGTAACAGCCAAGTAGAAGCATATAATTAAACCATTGTCAACATCCTTAAAAATATTGTCAATGATGTTGGTCATGATTGGAACCTCTAAATATTATGTACCCTCTAGGCATACCACACCAATTACCATACCCTAATAAGAGCCATTTCATATTCCCTAGTTTATGGCATGGCACTGAGGCCATTCTTCCCATTGAGGTTGAGTTACCTTATTTTTTCATCTCTTTGAAACATGTTCTCAGAGATGAAGCTTATTGATTAGATTACCTACAATAGTTGAAGTTACTTGATGAGAAATGCATGGCCACAGTCAATAGCTTGTAAGCATACTAGAATAGATTTTATGGCCACTATAATTGATGGGTCAAATATAGAAAATTTGATATTGGTGATCTTATAATCAAAGAAAACCAAAAGATTACCATAGTTGAGAAGAAACATAAGGGCAAGTTCAAACCCAACTAAATAGGCCCATATATAATTGTTGCAAACTATGGCACTAGAGCATACAGGCTCACTACACCAAATGAGGATGAACTTGATGAGCTGATGAACATTATACACCTCAAGCATTACTTCACTTAAGAGACCTGAAGTATTATTTATGAGGAATGTTTCTTTTATACCATAATATTGGTATTATACCTTATACCATACTATATTTTATTCTACCATACCTTTCCTTTTGACCAAGTTGTTTTCCCCTCCCTACCCAACCCCTTTGACCTTGGTTCCAATCCATTGGTTCCATAGGCACTTTTAGCAAGAATATTCTGATCAAGTTTTGTATTTAATTCAACATTATAGACAAATTCCATATTTTTGAGTAGTATGATAGTGGTTTGGCAGTTACATCCTTCATTCCTTGTTTCATTCTATTTTTGTAATATTGATTATAACTACCTTTGGTCAAATCAGAGTGTCATTGTCATGCTACTAATTATAACTGCCTATGGGAAAATTTATATGATTTACCTATGCTATTATTTCCTACTTATAACCACCTATGGTAAAATTAGGGAAAATAATTGTTTATCATGCCTTGAAGTATCACCTTTCCATGCTTATGTCATACTATGCCATTTGCTTACTTTGCCTCATTTATGAATTTGTCGTTACCTAATCAGATTCCTCCACTATAAGGTAGAACTATAGTGACTTGAAGTCCCATCCTAGGATTATGTAGGTACTGATTAATCCACCTTAAGGTGAGCTTAGTCACTTTTTATCATGCTCTTGACATTTTTTGAGCCACCTAAGCCATACTCTCATCATTTTGTGAGCAATTTCAAGTTTCAATGCTCTCATCATTTTATGAGTTGGACCATTTAGTATCTCTTCATTCTTGATTGAGATACATAGAAAATTTCAAAAACATTTGTAAATAGATCTCAAAAATTCTAAAAATAATATCCCACATCGACCACTTCTTTTCTATATGGATTTTAGGATCCCTAGCTACTTCCCAAGCAACCACTTGTCTTTTAGTTTCCCCATCCTTATTGGCCTAGAATCTCATGCACTCACCATTTTATGAGCCCATTCCCATATTATTATACAAAATCAATCATGTTTATCTTATCACCATTTTTTATCTATCCCATTTCCTGGAAGAACCACATTTGGCCTAAAGTTTTTGTTGGATCTTCCATCCATGAAACTATATAGGTAGCATCCACTTGCCTAGTACATCCAGAGTCAACCCAGCCACTTTTTCTTTTATTCCTCTATTGTGTTGTTTGTGTCATTATCTCCTATAATCTAAGGGCAATGTTTATCATCTTATTTATTCTCTATTTTTGCTAACATTATGATTAACCATTGTTTTTTTGTTTCACTTTCTTCTCTTTGTTTTTTTTATTCATTCTTTTTATTGGTGTTTTTATTTGTTTTTTTCCATGTTTGTTTGCTTTCTTGTTATGACTTTATTTAGTCTATGTTCATTCATTGAGTGATTCCTTACATATTATTCATGATTCCTTACATATTATTCTTGAATCCATCCATATTCTTGTGTTAACATTATCATCATGTATTTTATCATTAGTGTATTATTTTTAATGGTTTGTTGGATCTATGTTAGTCCTTATGCATATTTAGGCTAAGTTATCATGGTGTTATATCATGATGCATATTATAACTTTCTACATCAAAAATTAGCTTGGGAAGTCTTACCAGCAATATGTCCATGATATATCTCTTTGGAAACTAAAAAATTATCGATCTACGCAAATCATTCCAAATATAGAGTAAGTAAATAATGAAAGAATTTTAACCCTTATTATTTAGGAAGTGCATCTCTATACTATTAGGTTGCCTAAATTCATCTTTCTCCTTTGTACCACTTTTCCATTATATTCACATCATTCGGTCAATGATTATGACCACATTTGGGTAAATCATTATGTATCATCCCACCCATAAAGCCAGTGATTATAACTACCTATGGGTAAATCATGATATTTCAATCTATCTAGAGGTTAATGATTATAACCATCTTTGGTTAAATCATTATCTTTATTTTTCCTAACTGGGCCAAATTTTCATTATGATAATTCTTATAACCACCTTTGGGCAAACCATTATCTCTATCCATCTAACTAGATCATGTTTTTATCCTTCCAATTATTATAACCACCTTTGGTCAAATCATTATTTTCCCTTTTAATGATTATAACCACCTTTGGGAAAATAATTCTCTTATTACCCTAAGCCTTTTTAAATTATTATAACCACCTTTGGGTAAATCATTACCTTTCTTGTCCCACCTATGTTGATGATTATAACCATCTCTGGGTAAATCATTGTGTTTGTCTACCTATAGACGTAGAAGATTGCACCATTGGCAGGAGGTCAAGCTCCTGCCTTCTTCGTACAACTATGGAAACTCCCCTCTCACCTATGGGACTAGTGAAGCTAGAGAGGAGAGTCTCTAGATAAGGGCTACCTCCCTTTGATGCATCATATTCATTCCAACAAGTGCTAACACATACATATATATAGATACATAATGGGGGGATGAAAAGGGAGAAAGATTGCAGGAAAATAAATCTACTCTAAGGAGGTGATGCACCAAAATAAAAATGACCTTCTCACATTCACACTTAAAATCAAACAAATACATACATACACTTTAGACTTGGCAGAAGGACCAAGCTGCAAGAAACTGGCAGGGAGGCTTTCATGAAAAATATAAAAAATAGAGATTCACCAAGGTGCTATGAAATGCACACTGTAAGTAATTTATTCTATTTCTAAACTTATAGATATAGCTCTCCTTGTCATCTATATAAATGGCACCTTGTAGACAATAGATATGTTGGTGTTGAACCTATGAAAGCATCAAGATACAATGACTGAACACAAACTAACACTCAAGACACACACAGAAATGTCTATCCAAGATATAGGTAAAAATGTGTTTATTGATTCAAGTGAAATTTTGCCAAGGCTACGCCTTACAAATGTAGAAGATGATTTCTCAAATGACAAGTACTCAATATATAGAAGAAGAAAGGAGGCCTTCTGGCGCCCCTTTTACAAGTGGCCCATTTGCATCCCCTCATTAGGAAGAGCAAGCTGCCTAAAAATAAATGTTGTGTCGACCCTGGCTTTAACTTCAGGACCTTTTTGACATGGTCACGCTATTTCCCTATTAATAGAGGCTACTTCTTAAAGGCACCTATGCATCTTGTCTACTCATAAATATGAAATGAAGAAAAAAGGGGTCAAACAGATGGTCGTTTGTGTCTCTTAATGTTTAATTTGTAGCTACTGTTTCACCTACTAGAGTCACTTCTCAAATCGATGCTTCCCTTCACCATTTGGACTATCTACCTACTCCATGTTTGGCACTTTGTCTTTTCCCTATCTTGTCTCTTTTGGCTCCTTCGACCCTCAGGGGCGATCTTCTAGCGGGTCGCTGCATTTTTGGGCTTCCTTTCATGGTTGGCGCTCTTTCATTTGAAAGCAAATAGCTATTTCATTATGTTAATTTTGATGGTTCACGCAGCGGCCATCATCACTTTGAAAACCAATGCCTAATTCACTTTCTTAAGATTGATGGCTTTCTAGATGTCACCATCCCCCAGCAAAATGTCATCAGGGTCCTGCGCTAGCTTCTCTACGAGCTTTATCCTCTTCGGCCCTCTCTGTGGGTCTTTTTTGCTTGAAGTCCCTTCCTAGCACCTTCCTAAAGGGAAGGTGGCCCTTCAACCTTTAAAAGTGGCACTCTATTTGGGCTGAGAGTCCCCCACAAGGGTACCTGCCCCTTCTGGGGTCCTTCGGCAGGTCATTGTGGCTCTCTAGATCATTTCCCCGGTTTCCTGCAGACTTTTGACTGTAGACACTTTCCCAGGCTTTCCTTTGCTTTGTATATTTTCTATGGGCTTCTTCTATATATAGACATTTTCCTTATGGACTTTTGTCTACAAACATTTTCCCATAGACTTTTGTCCATGGCCTTTGCTTTGAACTATGGCCCAAATTCCTTCAGACTTTTTGTCTGAAGGAATTCAGGCTTTAAAACAAAATTTGAATTCCTTCTGGTTGCCTTATTCTTTAAAGTGCCTACCCTTCGCAAGGGTATCTAAACTTTGGACTGCCCTTCAACCATCTGGGCATAACCTTTGAACCAAGCCATTGAACCAAAAATGGTTCAACGGATCAAGCGGTTCAACCACTACGCGCCAATTGCCAAGTGAAACAAAGCTGATGAACTTCAAGCCACTGAACCATCTAGTTGAACCAAATGATTAAAACCATCTGATTGAACTGAACATTGAACCACTCCCTTTAAACCAAGCTCATTAAAACTAAGCCATTGAACCAAGCCATTGAACCAAGCCATTAAACTTGTGCAACCTAAAAATGATTGGCTTTGAATAGCAAGGGAAGAAGGGGACCGATTTTGGCTTGTTGAGCAAAATGGTCAACAAATTGGTGACTTCCCAGGGGAAGCATGCCTATTATGCTTAAATACTAGTTGCCTTACAGTCCATTGGGCGTGGAGTTAGATACAGCTATGAAAGAGTTAGCAACAGCCCCAAAAGATTTGAGAATCAAACATGAAGCTTTTAGCCCACAAACAAAGGGAAACACAAGGATAAAAAACAATACCTATGCAACTGCACTTAGGGAAAGCAGGAAAAGAAACTAAAAGTAAACTAATATATATATCTAACTAGGAAAATTTGCCCTCCCTCCTAAATCAAAGGGAAAAATTTCTCAAGTCCCCTTCCTGGCGAGAAGACTTATGGTGCCAGGTAAAGTAGCTGAATGAAAAGGAGAGATTTGGTGACCTGCTCCTCTTGCCTATCACCTGAGTTGGCTGGTATTCGAGTGGATCAAATTTGAACATGCTTCTGACATATATGTACTCTGCTTGTCCTTGGAAGCTTGTTGAATACTGTTCCTTCATATTGGTGCTCTTCACCAAGAAAATCAATGGTTGTTGGCTCATCACCGTTAGCCCTTTGATGTGCATAATCCCTTTGAAGTGCATCATGGTCTGACCCATTTCCTTCTGCCTTGTTGAAGACCCTATCAAACTCATCCTCTACTTCCTCTTGGCCTTCTTGAAGGAGGGTGACTATGGTGATGTCTGAAATGGACTCGCAAAATGATTGATCATCCCACAGAACATCACCTCTTTGTTCAAAGCTCTCTTCTTCAAGGCATTCCTCTAGGAAGACAAACCTCTCCTTTTCCTCCTCAAAGATTAGGACCTCTAGATGTTCAAAGGTATCCTCCTGATCCTCCTCCAACTCAGGCTCCTTAGTGTAGTCATCCTCCTCATCAAAGTAGTAAGGAAGTTCATCAAACAGAGGGGAAGAGAGCTCACCATGCATTTGTTCCTCCTCGTATTGCTGGAACATCTGCATATATGCAAGACCTGCATCTTCTCCATTGCTGATAGTGTCTTCACAAGAAGCATCAATGATGATTCTGCCTTTGTTGTCACTCATGACAGCCTCTTAAAGAAATGTAGATTGGATCTTCTGCTCCTCACTCACCTCCTGTAAAATAGGTTCTTCCTGAGAAGGGGTGAAGTGAGACAAGCATGTGGAAGAAGAGATAGTCCTTGAGCTAGAATCGAATGATTCTCTTCCTTCCACTTGGTCAACACTTCATCTATATCAGGTGCGGCCTGATATCTCTCTTGGAAATGTGTAGGTGGGGTGTGTTCAGACATCACATGTACTATTTGGTCTGAACCATCCATCACACATTCACTGAAGAATCTCTCTCTGGATTCCAACTCTGTTATTCTCCTAGCCATATCTTCTTGGAAGAGCTTTTCCTAGAGGTCATCAATATTATCATGAGCAGGAGCAGCTTTAGCTTCTTTAAGGTTTTGAAAAAAACCTTGTTTCTCCTCCTTCCTGCCCCATGATTCTACTATTTTTCTCTAGTTCAGGATCTTGAAATTAGAATTTTTCTCTTGTGAACAGGCAGCAACTTTGTTTTCTCCAAGGTCTTGGGGCTCCTCCATAAGGTTTGGAAGTTTAAACTCTCTCTCAAGAAGTAGCTTCATCCTAGCCTCTAAATCTTCAATTTGTTTGGCTAGGTTGTCTTGAAAAAGTATTTCTTGGAGGTCACCAGGATGATCCTCTTCAAAGCTCTGAGCTGGTCCTTGGCATTCCTTCCTCCAACCTGGAATCTGCACATCATGTTGAAGGACTTAGGGAGGTTGAGGAATGCTAGGAAGAGACTATTGAGGAAGAGTCTCTAGAAGAGGGATGTGTTGGCTTGTGGTATTCACCCTAATGGAGGATTCACAATATAAGGAATTGAGAAGATTGATCTCCATGGGGGGTTGCCCTAATGCCCTTTGATGTTGGAAAGCCAGGTGCACGGGATTGAGAGTAGATGTGTCAAATGAGCTGGAGTGGGTGAGTGTTATTTGATAGAAAGGATTTGGTACAAAAGAGGGGGCTTTCTTTAGAATAAGAGGGGGCACACAAGGCTAACTGCCTTGAATAGATGGATTTCTCCATTTTTCTACCTCTTCCTCCATGGATCGCAAGGCATGTGCTTGCCTAAATAACCACTCCTCTTTATACATCCGCTCCTGTTGATACCCATACTGCTCCTCCAATCTGTTAATCTCCATTGTCTACCTCTCAAACTCTAGGGCCATTTCCCTTAACATTGCAGGGTAACTAGGAGGGCTGCTTGGGGTGATTCTCTAAAAATCTTGAGTCTGATCATAGTCATATGAAGGAATACAAGGTCCATGATTTTGTGCAAAATAATTATACATATAAAAGTAAGATTTTTGATGGTACCAGGTTGCTTAACCAGTAGATTCAACTCAGAGTCACGATTGGTGTTGATGCAAAGCCTCCAAAGGTTAGTCGGTTAAAGAACACACCAATATTTCTTTAACACTTTGGACAAAACCTGTCCCAGTTGGTCCCACCAGGCATGCTGAAACTGTTGATGTAGAAGATTACACCCTTGGCAGGAGGCCAAGCTCCTGCCTTCTTTGCACAACTATGGAAACTCCCCTCTCACTTGTGGGACTGGTGAAGCTGGAGGTGAGAGTCTCTAGATAAGGGCTAGCTCCCTTTGATGCATCATATTCATTCCAGCAAGTGCTAACACATACATATATATAGATATATAATGGGGGGGATGAAAAGGGAGAAAGATTGCAGGAAAAAAAATCTACTCTAAGGAGGTGATGCACCAAAATAAAAATGACCTTCTCACATTCACACTTAAAATTAGACAAACACATACATACACTTCAAACTTGGTAGAAGGACCAGGCTGCAAAAAACTGGTAGGGAGGCTTTCATGAAAAATATAGAAAATAGAGATTCACCAAGGTGTTGTGAAATGCACACTGTAAGTAATTTCTTCTATTTTTGCACTTACAAATACAGCTCTCCTTGTTAGCTACAGAAATGGCACCTTGTAAACAACAGATATGTTGGTGTTGAACCTGTGAAATCATCAAGAAATAATGACCGAACACAAACTAACACTCAAGACACACAAAAATGTTTATCCAAGATAGAGGTAAAAATGTGTTTATTGATTCAGGTGAAATTTTTCTAGGGCTATGCCTTACAAATTTGGAAGATGATTTCCCAAATGACAAGTCTTCAATATATAGGAGAAGAAAGGAGGCCTTTTGGCACCCCCTTTACAAGTGGCCCATTTGTGTCCCCTCATTGGGAAGAGTAGGCTACCTAAAAATAAATGTTATGTCAACCCTGGCTTTGACTTTAGGCCCTTTTTGACATGGCTGCATTGTTTCCCTATTAACTGAGGCCACTTCTTGAAGGCACCTACGTAGCTTGTCTGCTCATAAATATGAAATGAAGAAAAAAGGGGTCGCATGGCTGGCCATTCACGTCTCCTAATGTTTAATTTGTAGCTACTATTTCACCTGCTGGAGTCACTTCTCGAATTAGCACTTCCCTTTGCCACTTGGACTATCTGCCTGCTCCATGCTTGGCACTTTTTATTTTACCTATCTTGTCTCTTCTGGCTCCTTCGGCCCTCAGGGGTGATCTTCTAGCGGGTCGCTGCATTTCTAGGCTTCCTTTCATGGTTGGTGCTCTTTCATTTGAAAGCAAATGGCTATTTCATTATGTTAATTTTGACATTCACACAGCCATCATCACTTTGAAAACCAATGGCTAATTTTCTTTCTTAAGATTGATGGCTTTTTGGACGTCACCGTCCCTTGCAAAATGTCATCGAGTCCTTCACTGGCTTTTCTACGAGCTTTGTCCTCTTCAACCCTCTCTATGGGTCTTTTTTGCTTGATTTCCCTTCCTATCACCTTCCTGAAGGGAAGGTGGCCCTTCAACCTTTGAAAGTGGCACTCTATTTGGGCCAAGAGTTCCCCGTAAGGACACCTGCCCTTTGGGGTCCTTCGGCAGGTCGTTGTGCTCTCTGGATCATTTCCCGAGTTCTCGCAGACTTTTATCCACAGACACTTTCCCAGACTTTCCTTTGCTTTGTATATTTTCTATGGGCTTCTGTCCACGGACATTTTACCATGGACTTTTGTTAGCAGACATTTTCTTGCAAAATTTTGTCTATGGCCTTTGCTTTGAACTGTGACCTGAATTCCTTCAGACTTTTTGTCTGAAGGAATTCAGGCTTTAAACAAAATCCAAATTCCTTCCAGTTGCCTTTTTCTTTAAAGTGCCTACCCTTTGCAAGGGTATCTAAACTTTGGACTACCCTTTGGCCATCTGGGCATACCTTTGAACCAAGTCGTTGAACCAAAAATGGTTCAACGGTTCAAGCGGTTTAACCATTGTGCACCAATGCCAAGTGAAACAAAGTCGATGAACTTAAAGCCACTAAACCATCCAGTTGAACCAAATGATTAAACCATCTGATTGAACTAAACATTGAACCACTCCCTTTGAACCAAGCTCATTAAACCAAGCCATTGAACCAAGGCATTAAACTTGTGCAACCTAAAAATGATTGGCTTCGAATAGCAAGGGAAGAAGGGGACCAATTTTGGCATGTTGAGCAAAATGGTCAACAAATTGGTGACTCCCAAGGGAAGCATGCCTGTTATTCTTAAATACTAGTTGCCTTATAGTCCATTGGGCATGGAGTCAGATGCAGCTATGAAAGAGTTAGCAACAGCCCCAAAATATCTGAGAAACAAACATGAAGCTTTTAGCCCACAAACAAAGGGAAACACATAAGGATAAAAACACTACCTGTGCAACTGCACTTAGGGAAAGCAGGAAAAGAAACTAAAAGTAAACTACTATATACAGCTAACTAGGAAAATTTGCCTCCCTCCTGGATCAAAGGGAAAATTTCTCAAGTCCCCTTCCTAGCGAGAAGACTTATGGTGCCAGGCAAGTAGCTGAATGAAAAGGAGATTTGGTGACCTGCCCCTCTTGCCTATCACTTGAGTTGTATGGTATCTGAGTGGATCAAATTAGAACATGTTTCTGACATATATGTACTCTGCTTGTCCTTGGAAGCTTGTTGAATATTAGTCCTTCATACTGGTGATCTTCACCAAGAAATCAATGGTTGCTGGCTCATCACCATTAGCCCTTTGATGTGCATAATCCCCTTGCAGCACATCATGGTCTGACCCATTTCCTTCTGCCTCGTTGAAGACCCTGTCAGACTCATCCTCTGCTTCCTCTTGGCCTTCTTGAAGGAGAGTGACTGTGGTGATATCTAAAATGAACTCACAAAATGATTGATCATCCCACAGAACATTACCTCTTTGTTCAAAGCTCTCTTCTTCAAGGCATTCCTCCAGGAAGATAGACCTCTCCTTTTCCTCCTAAAAGATCAAGACCTCTAGATGTTCAAAGGTATCCTCCTGATCCTCCTCCAACTCAGGCTCCTCAGTGTAGTCATCCTCCTCATCAAAGCAGTAAGGAAGTTCATCAAATAGAGGGGAAGAGAGCTCACCATGCATTTGTTCATCCTCGTATTACTGGAACATCTACATATATGCAAGACCTGCATCTTCTCCATTACCGATAATGTCTTCACAAGAAGCATCAATGATGATTCTGCCTTTGTTGTCACTCATGATAGCCTCTTGAATAACTATAGATTGGATCTTCTGCTCCTTACTCACCTCCTACAGAATAGGTTCTTCCTTGAGAAGGGGTGAAGTGAGACAAGGATGTGGAAGAAGAGGCATTTCTTGAGCTAGAATCGAATGATTCTCTTCCTTCCACTTGGTCAGCCCTTCATTTATATTAGGTGTGGCTTGATATCTCTCTTAGAAATGTGTAGGTGGGGTGTGTTTAGACATATAATGTACTATTTTGTCTGAACCATCCATCACACATTAGCTGAGGAATCTCTCTCTGGATTCCAACTCCACTATTCTCCTGCTTAGATATTCTTGGAAGAGCTTTTCCTGGAGGTCATTAGTATTATCATGAGCAAGAGCAGCTTCAGCTTCTTTAAGGTTTTGAAAAAAACCTTGTTTCTCCTCCTTCTTGTCCCATGATTCTATTATTTTTCCCCAATTTAGGATCTCAGAATTAGAATTTTGCTCCTGTGAACAGGCAACAACTTTGTTTTCTCCATGGTCTTGGGGCTCCTCCACAAGATCTAGAAGTTCAAACTCTCTTTCAAGAAGCAGCTTCATCTTGGTCTCTAAATATTTAATTTTTTTGGCTAGGTTGTCTTTAAAAAGTCTTTCTTGAAGGTCACCAGCATGATCCTCTTCAAAGCTCTGAGCTGGTCCCTGGCATTCCTTCCTCCAACCTGGAATCTACACATCATGCTGAAGGACTTGGAGAGGTTAAGGAATGCTAGGAAGAGACTATTGAGGAAGAGTCTCTAGAAGAGGGACGTGTTAGCGCGTGGTATTCCCCCCAATGGAGGATTCACAATATAAGGAATTGAGAAGATTGATCTCCATGGGGGGTTGCTCTAATGCCCTTTGATGTTGGAAAGCTAGGTGCACGAGATTGAGATTAGATGCATTAGATGAGCTGGAGTGGGTGAGTGTTATCTAATAGAAAGGATTTGGTGTAAAAAAGGGGGCTTTATTTAGAATAGGAGGGGGCACACAAGGCTGACTGCCTTGAATAGATGGATTTCTCAATTTTGCTACCTCCTCCTCTATGGATTATAAAGCATGTGCTTGCCTAAACAAACACTCCTCTTTATACATCAGCTCCTGTTGATACCCGTACTGCTCCTCTAGTCTATTAATCTCCATTGTCTACCTCTCAAAATCTAGGGCCATTTCCCTTAACATTGTAGGGCAACTAGGAGGGCTACTTGGGGTGATTCTTGAAAAATCTTGAGTCTGATCATAGTCATATGAAGGAATACAAGGTCCATGATTTTGTGCAAAAGAATTATACATATAAAAGTAAGATTTTTGATGGTACCAGGCTACTTAACCAGCAAGTTCAACTTGAAGTCACCATTCGTGTTGATGCAAAGCCTCTAAAGGCTGGTCGATTAAAGAACACGCCAAAATTTCTTCAACTCTTTGGACAAAACCTATCCCAATTGGTCCCATCGGGCGTGCCAAAACTGTTGATGCAAAATATTGTACCCTTGGTAGGAGGCTAAGCTCCTCCCTTCTTCACATCAAGAAAGCATCAAATCATCAAGAAATAATGATCGAACACAAACTAACACTCAAGACATACACAGAAATGTCTATCCAAGATAGAGGTTAAAATGAATTTATTGATTCAAGTGAAATTTTTCTAGGGCTATGCCTTACAAATGTGGAAGATGATTTCTCAAATGACAAGTCTTCAATATATAAGAGAAGAAAGGAGGCCTTTTGGCACCCCTTTTACAAGTAGCCCATTTTTGTCCCCTCATTAGGAAGAGTAGGCTGCCTAAAAATAAATGCTATGTCAACCTTGGCTTTGACTTTAGGCCCATGTAGGAGGCTAAGCTCCTCCCTTCTTCACATCAAGAAAGCATCAAATCATCAAGAAACAATGACTGAACACAAACTAACACTCAAGACATACATAGAAATGTCTATCCAAGATAGAGGTTAAAATGCATTTATTGATTCAAGTGAAATTTTGCTAGGGCTATGCCTTACAAATGTGGAAGATGATTTCTCAAATGACAAGTCTTCAATATATAAGAGAAGAAAGGAGGCCTTTTGGCACCCCTTTTACAAGTAGCCCATTTTTGTACCCTCATTAGGAAGAGCAGGCTGCCTAAAAATAAATGCTATGTCGACCTTGGCTTTGACTTTAGGCCCTTTTTGACATGGCCACGTTGTTCCCCTATTAACCAAGGCCACTTCTTGAAGGCACCTACACAGCTTGTCTTCTCATAAATATGAAATGAAGAAAAAAGGGGTCGCACAACTGGTCGTTCACATCTCCTAATGTTCAATTTGTAGCTACTATTCACCTGCTAGAGTCACTTCTCGAATCAACACTTCCCTTCACCACTTGGACTATCTACCTGCTCCATGCTTGGCACTTTGTCTTTTCCCTATCTTATATCTTCTAGCTCCATCGACCCTCGGGGGTGATCTTCTAGCAAGTCACTACATTTTTGGGCTTCCTTTCATGGTTGGCGCTCTTTCATTTGAAAGCAAACAGCTATTTCATTGTGTTAATTTTGACATTCACACAGCCATCATCACTTTGAAAACCAATGGCTAATTCTCTTTCTTAAGATTGATGGCTTTTTAGATGTCACTGTCCTTGGAAAAATGTCATCAGGTCCTTCGTTGGCTTCTCTACGAGCTTTGTCCTCTTTGGCCCTCTCTGTGGGTCTTTTTTGCTTGAAGTCCCTTCCTAGCACCTTCTCGAAGGGAAGGTGGCCCTTCAACCTTTAAAAGTGGCACTCTATTTGGGTTAAGAGTCCCTTGCAAGGGCACGTGCCCTTTGGGGTCCTTCGGCGGGTCATTGTGCTCTCTAGATCATTTCTCAAGTTCCCACAGACTTTTGTCTGTGGACACTTTCCCAAGCTTTCCTTTGCTTTGTATATTTTCCATGAGCTTCTGTCTGTGGATATTTTCTCATGGACTTTTGTCCGTGGACATTTTCCCACAAACTTTTATCTTCGGCCTTTGCTTTGAACTGTGGCCTGAATTCCTTTAGACTTTTTGTCTGAAGGAATTCCTTCAGACAAAAAGTCTGAAGGAATTTGGGCTTTAAACAAAATTTGAATTACTTTCAATTGCCTTTTTCTTTGAAGTTCCTACCCTTCGCAAGGGTATCTGAACTTTGGACTACCCTTCGGCCATCTAGGCATACCTTTGAACCAAGCTGTTGAACCAAAAATGGTTCAATACTTCATGCGGTTCAACCACTGCGTGCCAATGCCAAGTGAAACAAAGCCGATGAACTTAAAGCCGCTAAACCATCTAGTTGAACCAAATGATTGAACCATCCGATTGAACTAAACATTAAACCACTCCCTTTGAGCCAAGCTCATTGAACCAAGCCATTGAACCAAGCCATTAAACTAAGGCATTGAACTTGTGCATCTTGAAAATGATTGGCTTCGAATAGCAAGGGAAGAAGGGGACCAATTTTGGCCTATTGAGCAAAATGGTCAACACTACCCAACTAAGGCAGCTCCATATGCCACTGATTATAACTACCTATGTGCAAGTCAATATTTTTCACACCATTTTATCATATTGGTCCCGTCATTTCCTTTTTTCAAGGGACCCATCACCAACCCCTTTGCCAATCATTCCCTCAAGGGGGAATCTATAGTTCATCCATTATCATTGAATAAGTAGGCATACAAGACTTTTTCATTCTTTGATAAGACATTATTATGATTATATCTTGTAACATCTTCCTAAATAGGGGCAAACTATAGACACCTAAAATTGGCCACAACTAGCTTTCGACCAGACTTTAGATTGGTTTCTACCAACCATTGAAAATTAGTCTTAAGAATTACTGAACATCCTAAATTTACTTGTGCATCATTTATCAAAGCTTAGAATCATGTTAAGACATCTCCAATTGGGGTACTTTATCATATGCAATAATAACCTCTCACATGTTCATCCCTAATCACTTTGCAACATAATAATAGTCAATTTGGCCTATGGACCTATTAAGTGGGGTACTTGCATACTTAAATCAAATCTTGGAAATGTTAAAACGGCTAATCAAAATTAATTAACAAGCTAAATCAAATTAAATGTCTAGTTGAATTATCCATTTGAAATTAATGAATATATAAAAAAGTAAAGTCAAAAATTCAAAATATTCTAACCTTTCATCATTGCCTTTATGATTTGTCAAGCTCTTTGAAAATATCTTAAAATATCTATTTTGGAGAGCCATGCCTAGTGATTATAAATCATAATTATTTGACAACTATTAACTCTACTAGAGTTAGATTTGACTCACCTAGATTTAGTTTGTGTTATCCTTGAATTTAGTAGGCTCAATTCATGGGATAACCCCTATAAAACTTATCTATTTCATAGCCTATGAGCTCTAATAATGTAAAATGAGGCCAATTATTGCCTTATTGCATTTGTTTTTCTTTAAAAAGAAAGTTTTTGAGGGAAGTTTCTCTTCCGGTGTAGTTCAAGGAATTTTCTCTGAAGTACACCTTTTCCATTTTAGTGCAAATCAGAGATTTTTTTCTGAACTGCACCATTTTGTACACTAGCATAAAAATTCTCCAATATTGCACTTATTCTAGTTTTCATGAGTATCAGCATTATTTGTATCTAACTTTGCACGTGCAAATTCAAATTTTTTCTTCGCTCTTACACCCAAGCCCACCACTATGTTGGTAATTAATTTTGTATTAATTACCCTCTTATATATATTTTAACCCGTGTAAATTATTTTTTACCATTTTTATTCACCATTTTCAAGCATGAGTACACCCTCTGTCACCATTTTTTAGCTTGATTTCACCCTTCTTCATCATCCTTGATTTGTTGTTTTCATCAATTTTTCATGCCCTAGGGTTCTTCATCAGCATTAATATTCATCATATCTTAGGTAAAACTTTGATTTTGCTTATCATTTTTTGCTATTTCTTATTTTTCCTTCATTTCTTCTTCTTTTTAGGGTTTTTATTTTCAATTTCAATTTTTCCCTCAATCCTAGATTTAAATTTCTCTTGATGCAAATTCAGAGTTTTTCTCTGAGATGCACCAAGGGGTCTCATTTACCAAAACTCATTTTGGTGCACTTTAGATAAAATTCTCTGAAGTGCATGTACCATCATTTTGGTGTACTTTAAATAATTTTCTATGAAGTACACATTTATTACCTTCTAAGTGCACTTTAGAGAATTTTCTCTGAAGTGCACGTAGTCTAGTGCACTTCAGAGAAAATTCTTTGAAATGCACATTGCATACCTTTTGGTGCACTCTAGAGAAAATTCTTTGAAGTGCACGTTATACCTATTTTGGTGAAATTCAGATAATTTTCTCTGAACTACACCAAAACCCTTCACTTGGTATAGTTTAAAGATTTTTTTTTGAACTACAATAAAACCTTCATGTGGTGCAGTTCAAAGAATTTTCTTCGAACTACACCAAAGCCTCTAGAATTGTGCAAATTTTTCTTGCTCTTACACCTTTTCTAAGAAATGATCAAAAATGTTAACTCTAGAGAATTTTTTTTTAAAAAAATACTTAATCAATTTTAGAAGATTCCCTAGCTAAGAGAATAATGAAGTATAAATTTTAAGGTGTATTTCTAGTGTCTACAGTAGATTCTAATGTAGATCAAATTAGAGATATAGAGATTGGTCATGTTGACATGGCTGAGTTCTTAAAAAAGTTAGATAGAGATCTTATTGCTCCACATATGCAACCTATTCTTAACAATGAGATACACCTAGTAGATGTATTTTCTGTGTCAGCTCAAGATCTGGAGTTCATCTTAACAGTTATTACTCATTTTGATAAAGAAACTAGGTTAGTCAAGGATGCTAGTGGAAAAGTGGTAATTCGACTAGATGTCAAATACTTTGATAAAGTTTTTCATATTTTAAACATTAAGGAATTCTTAGATATAAGTGTGGCAATAGCTTAGGAATATTATGACAGGAATCTTGAGAAATGCAAGAGGCACATTAATGCAAATTGGCTGAAGACACCAAGGCATTCAATTACAAGATGGCCAAAAAAAAATTATCAAAGTGAATTTATGGAGGAAATAAGAGATTTAATCACTCTCCTAAGTAGGGTCAAAGGTCTTCCCACATCAAATATCTTTCAATACTAGATGTATCCCTATATTTTATCATTAAGAAAAATAAGTAGAGAATTTATTGGGGAAGTCAAATTAGTGATGCCATATGCCACCAACTTTCTGAAGTAAGTTTTTCTCTCAAGTTATATATGACTTCTTATCTAGTGTATGTTGTAGCTTACATGAGGACTTTTATAGGACTGACCAGTGTTGGTAAAAGGAAAAAAGTTCTTATTTATGAGTATTATCCACAGTTAACCCTCAAAGAAGGTATTAAACTTTTTAGAAGAGTTAACGATGCTTTCTTCTACCAATTCATTTGTATTTTTAAACAACAATTGGAGAAGAAAAGGTTTTCAGATCAGGCATGGGAAATAGTGAATAGGATTGGTTAAATTTTCCTTCAGTTTCCAACTTTCACCTACATTAGGGTAGGTAGATTTAATGAACTACCTTACATGCTAGCTAAGTGACTAGGTGATAAATTGATTTTAAAGGAGATGTGTAGATAAATGATGATCATACACAAGAAGAAATTAGATGTAGATAAAAAAGGATTCAAGTTTCCTATAAGCATTGGTTGGTACACCATTTCAACTACTCCCAAGGCTAAAATAATGGAAACTAAAATGCAATGGATCACCCTTAAAAGGTACAAAAGTATAAAATATATAGATTATAGAATGATAAAGGAAAATCTGAAAGGTAATTATGTCTATGTGTATACGATTGAGGATATCTGGGTAGAATGCAGAACTAAAGAAGATGTAAGGATACTTGATTATAGTCATCTTACTACTGATTAAATTTAAGGGTTGTAATTAGCCAAAATTCCAACTAACCTCTTTGATGATGATAATATATTTTTTTTTATAAAAGAGGGTAAAAACTTTATTAATCAAAAAAATCAGAATACAACCCAACAACACCTCGAAAAACCACCGAAGACAAAACACATCAAGAAATACAAACAAACCAGCAACAACCATCACTCTCCATCCCCACAAGCATCCTCTCTAAGAATTCACTCTAATCTCTGACACACCTCATTGGGCAACAACACCCACTCATCCACCTTCATGCCATCAATTCCCTTCGAAGCCCATTTTGCCAAGCAATCAGCTGCCCCGTTCCACTCCCTAAGAATGTGCACAAAAGACATAAACTCCATAAGAGCACTTATATATAATATTTGATGCACTATCAGGGATAGATGCTAGCTCACATCATTAATCTTCCTTTCCTAGAGTATATTGATTAGAATTTGCAAGTTAGCTTCGCATTGCACCTTACACTAGCCTAACTCATAAGCTCTTCTCAGGACATGCAAAACAGCCAGACCCTCCATCTTGTTAATCATCTGCTCCCCCATATGGGCTAAATAAATGAAAATAATAGATCTATAGGAGTCTTAACCAACCCCTCCAATCCCAGCCAGGCCAAGATTACCTCTAAAAGAACCATCAGTGTTAATTTTTAAAAATCCTTCGGGGGGTGGCGTCCATTTCCCATTCCTTTGAATCCTCTGCTTCCCACCATGTCCATGCCTGACACATGTAGAGGCCATGGAAATGCCCTATATGTCCAGCCTCTCAGCCAACTTAGCATCTTCCTTTGCCAGAGGTAGAATGATTTCACTCTTAGCAGCAACCATCTCCTGGACTATGCCTATAATTTTGCTCCAAACCTGCTAAAGTGCCAACTTCTTCACCTTAAAAATCCTCCAATTTCTCTCCAGCCATACCTACCATAGTAGAAAGATCAGCCCTGCATACCATGCTTCCTACAAAAAATGAGCATCAGAGGGCGGTCTGCCCAATCTTGACCAAAAATTGACCAAGAAGGAAGCATGTAAGCAGCGACATCTCCATGCATCCCACCAAGCATGCCACAAATGAAGAGTAAATGGGTAGCTAAAAAATAAGTGTGATGACTCCTCCTTTGCATCTAAACATAAGATATAGCGTGAAGACCCAACAAATCCCCTCCTCTTAATATTCTCCCAAGTCAAGCAACGATTCCAAGCCAGCATCCAGGAGAAACAGTTACATTTCAACCAAGAAAAATTGCTCCAAACTCTCTTCCACTAACAAACTTACCCTCTTTCCTCCCATTGTTGCACAATCAGTTCCTGATAACCAAATGAAACCATGTATTTCCCCTTGAGATGAGGTGACTAGGCCAGCATGTCACTCTCCCCAAGAGCACAGCAGCTATGCCCCACAAGAATGTTCTTTAGCTCCATGCACTCTGCTTCCATACCATTAATCAGCCACTCCTCTAGATCCATCCATCTCACCTCTGTCAACTGGCCATTATGAAATAGAGATTTGTAGTCACACACTCTATTCCACCCTGCCTCACTAAACCTCTATGCTAAGTCCCTCAGAGGAGGGTATTGGGTAACTAGAGGGGGAAAGCCGTCCCATGAATCAAACTAGAATTGTGCCTCTTTCCCTCCTTTACAAATCCAAAAAAGACCTCCCTTGATCAATGTTGCTCCCTTTTTTAGAGTGGTCCAGATCACTGATCCAACTCCTGACAAGTTGTACCTAGGAATATCCTTCACCAGGATCCCAAAAAAAAACTTATGGGATAGAATCCTATCCCACACTCGATCTTGTTCCACGCACCACCTCTAATACAATTTATCAACTAGGGCCATTCTTGCCAACATAGACTGCCGCAATCCCAATCCCCTGAACCTTTTCGGGCTACACACCACTTCACATCTAATCAAGCTCCACTTTGTCATTGCCAAATTACCTACCCAAAGAAATTGTCTTGCCAAGGAATCCAAGTCCTTGACAAAGCTCATAGGTGCCACTTGAAGCATGCACCTGTAAATAGGAAGCACCTGTACCACTGAATGAATTAGTTAGACCCAGCTAGCAAAGGACAGCCACCTATTGGTCTAATGATTCACCTTGGCTCTAAACTTGTCTATTATCCCCTTCCATGACTCCTTCACCTATCTCTTGGTAGCTATAGGGATCCCTAAATAAAGTACTAGAAGGCTTCAAATTTAGAACCGAAGAATATCAGCCACTCTTCGTTGAATGGCCATAGGAGTGTTAAAGAAGAAAATGGAAGACTTATCCTCATTGATTACCTATTTTGTGGCTGCCAGATAGTCATCCAATCCCCTACAAATATTGGCAGCCTCCCTCATAGTGGCCATGCCCATCAGAGCCACATCATCCACAAACTGAAGATGAGAGGGAACCGAAAGGTCACCACCCCACCTCCATCCCTGAATAACACCCTCAATAGTATTCTTTCTAATCAGCTGTCCCAAACCTTCTGCCAGAAGTAAGAACAGGTATGGAGATAAGGGATCCCCTTGCCACAATCCACGTGTGGCCCCAAAGAGGTGGGAGTGTTCCCCATTAACCAAGACTAAGAATGAGGTTGAGCTCACACAGCTCATTACCCATCTGATCCAATCTTCCTCAAACCCATAGGCTTCCAACATCTTCCACACAAATGACCATTGGACCCTGTCATAGGCTTTGGACATGTCCAATTTCATAAACATAGATTTCTCCCAGGACTTGGACATGGATTGGATAACCTCAGTTTCCACCATAATTCCATCCAAAATCTGACACCCCTCCATGAAGCCACTTTGCTCTTCAAATATCAAAACACTCAACCACTTCTTCAATCTTTCCACAATCAGCTTAGATATAATTTTGTAGACCACATTACAAAGAGCAATGGGCCAAAACTGATTCAGGCATTCAACCCCTTTCCCCTTGGGAATGAGAGCTAGAAAAGTCAAATTTAGGGCTCTAAGCATTTATTTGTTGTTTTGTGATTCATTGACAATAGTCAATAGATCCATTTTGATGATTTCCCAAAACTCCTAAAAAAATTCAACTAGAAAAACATCAGGGCCAGGCACCTTACCTTTCTTCATAGTGAACACAATCCAATGGAGTTCCTCAATGTTGATAGGGCACATCAGCTGCTCCTTCATATCCCGAGAGACTAAATTGGGAATACAAGATAGTATCCTCTCCTCCACATCTGCTTCCCTCTGTCCTTCTTCTTTGAATAAAGAATCAAAGTACTGGGCAGCTATAATACATATCTCCCTGGTAGATGAGATTCTCTCACTGCTATCCAAAAACAATGTGGATATCATATTATCATGTTGCCTGGATCTAACCGTATTAAAGAAGAATGCAGTATTCTCATCCCCCTCCTACAACCATTCCACCCTGGCTTTCTGCTTCCAAAAGATCTCCTCCCTCAACTCCCATTCCTCCACTTTTTGAATAGCCCTAGCTTCTTCCTTTAGTAAGAACTCAGTTAACCCCTCCTCTCTAATCATTCTAGTGATGTTATTCAACTCCTTATGTGCCTCTTTCTTCTCCTGAAAGATATTTCCAAAGTTCTACGTGTTCCACCTTTTGAGCTGATATTTCATGAATTGAAGGAGCTTGGCAAAGACATACATTTCCATACCAGTCATCATCCTCCCAAATCACCACCAGTCAGCCACTCTATCAAATAGTTCTAGATCCCTTAGCCACATGAGTTGAAACTTGAATGGTGGCTTCCTATGCATATAATTAGAAGATATGTGCAGCTTAATTGGCTAGTGATCCGAGCCTCTCCAGTCAAGGATCTCAAACCTCAAGGACCATAATCCACCCATCCAATAACAAGAGGTCAAGAACCTGTTAATGTGTTCAGCAATATAGTTTTCACCCAATCTCCTATTATTCCATGTGAACCTCCCATTGCATGGTTTAATATCCACTAGGTTGAGTTTCGAGATCTTGTCTCAAAGCAAAAAGGAAGAAGGTTCCAATCTTTCCATACCTCCCCTTTTTTCTGTAAGATCCATGATAGCATTAAAATATCCCACCATAATCCATGGCAGATAAGGAAAATCTCTACGGACCAGCTAGATATTATTCCAAACAAAAAGCTTACCTTGGAAATCCATGGGGGCATAAATGTTCGTGAAAAGAACATACTCTCCCGACTCCATGCATAGAGAAACCATAGAAAGAGAAGATCTAAAGGCAATCCATGACACTAGTTGAACCTTGCGAGGATTCCACATACAAGCCACTCCACCTATAAATCCCTGTGCTCCAATGCATTGGCACAAACTTTGCCTCCAAATCTTATGCATAATTCCCATCATAAATTCCACTGAGACCTTAGTTTCTTGTAAAAAGAGAATATCCAGATTGTGATTCTCAACCAAATCTTGAACAGCTTTTTGTCTGGGGCTACTGCTCAAGTTCCAAGAAAGAACAATCATTTGGATGGAGACAAGAAGTGGGAGTCAAGGGTCTTGACTGATCCTGACTCAACTAGATTCTCCCCAATCATATTAATCCTTTACATATCCTTCTTCCATCCTAGTTTAGCACTTTTTTTAGACGCCCCCTTCTTACCCTCCCTCTGAAGAATTCCCAAGTGAGGATGGGCCTTGCCTCTCTTTTCTACCTCAACCACCCCTACCGGTGTTGGGGGAGCCCCTTCCTCTGCCTCCTGAATCATATCAGCATTTGCTTCAATAGTTATTTGTTCCCCCATCTACCCATCCAAAATCATAGGTAGGGAAACTTCCACAGGCAGTGAAGCTTGATCCATGGGAGAAATTCCATCCGCTCCCACCTCTCCCCCCACCTGCTCCTCACCAATTAAGCCTGGGAAGATCTCCTGCTGGCCCAATGTATCAAGAATCTCAAATCTATTAATTGAGTCCTCCTCCTATCACTCTATTAAGGACCTCTTATGTCCTTTATTTTTGCATTTAGCCTTGACCTACACAAAACCCTTTGAATCTTTGTTTGCTTCCATTCTGGTCTTTTTCCCTTTATCCACCCCAGTGGCTCTACTCTGAGGAGGTGGATGGGAAGGTTGCTAATTATCCACTTTTGCCTTAGGGCATCTACGCACTAGGTGACCATACTTATGGCATAAATGGCATCTAAATAGGAGCGTCTCATAATCAAGCTATTGCACCCAAGAGTATTCACCTACGCTCATCTCAACCGCATCCAATAAGGGCCTACTTAAGACAATTTCCACACAAATTCTTGCAAAAGTCATGATCTTCCTTCCTAAATTTTGTGTGGAAGACCCCACAGGTTTTCCTAGCATAGAGGCAATCATTTGTAGCACGTCCTCTCAACAACATTCAATAGGCATTCTAGGTAATCTCACCCACACTGGTACTCTATTTGGTAATTCCTCAGTCAGATTAAATCTAGCATGCCATGGTTTCACAAACAGTCTAGCCTAGTTATAAAAATAGGGACCTCCTTCAAACACCCTATTTCTATCAACTAAACAAAAAAATGTGACCATGAAGAATTTATTGGCCAATAATGAAATTTCCATCTCTCCCTCTAGCTCCCATACACACTGGGCCCAGCTCTCCAAGAAAGGCAGGGAGACTCATAGTCCCAAAAATTTGCAGTAGAGTGAGTACTTGGAGTAATACTCCACATCCTCAGCTATCATATCAAATAGAATTACTAACTTTGGTCTCTCCTTATAGCGCTCCAGGCATCCATTCACTTTTTTTATTCTTGAACCTCCTCCTAGGCTAGTGTCATACATACCTAGTGTTTGGAAGGATTAGCAATTTCCTTCAACCTGGGTTCCATCCCCTGCTTGTTTCTCCTAACTACCTAACTGAAACTCCTATCCATCCTTGCCTGCAGCAGCCCCTTCCACCTCAGTGTTGTGTCCCTTCCTTACCACACCTTTTTCTATTCACACTCTCTCCTCCTTCCTCCCTATTCCTAGCCGTCAATTCCCCTATCGTGCCTCTAGAAAATGATCAAAAACAGAATAGGGCTCGGCAGCCCTAGCCTGGCAATGCGCCTCTGAGCTCGCCTGTGCGCTTCATCTCTCTGACCCAGCTTTCTTTCTCAAAAATCATTTGTCAAATGATGATAATATATTGTATCCTTTATATGAAGGAAATAAAGTTGCTTCTACTCTTATTCCTTCAATCCAATGGTCTATAAAATAATTCACATCTATCAAAGAGGTATTTCAACCCATCCTTATAAGAACTAATGCCTAGTTGGAATCTAAAGGTATTAAATTAAAATATTTCAAGACAGGGTTAGAAGAAGAATACGTTGAAGAAACTACAAGGAAACATGAGGAATTGAGGATGAAGAATAAATAAGAGGCATCCACATCCACTCAAAAACCAAGATTTGTATTCATGAGTAAAGGAAAAAAGAAAGACAAAGAAGCTAGTGTTGAGAAGAGTGTTCAAATAGAGACACAAGAGAAACCAGATGTGAGTGAGGTACCACCTCAATCAATAATTTTACAAATTTTAATTTATTAGTCTCTATAACTTAAATCCACACAATCAGAAGTTCTTGCAATTGAAACCCCTCAATCAACAATTTTTCAAGTGACATTCTCTGTAGTTCCTTCCATTAGTACATCTATACCAATTGTTTTTGTTCCCTCTCAATCTGCTCTTTTGGTTCCACCTTCTCCTCCTAGTGCCACACTCTTTCAAGTCCCTTCCCAAAGCACTCTAGATCAAGTTTTTTATTCTTTGTCTAATTTACCTAGTCCTACAAAATCATTGGGATCCCTGACCAATATGTACTTCACTCAATAAGATATAGACAAATTCATGTTTGAATCTTCTACTAAAATGACAACTCAAGCTCCTGTCACCCCAATGTCCAAAATATTATCAGACCCAAAAGTAATATTCATGTCAACCTAAACCCCACCAATAATAACCACTATCCCATTAGTGTCAACTTCACTATCAGATATCTCTGTTATTCCACTTTCCATTCCACTTACTTCACAAACCATTATTCCTCCTCAAACATCACAATCCTTAGTTTCTTTTACTCAAGAAGACTCATCTCCTCTTCCTCAATGGCTAATTTTTCAAACACCTATGAGTAATAAATAGGTTGTTTTGCCTGATGACTTTGATTTTGATCAACTTGTCCCAGTAAAGCCCAAAAGGACAAAGAAGGCCAAAACTACACCAAGGGTAATTTTTTAATCTAGGCATAAGTATGCTAAAGTTGTAGTGCCTCTCAAAGATAGAAACATTAAATATATTCAAGCATCTGAATATGTAATAGGATGGATAGATCTCAGGAAAGAAACTCATGAAAGTGCAAAGGAAGATTTACAAGTAGTAATGGCTTCCTTGATCAAGAGATATGATAAAGACAAGAAGGTCAAAGATCAACTCAAAATACAAGTGGAATAACTGACCTCTACTTTACTAAAAATCACCCAAATCTTTGAGTTCATTGATCCTGTTGTGCATGAAAATACTAAAAGATATTTCAACTTGAAAAAAAAATTAGATCTCAGGCTCATGTAGTCAATGCTTGTATTGAGAGATTAACAATGCAAGGTACTCAAATGTTGTGTTCTACCATTGGATTTTTGAATAACTTAAATGAAATGAAAATAGAAAATCAAAAAACAATTAAATCACTCACTCAAGATTTGGAATTGACTGAAAAGGATATTGATACATGGACTCAACTTCACAAATTCAAACTAGAGATAAATTTTGATTAAGTAGAAGGTAATTCCAAATATAAAAATGTTCATTGAATATAAGGAAGCTATGAAGAATAAAAGAGAATTTCTTGAGAATCTAGTTAAAGATCTCAAGAAGCAAAAGATATGTGTTATGATAAGATGTTAGATCTTGCAAATAAAACTGGAAAATTGCCCTATCAAGTTAAAAATGATTCTCAAGAAATTCTCCCTGTGGAGACTATTATTCAAGAATTTACATCTTTGCTCCAAACAAAGACTAAAATGGGTACTTCCATGTTGGACTCCATCAAAAAATTAATTGAATTTCAAGTCATCTTGAACAAGCTGTAAAGAATCATGGATAAGAGCAAGGATTTACCAGTTAACTTAGAAGATTCTATCACAAGGATACTTACCATTTCTAAGAGTACATCCAGCCCAGATAATAATGAAGTCCAAGCTATCTTGAAGAAATAAGAGGAGTTTTTAGAGAATATTAAAAAGGAATAAATTCTTATGTCTAAGGGCACTTAGTTTATTTTTGTAATTTTTCATGTGTATTTCTGTTTGGTGCATTTTGCACGTAGCAAAAGTGCACTGTCCTAATTCAAACTGGACTCTATCAATAAATAAGTCAATGTATTTATGTTTTTACTATTTTTGTTCATATCTCCTCTCTATAAATATGAGGATGGTCTTTGTAAAAAGGATCACCAATTTCTATATAAGTGAAGTGCTGCCTAAATTGATAAGCAATATTGAAACTTTGAATTCAAATTGTAAATCTTTTTTCAATCAATATATGAAAAAGCAAGTAAACTTTAAATATTTGAGTTGAAATAAATTCATGTTTTATTATATATATTCTTATGTCTTTTCCATTACATTTTCTTATGTAATTAATTGAAACGTGGTGTGAATTTCCATAAATTAAAAGGTGCCAGAAAGCTGATTTTGAAGTCTTTCAGCTGCAATATCGTTACTAGGTTTGTGTTCATCATTAAAAGTGAATTACTGAGGAGACTTTGGGCTGACATTTATTCTTCATTAATAATTTTAATATTTTTTAGAAATAAGGTGAAGACTTTGGGCTGCACTTTATTCTATCTTTTAAATTTACTCTGTTGGTATTATTCTTGTTACTCCTTTGTCTAACAAATATGAATATCGGTTATATTTGGTTCATCAAGTGATCTTACATTTTCAAAGTATATCACAAAGAATAAAAGAAAATTTGTGATTAAATATCAATTCTAAAAAAATATAATTGGATGATATGACAACACCCACTATGATAAAATTATTGTAAATAATTAAGTGTTGTATTAGTTAACAATAAAAGGGAGCCTCCCCTTGCTTAGAGGAGAGATTTATCTCATCATACTATGGCTGAAATCACAAATTTTTTATCATTCTATTGTTAAAAAAATATTCACCCAACAGTTTGAACCCATTCCAAGCCTTAACTTAACCATAACTCACCTTGGGTGCGAGTTAATTCCTTAGGCTATAAATACAAGGCCATTCCTTTTTATTTTTAATCTCTCATTAGCTAAAGTTATAGTGTAAATTTGGAAAGAGATGTAATCTATTTTGGTGCAAATTTATCATACACAAATAACTTTAACAAAGCTTTGTCATAGTGTTATAATGCCAAAATATTGAGCCAAAGAAATTACAAGTCACATCAGAGCCATGGTGCCAAGGAGAGAAGGAGACAACAAGCATTATTTTCCAAATACTTCTTAATACATTTGGATCTCCTAAGGAAGGTAAAGGATTGGTGTCTTTTATGTTTTTGTTGTGCTTTTATTTAGCAATTTTTTGTTAAGCTCTTCATAAGTTTTGGGCTAGCAGTGTAAGTGTTACTTTGTTTATTTTTAATTTTAATTTTTTAACTACGACTATACTAACCTTTACTTCTTTGATTCATATGATCATAGAGTGAAAAATAATAATGTAATAGTCCCTCATCGAAAAAAGGTGCAGCGATCCAGATTTGTAATGCCCCACCTCTTCTCTCCTCCTTTCTATTACACCTCTTCTCTCCAATCAAGTGGATCTAAAGAAATAAAATTCAATGCCAAACTTCTATCTCAATGACAAACACCTATCATAGATCTGAAAACAATAAAATAAATGACTCCTCAAAGTGCCAAGGTGAAAAATACAACACTAGTCTCAAATTTTCAATGCTTAGATTTGAAGAAAATAAGATCTTAATGCCAAAAAAGAAGATCCCAAAATAAAAGTGCTAAGATTTATAAGAAAACCAAGATCTCCATGCTAGTTTACTACCTTAGAAGCAACAAAAACAATAAAAACTTCAAAAAGTATCTACCACTTTTAGGTGAAGGAAGCAGATCTTCTAGGATCAACGTCTCGAAAGTAAGAACTTCCAAATAATGAAAAGCTTCAAAATATTTAAAAATTATAAAAATAGGCACCAAAGGTCACCAAGATATTCTCATACACCTCTATTTTATGCTTCCTCTCTTCAATAAGTGAAAAATCAATGATAAGAGGGAAGTAGAATAAAATTATCTAAATTACAAGATAATGGATGGTTGTAGCTTCTTCAGGGATCTGATACCATGTTATGAATGGTAAAGGCATTCCAACCCAAGAATATGAAGTGTTGACAAAAAAATCACAAACAAAGTTATATATATGATATGCAAAAACAAGGTAGATCATATATTGTTCAAAAATGAAGCATAATGAAACATGTTAGTATAATAGGTAAGTGCTTATATATATATATAGGCAAGACAAGGTACTAAACTAGCCTAACTAACCAATGTGGGATAAATCCTCACATGGGATAAATTCACTACAAGATTAAATGGCTAGCTAATACACTATAAAATATGATAAATACACATGAAATGCATACTCTAATGAAATTTGCCCAAGTTACACAAGCCAAGCACAAAAGGTGAACTACATAAGCCCAAGTTGTAGGCAAGACTCTAGCATAGACCAATCATGTTTTGGGTTAGAACTTATAAAAATTAAAATTTAAAATTTGGATTAAAGGACCTTAGATCTTGAAGGGATGAATAGTCTAGACCAGAATGGATGGCATAATGATGTTCTTTGGAGACACACACATAAATGATTTGATTCATTTTTTGAAAAAGGTAATTTATTTTGAATTAATTTGACCAACATAACACCTTCTTATTCAAAAGGTGGTGTCTAACATTTGTTTTATTTTGGACATTCTTTAGTTTTTATTTTTGATGTGATACACACACACAAATAGTTTTAGACTAAAAAAAGTTATACAAGTAAATAATAATAAGAAAACACCAAATTGTACATCTTACCTTAGAAACTGATAAGGTTGCTTTGTACCATTAGATTTAATTGATATACTCTTTGAGAGGAATTAAGTTTGTTAATCTAAAAATTAAAGGTACATGAAAAGTAGTTTTTTTTAGACACCCTCTTCTCTCAAGAAATCATATGGTGACATATAACTTTGAGTTACTCACCTTGTACCAATAGTACTCCATGGTAAATGAGGTTTTTTAAAAACTATAAGTTTTGATCAATATAGATGGTCCAATGTGTGTGTTTAACACTATATATAAACCCATCATTTGGATCCAATCTAATCATCTTTTTATAAAATATCTTATCCTTTTTACAACCACTATATCCATCATATTGCTTAGTGTAGTGCGATGTCTAGAATAGGTCATTGTTCTGAGGTAGATATTACTAATGGAGTTAGTTTAACAACTCAAACTAATGTCCTAGCAAGTCACCCTAAATTTATATACCCCATCATGGAGTGGAGTTGGAATGATGTCAGGAGATCAAATAGCAAGTCAACAATCACCTAAAGAGCTCATGGGGATGTGATGAACTTCTACCCACAAGTTCAGATGCAAAAAATAAAAATAAGACTTTAAAGGTCATTTTGGATCACCCCAGTCACTCACATATTAGGGAGTGCCTTTACAACATTCCTTATATCATAGTCTAATTTTGAACAAGGCAATAATAGAAAAACTTTTGGTCACCCAAGTTACCTAAAGGGGATGGGAGGAGAGCATACACACTAAGCTTGGTTTGCCAAAATAAAAAACTAATTTAAAAACTTTGAAACTATTTTAAAAAACAAGAAAAAAAACAAAGACTCTTAAGATCCTTAAGCTACAATAGATGTTGGTTTTAAGTCCAAATCAAGTGTGATTGAAGTTTGCCTTTATTATCATTATAATTAAATAAGCAAAGTGTTTTAATCCTAAAATAATAGATTTTTTAGTAGTTAAGCAAGGGTGTAGGATATCAAAGAGAAACTGAAGCTTTCTACTTTTTAACTTGATGGATTTGGACATAGGGTAAATTCATCATTTTACAAAGTGATCCTATCATTCCACAGAGTGATCCCATTCCACAAAAATGCAATTATATTATGTGGTGACTTTTCCAATTATCAGGATGACATCCTCAATTAGCAAAATGAATTCATCATTTTCAATTAAATTTTAAACACAATAGTTACATGTTAGTTTGGTTTAACACTATCTTATTGATTAGTAGTTGACCCTATTTTTCCATAGGTAGATATCACTACTGCACAAGTCAATCTCACTAATATGTAAAAAAAAAACAAGTAGTGAATAGAAAATTACACAATAGTCAACCTTATTATTTGCATTTATGACCTTGTTGTTGTGCAGGGTAACCTCATCATTCCACAGGTTAATCTTATCAATGTTCATAATAACCTCATCATTTGTTTTTGTATTTTCAACCTTGCTATTATATAAGGCAACCTTATCATTCCATAGGTCAATCTCATTGATGTTCAAAATAACCTTGCTAATATATAGGGAAACTTCATTATTTGGTTTAGAATATGGAAAATGTAAGAAAATAGATAAAATAAAGTAAAACAACATCAAAAGATGGTCTGAATGCAAAATTAAAAGAATAAAAATTCCCCTGAAGGGGTACGTGAGATGTGTAGTCCCACTGGGTGTGCCAAAATTTAGAGAAATATTACAAAGCAGATTAGCTCATGTGTTAGTAAGGAAAACCAATAATAAGCATAAAGAACCTAACATGTTAATCCCACTCCCTCAAGGGGTAGTGTCAATGAAATCAAAAAAGTAATGAGGAAAGCAAGACAACTAATACCCTTTCAAAGTGACTCTCCTTAAAAGATGGTCCATAAACATTTTTTCAGCTTGATTTGTTATTTCTAATCTTTGTTAATGTAGATGGATAAGTGCCTCTGACATCTCTTCTAACACCAATGGCTTTGGCTCCTTGATCAATCAATTTGGAAGAATTAGTGAAGCTCTTCTAGAAATTTTTTTGCATAGTTTATTTTCACTAAAAAGCTTATCTTTTTCTCTATGGTGGCTCATGTATTTATATTTTTCCATAATTATTGAGAATAAACCATGACTATCCATCTTGAGATCAAGATGTGTGTCCAAGGATTAATTCAATTTTAGAGGACAAAGAAATTAATATTTTGGAATAAATGAGCATTAATAAGGTATGGGTGGCCCTAAACTTGATATTTATCTCCAATAATGTCTAGTGCTTGACACCCTTTCAATGATGTCATGGGTGATGTCATGGCCTAGATATTTTGAATTATGAATTTCAAATAATAGATAATCAATAAATTTTCATGGATTTTTTAATTAAGCTCTTAATTTGATTTGATTTGCTTAATGATTTTACTTAGTATTTTGTAATTCTTGGAAATTAGTTGTATGTTTGATCAAAATGGCTGAAAATGTCAATTTACATGGTTGCAATTTTATTGGATCTGAACCAAAGGAAGATAACAATTTTGAATGATGAATTACCCCATTAAGTGATACATGAGCATAAATTGACACCTACACATGATGTGTGTAAATGAATTAGAGAATTTAAATGGTTCAGAGTGATAATTTACTTGGTCACAAACTTGAAACAAAGTGAATTATAATAAGATAATGATTACATAATATCATTGTCCCATTTAGGGATACATGAGTGAAAATTGGCACCTACATGTGACGTGTGCAATGAATTAGAGCATTTTAATTATTTTGGGTCCAGATTGTGCATTATTGCATAATATCATTCAAATTTGAAATATTAGCACAATAGTTGTAAGAATTAGATGTATACACATAGGACAAGACAAGATGACAAAATGATAAGACCACTATTACAGTAGACAAGGAAAGATGACAAGATGATAAGACATCTAAGACATTAGATAGGATGATTGCGATATTTAGGACATAGGACAAGATGACATATGACAAGATGATTGAGATTTTTTGGGATTTTGAGGATTTTATAATTTTTAGGGTTTTTTAGAATATTTCAATTTTTAGGTCTTTTGAGAATATATATATACATTGTACAGAGGGGGTTACTAGCAAAGGGAACACCAAGCCTAGCAACCAAGATGAGGACAAATAAAATGATGAATAGACTTAGCTAATGTTCAAAGATGATGACTAATGAGGAATTATTGACTAGGGATTGTCAATAACCACATCATGAAGGAACCAAATATCTAATTACATATGTGTCCATTGGAGGATGTGCCAAAATTATTCTCAAACATTTTTCAAGGCATCTTTCACTCCTTTATGAAATTTAAGACTAGAAGAAAGGATTTAAATAATAAGATGCAATATATAATAGTATATGATGGGTAGGAGCAATAGATCGAGGGATAATATAGACAAGGATGACATTGATGGTATTGATAAGGGATGGATCTTTCCCCCAAGTGTTGAGGTGTAATATGAATAATAGAATATTTTACCATGACATCAGAAATTGGTTTTCATCACGATACTTGCCCAAGGTGCTAGAATATTGGTTGTCACCATTTGATAATTAAAAAAAATTACTTTTAGCCTCTCAATTTATTAGTGGTAGGTGAGATGTAGTATGTGGACATTTTCATGATCTTTATAAAACACCTATTCTAGAGATGTGTGATTCTATGACCATGTTATTAATCTTGGATGTATTGATGTCCTTGTGACCATTGTTGACTCTTGATTGAGACCCTTTCAAACATCTAGACCAAGGGTCTTCATCGCCCCTATAAGAGATAATGTTTTCAAGTTTTTGAGGTGTGTAATGGATAGGTTTAGGGTTTGGATTTGATGGTGAAGTATAGGGATTGATTGGATCATAGGATCATGATAGGAAGGTGTGATGGATGTTTGAGGCTTAGAACTAGTAGTTGTACACATCATTGGAGATGTTGGGCATTTTGTATTTGATTGGTTTCATATGATATAAGACTTTAAGAGATCCAAGACACTTTAACTTTGGGGTTTATCTTTGATCTAATTATTTGAAGGATTATCAGCCATCTTGATATTATTGTTTATAATGTTTTTATTTTTAGACTTGATTATATCTTGACTGCCCCCTGGTGTCTAAATTTGGGCTTTACTAGAGGAGATTGATCTTTAAATTGATAGATGATGATTATTTTGACTTTTATGGTCATCGAGTGCATCAAAAAGAGTTTTACTAAGGGAAGAAACTTTGAGATTAGGCTGATGATTTGACTTTTCTTAATTGTTACTTTTTAGATCAAAGGTGATTTGATCATCATGTAAGAATTTTTAAATATGGTTTAGACCTTTGTATTTGTGGCACATATTATGTTACTCGAGGAAGAGTCCAATGATGTTTGTTCTTGTCCATCCCTATGGAGGGAGGTGATTAAATGATCATTGATAGGAAGAAAGGGTTTTATGATGGATGAAGGTGGGGTAAATGATAGGATGAGGTCAATGAGTGGTGATGGGGTAGCATGGTCCTCATAGGGGTTTCTAGGAGAACCAATTTTGACATTAGATAAAATATCCTCAAGATCAGTAAAATGATCACTAAGACTATCTATAGGACATGGATCTAATATGGGATCAGATCTACTATGATAGTCTTTAACTGATAAGGCATGTAATAACTTTATTATGACTTCATCATCCTAATTGGGATCAAAATATATGCCTTGTGATTGGTTGACATCCAAATTAGAGGTATCTTCAAAAAGTTAGGAATGGTTATGATATACAACATTAATCAAAGTGATGATTCTGACAAAAGATTTGATTTTGATACTAGTGTTGAACATGATCCTGATGTAGATAAGATTTGTGTTTACTCTAATGTTTACTCTGATTTATAAGATGAAATGATACTACTAAAGGATTCTTTATCCACAATCAACCTCTCCAAATGGGGTATTTTATGTGATTATGGGTAAATAATGTATATGATAAAGATAGGCCCATGAAAGAAGGACTCATGAGATAAGGGAGGACTAGGTTTATGGGAAATGGACTCATTATCAATGGAAGATTTATTGAAGATAGGTGGACCATGGAATATGGACTCAATGTCTTGGCCTTAATTTATAAAATGAAGAGATTGATCATGGTCAGGAATGAAATCTTATCACACCTCTTCCTATTCACTCTTAAATGTAGACTCATCTGATTCATTTTCAATTTTTAGGTCACCACAATCAATGAGGTCTTGGTTATAGTTTTATAAAATACTACATTGATTAATGGTATGCCCCCAAGTTTGATGATATGTATAGTAGTGATTTTGTTGTGCTAAGAGGGCTTAGGCTTGGTGAGATCAAGATGTTGTATGAGTAGATAGACAATCACGTTGGTGGTAATAAGTTGGTGAAAGAGGGCTTCTAGGGATATAGGAAGAGGAGTATAAGACCTCTCTTCACTTCTTGACTTGGGTGATGAAGCATTAAACTTTAGAGCATATGGTTGTTGATGTGATTGGGTGGAAAGATTAGTAGTATATGAGGTGGCCAAGATTGGATTCCCTTTGTTAATAAAGTAAGGGGTAGATGGTTGGATATGACTGGTGGATGGAGGATTTAAATGGGACTAGGTAGTATGAATATTAGGAGTTGATTGATGAGAACAGGTGTAGCTTGGATATTATGAATAAGGAATCCATAGAGGGGAGATTAGTATAGTGTTAGTCAATAAAATAAATATGCTAAACAATAACACCTCTAACCTAGACACTAAGGAGAGCATATTAAACAATCATACAATGAAAACACAACTAGAAAGTAAAATAAATCATCCTTTTACATTCCTTATAACTCTAAAATGGCTTGTTGAAGTGGTTTTCTTAGCTATACACATCAATAAATATTTATCAATGAATCTCTATTTTACTCCACCTCTCCTTGACATCTTGGTTTGGCTGATTGGCTTATCTTGGCTTATGAATTTGGTATGGTAACACTACTATAAAGGCTTATTACATTTATTTGAGCATAATAATTGTATCTCTTTATCCCTATCTGGAGGATAAGATTATTTGGCATGATGATCCTAGTGGACAATTTAAAGTCTCTACTATCTTTACTTCAAAGGAAAAGAGTAATCAACCTTTGTGGTCTCAAGCATGGATGAAGGGGCTCATCCCTAAAATTAATATCTTCTTCTGGACTCTACTTCAAAATAAAATCTTGACCCTTGACAATTTGCAAAAAAGATGAATAAATGTGGTCAACATGTGTATTTTATGCAAAAATGGATTTGAAGATAGAGACCATATGTTTTTGAACTGTTCCTACACTCAGCAAGTTTGGACTGAGATCCTTAATTTTTGGGGTACAACATGGGTACATCAAAAAAGTGTGCATCTATCTTTTAAAAGCTGGTGTTGTCCCTCCAAGAATCCCGATGTTCATTTTTTTTGGAAACTAACACTTCCTCATATATGGTGGGGTATATGGAAAGAAAGAAACAATAGAATATTTAGAAGTAAAGAACTTCCAGGATGGGTGCTTGGTCAGAATATTATTAGAGTTATTAAGGAGAATTTTAAATCATGGAGGGATACCGATCAAACCTTTCAATTTGATAATCCCTTACGATCTGAAAGGTCTAACTTGAAAATTCATAATCCAAGATTGATTGTAAAACGGAATGTCCCTCCTACAGGATGGATCAAAGGAAATTTTGATGGAGCAACTAAAGGGAATCCAAGAAGAGCGGGATGTGGAGGAGTACTAAGAGATCATGTGGGAAATGTAATTGATGCTATTTCTATCCTAATTGGTAAGTTGAATAGTCATATTGCTGAAGCTATTGCAGCCCTCTACACCATTAAACTAGCTATTGAGTTGGGATGTTCCAAATTATGGTTGGAAGGTGATTCTTTGAATATTGTAAACATCCTAAATAACAAAAACTCAATTTCATGGTCTATTGAGGCTACGGTGATGGAAATTAAAGCTTTAATTCTAAATTTTGAAAAAGTGGCCATATCTCATACATATCGAGAAGCCAATGGGGTTGCTGACTAGATAGCTAATCATGTTGTTCAAATGGGGCATAAGGTGAGATGGCATGATGCATTAAATAAGCACACTGATCTCAAATCACTTATTAATTATGATGCCATTCATTCTAAAGAGGGAAAGATCTACCTGGATTAGTAATTTAATGATTCGATGGAGTGGCCTTACGGTGGATAGATTACCTTCACTGAATAGGTACATTCATGAGAATGTAATGTGGATTTCACATGTGTCAGCATATAGGCGATTTCCATTTCATGTAAAGAACAATTGGGTTCATTTTTATGCCTTCACTGTGTGGGTGTTGTTGGAATATTGTTTGTTCTACAAAATGAAGGGTGAACCACGAAAGCAAGAGCCAAAAAACTGTGAAGGATGGAAGGATAGATAGGATGTATGGAAGATACTTTAGAAAGGGAAAGTGGTAAGTTATTTGGAGTGATTGCATGGATCTAAACCCCACATTACGACGACATTCTTCAAAATTTGGATTGATGACAGAGTAACTCTCCATGGTGTTACTGTGAAGCTTACTGAGGATTTCATTGTTGAGGTTACAGGGCTTCCCACGGGTGGTATAAAATTCTCTAAGCAGACCAGTATTTCCAATGCAGCATACAAAAAAAATTTGAAGACAGATGCAAAGGAGAAGCAATTGGAAAAGACTGGAGATTTCTTCAATTTAGAGCAGATAAAAAGAATTTGGAGAGATGTATTATGTTGTATTCATGAGTATTTTATCCTAGATGGTAGGAGCAAAAGAGTTCATAAATTTCATTTTGTCTTTCTTAATCATTTTAGGCATAAAGACAGAATTTTCTTCCCTTTCTATTTGCGCTTTTCACTGCTTCAAAATTTGTTTCCCCATAGAAAGAAGGAATCTTGCCCTATTTTACATGAAGGATTGATTCTTATCATAGAGGGATTTTACAAAAACAATGACATAGCTTTGAATCCTTATTCTGACAAAAATAAGGAATCACAGTGTAAAAAGAATGAAAAAGTTAAGGGAAAAGAAAAAGTAAAATCAAAACCCTCCAGTTTTAAAAAATAGAATGCTGAAGAGGAATATGAGTGGGAAAGCACATAAATTTCTAAGAAGAATGTTTTGGAGGAAGAGGAAGGGATGGAAACTGGGGATTTTAGTTCAAATTTGGAAGGTTATCAAGAAAATGAAGAAAAAAGTGAGAAAGAAAATGAAGGGGATAAAACTGAGGGCAATACAGAACAGAATAATTCTAATCATGAGGATAATCAAAATGTGTTGGAAGTGTTAAAGACACAAATATTTTACTTGATGATCTAACCTCGATAAGAGAAAAGGAACATATGGTTCTGGTTTCCAATCATGCCATGGAGATTAGGGAACAAGAAAAGGATGATCCTATCCAGCATGAAGACCCTGCAGAGACAAAAGAGGAGAAAATGATGGAAAGGGAGGATCAGATTGAAAAGGATGAGTCCTCTCCACAGGAGAATGTAGATGACAGTTGTGATGCTCGGCAGAGGGACACTAAGCTTTCTTTCATGAATTTGGCCTAATTTAAAGCTGATGTTATTCTCCAAGTTGATTCATGGATGTATAAGTAAATAATGGAGATGAAGAAGAAAGTAGAAATAATGCAACATAACCAGGAAGCTAATAGGATCAAAATCAATAATATGGAGATGCAAATGAGAGATATTCCAATTAAACTTAATGAATATGAGAATAATCTGAGAAGGCTCATCAAGGAAAGCAGAACAAAAATGGAGGAGGTTAATTCAAGCATATGTGCGGTGCAGCTAACGTCGAAAAATGAGCTAATGAAGAAATAAAATCTTTGGAAGGGCCAAGTAAGAGGACCAAGTAGAGCTCGAGGAAGAAAGCCCTACAAGAAGCTGCTACTTCAGCTGAAATATCCATACAGGATATTGCAACGATTGGAAATGAGGCTGTGAAGATGATCCTGGAATTAGAAGACTAGAGTCTTCTTTGATGCTATTGTTTTTGTTCCGGTCCCTTCTGCTGGATGTTATAATTGGTTCTAAAATCTGGTTCTTAGTTTTAATACTTATTTTGAGTTTCTAGGTCTCTATAAAACCTATGAACTTTTTTATGTTTTGGTCTATGGTTTCAGGTCCTTGTAAAACCTGATTTTGATGTTGTTTTTTAGTTAGTGTTAGGAATGCTCTTCCTGTTGGGCATTATTGATTCATATTTCTTTCTCTGTTAAAGGGTTTCGGGGTCCCTTCAAAACCTACTTTTACCTTAATCTAAAACTTTACACCAAAGAGCTTCTTGGAGGTATTTTTGCATCATAACATTGCATGAACAAATCTTATTGGAGGTATTTTGCCATCATAACATTGCACTAACAAAGCTTCTTGGAGGTATTTTCCATCATAACATTTCAGTAACAAATCTTGTTGATCAATAGGTAGGGCCTTGTATTTATAGCCTCCAAAGTTAACTCTTACTGAAGTTGAGTTAGGCTAGACTTCAAACATGAAATAAATTCAAACTAACACTATGTAATTTAAATTTAACTCCAATTGAGTTAAGGAGGGTACATGTAATTAATGATTTTCAATTAATAGGCATGGATCTCAAATTAGATATTTTTGAGAGCTTTGACAACTCATAAAGGCAATGATGAAGAAGCTTGATATTTTGAATTTTTAAATTTCCATTTTTAGATATTCATTAATTATAAATGAATAATTTAGCTAAGAATTGAATCTATTTTAATTATATGATTCATTTTGATTAGCATTTTAGCTCTTTTAAGAATTGTTAAAATGCCCTGCTTAATGGGTTCATAGGCCAAACTTCTAGTTGTTAAGTCGCAAGGTGATTGGAGATGAATATGTGAGAGGTTATTATTTTATATGGGATAGTACTAAAAATAGGTATGCCTCAATAAAAAATTTATCATTAATGAATGGTGTGTGAATGAAATTAGGACATTCAGTGATTCCTAGTCTTAATTTACAATATTTAGTAGAAATCAATCTAAAGTTTGGTCGAAAGGCAATTATGGATAGAATGGGGTGTCTATAGTTTGTTGCTATTCAGAAGGCATTGCAATATATAGGCATAGTAACATCTTCTCAAATAATTAAAATGGTATATAATGCCTAATTCCTCAAATGATGATGGATGAGCCTTGGATTCCCCCTTGAGGGAGTAGGTGGCAAAGAAGGTCTATGATCAGTCCCTCTAAATAAGAAAAATGATGGGACTAAAAGGTAAAAGAGAATGGAAAAGATAGATTTATCCAAAGGCAGTTATAATCAATGGCATAGTGGGATACACCAGTTGGGAAGATAAAAAGGATGATTTGCTCAAAGGTGGTTATTTTCATCAGCATAGTGAGGTACCCCAGTTGGGTAGATAAAAAGGATAATTTTCCCTAATGTGGTTATAATCATCAGCATAGCAAGTTAAAAAGATAATAATTTGTCTAAAGGTGGTTATAATCATTAACACAATGAAAATGTGCCTTATTAGGGCAAGAGAATGATAATGATTTGCCCAAAGGTGGTTATAATCATTAGCACAATGAAAACATGCCCCAATAGGGAAAGAGAATGATAATGTATTGCCCAAAGGTGTTTATAATCATGAACATCCAGATAGGTCAAAACACAATGATTATCCCAAAGGTAGTTATAATTATTGGCACTGTATTTTGGAACAATATGGAAAATTAACAAAGGGGGATTATGAATAGAATATGTATGCATAGACTAAGAGTAAGCTAGTACAAAGGTGAAAGATGAATATAGAAACTTTATAATATGGAGATGCACATCCTAACTAGCAAGGATTAAAATTCATTAAGATTATATTACTCTGTACTTGGGAAATGATTTGGATAGATCTAAAAAAAATTATAGTAACCAAAGAGAAGTACCACGACATCATTGCTTGTAATATTTCCTGAGCTAATTTTTGTTATAGCACATAATGGTATGTATCATGATATAAAACACCATGATAACTTATTCATAATATACATAAATATTGACACGTGATTCAATAAATAATTAAAAATAATGCACTAATGATAAAGACCATGATGACAATGTTGACATATAAATATGGATAGACTCAAGTATAATGCACAAGGAATTACCCAATGAACGTATATAGACTAAGTCAAGGAAAAATAATGAAAGCAAATAAGCAAAAAATAAATAAACAAAACACAAATAAATAAAAATCATAATAAAACACCAAAAAATAAAAAGGGAACAAAATAATCAAAATAAAATGAAGTGAACACAAACATTCGTTAATCACAATGTTAGTGCAAAGATAAGAGAAATTGTTTGTGCATGTGTAATATAGGTGTTACTCTTGGCAACAGAGTGACCCCTAAGCTAGACAGTAATGATGCAAGTATAAAAACATTATAAAAATGGCACAAGGTTTCCCCTAGGGTATAAGAGACACCAAAACAAAACAAACAAAATGGGGGGGAGGGGGGGTAGTAAAAGAAAAGGAAGGGGTATTCAAGCTATCTCTAGATGCACTAGGAAATTGGACATTGCCTACATAGTTTCATGGATGCAAGATCCAACATAAAATTTGAGCCAAATATAGTTCTCTTAGGATATGGGATAGAATAAAATTATTATAAGGAAACATGATTGATTATGTAGAGGAATATGGGAATGATCTCACAAAATGGTGAGAGCATAAGGTTCAGGCCAATAAAGATGGGGAAACTAAATGACAAGTGGTTACTCATGAAATAGTTAGGGGTCCTAGGATCTTTAAAGCAAAGAAATGGTCAAAAAATAAAGGAAGGTGTGGTCGAGCTAACTTGAGATACCCCATGTATCTAGGTGCTACCTACATAGTCCGTGCAAACCTCAGGCCAATGTAGTTCTCCTATAAATGGGAGGAAAAAAACTAAAGTGGTATAGAAATAAATTGAACAAAGAAGATGTTCCATCTCAAAAAAAATCATGGCTTTATATCTTGCATGGAAATTCTATGCCAATTTTCATGATTTTGTGACTTTTAGGTTTTGTTACATTGTTTACAAATGTTTTTGGAATTTTCTATGCACCTCAACTCGATCGAGAATGATGAGATACTAAACGATCCAAATTATAAAATATAAAGAGTGTGGCTTAGGTTTATTACAAAATGGGTGAGAGTGTTCAAACTTAAACTACTCATAAAATGGCAAGAGTATGGTTAAGGAGTGATTGAGATTATCTCAATGTGAATTGAAAAATGTCTATATAGTCTCATTAAGACCTCAAGTCACTGTAGTTTTGTCTTATAGTGGAGGAATCTGACTAAATAGTAGCAAGTTCATGATGTAGGAAAATGGCACAATATAGCATAGGAATGGTAAGGTGATATGACAATGCATGGTAAAGGTGTTACTCTACCATAAGTAGTTATAATTAGGAAATAATGGCATAAGTAAATGATACTAATTTGCCTAAAAGTGGTTGTAATTAGTATCATGGAGTGGGAAACTAATTCTATCAAAGGCATTTATAATTAGTAACACTCAAAATGAAACAAATTAATAAATGAAAGATGTAACTACCAAACCATTGTCATACTAGTCTGAAATACTACCTCTATTTATAAAACTAAATCAACTATTGAAACTTGATCTATATCCCCTTGCTGAAGGAGGATAAAGTACCAATGGAATGGAACCAAGGTCAAAAGGGGTGGGAAAGGAGGGTAAAAATAACTTTAGTCTATAAGGAAGGTATGGTAGAATGATATAAAGTATAATACAAATAATATGGCACTTATGGTACAACATAAATGTGCTTTATAGACAATACTTCAAGTCTCTCAAGTGAAATAACACTTGAGGTGTATGATGTTCACCATATCATCAAGTTCATCTTTGTCTGGTATAGCGAGCTTGTATGCTTTAAAACCATAATTTTCTATAATGATGTATGGGCCTATCTAATTGGGTTTAAACTTTCCCTTATTCTTCTTCTCAGTTGTGGTGTTATTTTCATTTTCTTTGAGAACAATATCACCAAGTTCGAACTATTATGATTGACCCACTAGTTATATTGGCCATGGAGTCTATTTTAGTATGTTTGAAGGCTATTGACAACATCCATGTATATCTCATAAAGTAAGTCAAGCTCTTCTAGGTGAGCTACTCTAAAATATTCATCATCCATGACATGTTTCAATGAGATACATAGAGAAGGTAACTCAACCTCGATGGGAAGAATGGCCTCAGTTCCATAGATTAGAATATATAGAGTGGCTTTGGTTGGAGTATGGTAATTAGTGTGGTATGCCCAGAGGGCATGAAATATTTGGAGGTGCCAACTACGGCCAACATCATTGATAATCTTTTTAAAGATGTTGATAATGGTTTTATTAGATGCCTCTACTTATCCATTACCTTATGGGTAATATGCAGTAGAAAAATGTTGGGTGATATTATACTTGACAAAAAGTGTTGTGACATCCTTATTCTTAAATGATATATCATTATCATATGGGATACCATATCGACAGATGAGATGATTGAAGTTGAACTTGGAAATCTATTTTCCATTCACGTGAGGGGTATAGCTTCAACCCACTTAGTGGAATATTTGATAGTGGTAAGGATGTGTTTATGACCATCAAATAAGGTAGTGTTAATCTTCCTAATGAGATCAAGTCCCCACATTGAAAATCTCCATGGTGTAAGCATTGATTTTAGCATTTTGTCCAAGTCATGAATCAAATTGGCATGGCTTTGAAATTATCACACTTTTTGATATAAGTAGCTACATTTGCTTCTATAGTTTGGAAATAGTAACTAGTACGTAGGATCTTTTTGGATAGATGACCCCATTGGTATGGGATCCACATACATCTTCATGAACTTATCTCAACACTAATGTTACTTTTGCCAAACTCAAAAAATTAAGTAGAGTTCCATCAAAGCTTTGGTGATAAAGGTTTGGGCTAAGTAAGGGATAGCGAGAGGATTAATGTGTAAAATATTTATGTCATTTACATGATAGGTCTGATGGAATGATATGGTCATGTAGGTAATTATAAATTTCTAAGTACCAAATAGAGCTGGGACCAATAATATCATAGATCATTGTGATGGTTGAAAGTTCATGAGTAGGCACTAGAATATTTTCAATGAGGAATTGATATTTTTTTACCTTGTTAGTGTGTTAGATCAAAGAATTGTGGTGACCATGGCATCCATTATCCTATTATTAGCCCTAAATATGTGTTCAAACTATATGGCAATGACCTGTTATTTGACAATGTTGATCATGGCCTTATATGGAACCAGCTTGTCATTTCTGGTCTGAAAGTGGTCTATAACCTGATTCATCATCAATTAAGAATCACCATAAACCTTCACATGTTGAATATTCCATTTTACTACTTAATGAATCCCTACAATGAGTTTTTAGTATTTATTCATGTTGTTAGTACAATGAAAGTTGATACAGAATAATTTAAGGATAAGATCCCCCTATGGTGTAATAAATAATAGGCCTTCCCTCGATCTATGTGATGTGAATGATCTATCAAAATAGAGCTTATAATGTTGCTTCTTAGGAGGTGTTTCTATGATGGTCATGATGCACTCATCTAGGAATTAAAAAGTAAGGGGTTTGGTATCTACAATGGGAGCTTTATCAAACTAATATGCATGTACTTATCCTTTTATATATTTTTGGTTAACATACTCAATCTCAAATTCACTCAGAATCAAGATCCATTTATCCATCCAGCCATGTAAAACTATCTTGAATAGTAAATACTTGAGTGGATCTAATTTGGAAATAACTATGGTCTTGTTGTTAAGCATGTAATGTCACAACTTCTAGGTTATAAATACCATAGCTAAACAAGTTTTTTTTATTGGCATATAGTTATGTTCATAAGCTACTAGTGTACATATTAGATGAAACACAGCATGATTTTTCCATTATCATCATGCTAAGATAGAAGTTCCCCTATGGATTTATCTATGGGAGATAGGTATAGTATAAATGGCTTTCTTGGCATTGGTTGTAACAAAATAGGTGTATTGGCAAAATATTCCTTCAAGTGTTGAAATTCATTCTGAAAGTCTTCATCCCAATGAAATATGGCACTCTTCTTTAATAAGTGTGTAAATGGATGGAATTTATCAATTAATTATGAGATGAATCCCCTGATAGATTGAATCTTTCCCTATAAAATGTAGATTTGCTTTAAATTAAAATGTGGTGGTATCTCAGTACTGGCTTGTAATTTGGTAGGATCAATTTCAATGCACTAGTGAGATATGATAAATCTTAATAATTTTCCTAAAGTGACACCAAAGACACAATTCTTGGAATTGATTTCTACCTTGTATTCATGAAGCCTCTCAAATGTTCTTTGTAGTGAAGCTGGATGATCAACACAGGTCTTTGATTTACCCAATATGTCATCAACATAATCTTCAACAATGTCATACATCATATCATGAAATATGATGGGCATGGCTCTTTAGCATGTGGCCCCAGCATTTTTTAGACTAAATGGCATAACCTGATAACAAAATGTTCCCCAAAGAGTGGTGAATATTGACTGATGTTGGTCTTTTGTCACAATTCTATTATGATTGTACCCTAAAAATCCATTAATAAGTGAAAACATTCCATACATTATTGTGGATTCTACTATCATGTTGATATCTGGCAAAGGAAATTTGTCCTTAGGTCAAGCCTTATTTATGTCTCTCAAATTAGTGTATATTTTGATTCCTTTAAGCTTCTTACTAACAGGCACAACATTTGAGATCCACTCTGAATATTCAATCAGTCAGATGTATCTTGCTTCCAATAATTTTTCCAACTCTTTCTTTACTAATACAGTAATAATGGGATGCATCTTGCATAATTTTTACTTCACAAGTTTGGCATATAGACAAGAAAGGGTCCAAACTTGGCATGTCTGAATAGGCCCAAGAAAATATGTTAATAAATTCCCTCAAAAGGGTTATAAATATTTAGTGTTCCTCTTTAGTGAGTGATGTGCCTAATTTGATTCACTTTAGGTCATCTAGAGTCCCAATGTTGACTTTCATAGTATTTAGAAGAGTTGATCCATATTCTATAATGGTTGGCAATGATGTGAATTGGCCTATAACTACAAACTCCTCTGATTGGACTATTTCTTCAAATTCTCCTAAATAAGATGAATCAAAATATCCTAATGGTAAGGATGGATAGGTTATAAGTATGAGAAGAACCTCCTATAGTAGATTACCTCCTATAACATATTTAATCAAAATATGCAAAAAGAAAATAACTCTTACGAATAACAGAAACACAAAAGGCTTATATTGATCACAGGCCACTTCAAGGGGGCAACCTCCTTTGAGCAAGCTCAATACAATAAATTTGTGGATGCCTTCATTAGGCCTCAACACTTATATACTAACTCTATTCTAACAACTACTACTTCTCTTGTATGTGGGATAATTCAAATATGCTCTAAGGGATGACTTACAAAGCATATGCATCCATAGCAATTATTACACTAATACTACAAAGAGAAGGGTAAGGCACGGGTTCCTAACATCCCCTCCCCCTTAGAAAAAGATTTGCCCTCAAATCTTCAAATGTGGGAATTTTTGTTGAATTTGGAAGAGTGGTCCCCATGTTGCATCTTCTAGTTGCATGCCGTGCCATTAGATTAAGACCTATGTGATGGAGTAGGATTGAAGTTGGTGGGTGCACCTATCTAGGATTACTTTCAACTCAAGAAGGATGGAGCCTTCATTATCAAGTGCTGGAAAAACTAGTTGCACTCGAATGTTGGATCCAAGAACTTGCTTTAAATAGGAGACATGAAAGACGGGATGAACTTGGGAGGAAGGTGGAAGCTCTAACTTGTAAGCAACTGACCCAATCTTCTAGAGAACCTTATATGGCCCATAAAACTTTGGAGCAAGCTTTTAGCACCCGTTTAGTTTCAGTGATGATTACTTGTATGGCTGTAGATGAAGAAAGACCATATCACCCAGTTGAAAGGTATGCTCAGAGCGGTGCTGATCAGCCTGTTGCTTCATTTAGTTATGTGCCATGTGGAGATTGTCTCACAAGGTACAGAGAATTTGATCCCAATTTTAGAGAGTAGTGTCAACTGCCTGAACTGGTGAGCTACTAGGATTATATGGAAGAAGTGTTGGTGGTGCTTGACCATAAACTGCTTCATAGGGAGTCATTTTAGTGGAAGTGTGGTATGAGGTATTGTACCACCATTCAGCTAGGGGAAGCCACTTAGCCCATTGATGTTGTTGTTCTAAATTAAAGTAACGAAGGAAGGTCTCCAAGAATTTGTTGACTATTTCTATTTAGCCATCTATTTGTGGGTGGTACTCAGAGCTCATTCTCAATTATGTGCCTGTGTGATGAAATAGTTCCATCCAAAAATGGCTGGTGAAAGTGGCATCACGATTTGAGACAATTAAAGAAGGAATGCCATGAAGACAGAAGATCTGATCCAAGAAAACTTGTGTAACTGTGGAGGCTATGTATGGATGGCTGAGTGCACAAAAATGACTATATTTGGAGAGGCAGTCGACTATGACTAGGATCACTTTCTTTCCCCTAGATTTAGGGAGGCCCTCAATGAAATCCATGGAAATATATATCCATATCCTAGTAAGAATGGGCAAAGGCTTGAGCAAACTAGGAGTCAATGTGGTTTCACCTTTGTTTCATTGGCAGGTATCACATTTGGCCACCATCTATTTAATTTTGGCTTTCATGCCTTTCCAAAAGAAGTGTCGACGTGCCCGCTCATAGGATTTGAGAAATCTTGATTGCCCTATTGAGGGGAAGCATGGATTTCATAGAAGATGGCCTGATGCAGGTCTGGACTTTGGGAAAGCACCAGACAACCCTTGTATTGTAGAGAAGCACCATCCCATGAATAATGTGGTACTGTAGAGGGGTTAGTGGCCAATTGATGAATGAGGTGGCATAAGGAGGGATCATTTGCATACCCTTGTTGGATAGATTCCAACCATTTCAGAATGGGCATGGAGATGGCAGAAGGTAAGGTTGGTCTTTAAAGGTTCTTGAGAGAGCATCAGCCACAACATTATCTTTTCCCTTCTTATAGGTGATCTCATAATCATAACCCATGAGTTTGTTGACCCACTTCTACTGAGCTGGGGATGAGACCCACTGTTCTAAGAAATATTTCAAACTCTGATGATCAATTTTGATGCAAAAATTATTTCCCAGTAAGTAGGGTCTCCATTTTTGTACTACATGTAAAATTGCCATCATTTCCTTTTCATATGTAGATAAAGCTAAATTGCAGCCAAAAAGGGCTTTACTAGTGAAGGCAATTGGTCAACCCTCTTAGAGAAGAACAACACCCAAGCTAATGCCACTGGCATCACTTTCGATGGTGAAAGCTTTGGTGAAGTTTGGCAGTGCCAAAATTGGTGTGCTACACATAGCCTATTTGAGTTTGATGAATGCCTGATCAGCTGTCACATCCCAGGTGAAAGCATCCTTCTTTAATAATGAAGTTAAAGGAACCATGATCTTTCCATAATCTTTGATGAACTTGCAATAGTATCTTGCCAGGCATAAGAAACCATGAAGGCTCTTAAGGGTGGTTGGTTGAGGCCAATTCTGCATAGCACTAATTTTTTTTGGGTCCACGTGAACCCCATTGGTTGAAATAATGTGCCCCAGATAGTTGATTTCCTCTTGACCAAATGAACACTTTGATTGCTTGGCACATAATTGATTGTCTACTAACAGTTGTAATTCCCTGTCAATATGTTGTAGATGCTCAGCCCATGTGCGACTATAGATCAGAATGTCATCAAAGAAAACTAAAATAAATTGACAGAGAAAAGGCTAAAATATTTTATTCATGAGTGCTTGAAAAGTGGAAGGGGAATTTGTAAGGCCAAATGGCATGACAAGGAACTCATAGTGACCTTCATGCATATATAAGGCTATCTTGGGAATGTCATCATGATGCACTTGAATTTGATGATAGCCAAAATGCAGATCTAACTTGGAGAATAATTTGGCCCCATGGAGCTCATCAAGAAGCTCATCGATGACAGGAATTGGGAATTTATCCTTGATAGTGAGGTGGTTAAGGGCTCAGAAGTCAATGCAAAGGTGCCATGACCCATCTTTTTTGTGGACAAGAAGCACTGGTGAGGAATATGGGTTGTTGTTGGGGTGAATAACTTTAGACTTGAGGAGTTCCCAGACTAAGTTCTCAATTTTAGTCTTTTGCAGATGGGGGTAACGGTATGGCTAGATCTTGGGTGGGATGCTTCCTAGAAGGAGAGGAATGCGGTGATCTTTAGGGCATGAAGGGGAAAACCTATTGGTTCTAAACAAATGGTTGCATGCTTGTTGAGTATGGCTTGTAAATCTATAGGGTGATTAGTAGCAATGGGGGGCTGGAGTTGAATGGAATGCAGCTGTGTAATGACCCCATGTGAGCCTTTTTTCAAAAAAAATTCCATGCGATGAGAATTGATGATGCTAGAAGATCTTGGTAATAACCCTTTTAAGGTGTGCTTCTAACCAATATCTATGAACTACATCCAAAGCTCAGAGAAGTCGCATAAAATAGGTCCTAATGTGTGAAGTCACTATGCCCCTAAAACCACATCACACCCTCCTAAAGGTAGGGAAAACATATCAGATCAAAAATTATAATCACCCATTGCAATACGCACACTTCAACACTTCCCTTTACATGGAAATATGCCCCCATTAACAATCATGACTTCAAAGTTAGAACAAGGGTATACAAAGCAGTCTACTACCTTAGCAATGTGAGGATCGATGAAATTGTGAGTACTGCCTTAGTCAACGAGGATTGTGAGAGGGACATTTTTGAAGCACCCTTTGACCTTCATGGTTTGGGGAGTGGTGACACCTGTTAGTGAATGCATTGAGATCTCAATTTGAGGCTCTTAAACTGCTAGGTCCTCTTCAGTGTCAAGTTCTTCTTGAGCATCTTCAAATTCTAGAATATTAGGCTCGTTGTCCTACTCTGGGGGTGACTCCACATCTAACAAGTAAAGTTTTTGTTGCATGTACCTATGACCCTTAACTTATTTGTCATCATAGTTGTAACATAATCCTTTCTCTTTGTGATCCCACATCTCTACCTCAGTCAGGTGCTTGATTGGTGTGGTTATGGTTATCCGTTGATTCACTATGTTCTTTGCTAGTGAAAAGGTGGGAGGTTGATGTTGTGTGGAGAGTTTATCTTCTGTTAACTTAGCCAGACCCAAAGCATCCATCATATTTTCAAGTCAAAACATTTTTACCTTCGAGCGGATCATTTCTCTAAGGCCACTAACAAAGCAACTTTTGAAGAAGTCATCTGATAACCCTTCATTGTGATTAGCAAGTTTTTCAAATTCAATCTGATATTCATGAATAATACATATTTGACAGAGTTTGGTGAGAGCTCCTATGAAATCCTTGAATTCTAAGGGACCAAACCTACCCAAAATTAAGGATGCAAAATTTGACCAATTGGGTTCATCATTTGTCTTGAGATACCAATGGTACCACTGAAGTGCTTCTTGTTCCAGATGAAAGGAAGTAATTGGGACTTTGTTTGCAGAATAAGTATTGTGGAGGTTGAAGAATTATTCAGCTCGATATATCCATCTTGTAGGATTTATACCATTGAATCATGGAAAGTCTAGCTTAGGTCCATGTGAGAAGTTGGAAGCAAAGGAGCGATGCTCTAAAGAAGACTCCTCCTTCTACACTCTATTGAACAATATGTTATTCTGTTGATTCAAGCCACACATCATATCAGTTAACTCTGTAACCTGAGATTTCAATGTGGTGATTTCTTCCTCCATGATTTTTGTGCCTGCACGAGTGGTGACCATAACCAATTGTTAATAGCTAGGGATTCTTTTTTTTTGCTGCTATTTTTTTTACTACTACTTCAAAAATGGATTGTCTACAACTGTGTGGTTGGAAATATCCTCAACTGTGGATATGTTGTTGTTTGCTCTCTAACCCTGATAAGTTGGATATGAACCCCAAGTTTGTTTGGCTACCTAAAGGATTTTCTAAAATTCTCTCTAGCCACCAAAGCTGTCTGATCAAGTACCACTCTCCAAAAAAATTTGGCCATGAGTTTACCCCTTAACGACAGCTTTTCATTCTACAACTGTGTGGTTGGAAATATCCTCAACTGTGGATACGTTTTTGTTTTCTCTCTAACCCTGATAAGTTAGATATGAACCCCAAGTTTGTTTGGCTGCCTAAAGGATTTTTTAAAATTCTCTCTAGCCACCAAAGCTGTCTGATCAAGTACCACTCTCCAAAAAAATTTGGCCACGGGCTTACCCCTTAACGACAGCTTTTGGATCTACAACTGTGTGGTTGGAAATATCCTCAACTATGGATACGTTGTTGTTTTCTCTCTAACCCTGATAAGTTGGATATGAACCCCAAGTTTGTTTGGCTGCCTAAAGGATTTTTTAAAATTCTCTCTGGCTGCCAAAGTTGTCTGATTGAGTACCACTCTCTAAAAATTTTTGGCCATGGGTTTACCCCTTAACAATAGCTTTTGGTTTACCTCACAGGTGGGAACTAGTCAATCAGGATGGGGCCATTGCCCTTTTCACTGGCAGGTCCTCTCAATGGGCCAGCTACTTCGAGGTTCCTGTGGTACTCCTCACAATGAGTTTTAAGGCTTATGCCCAAGCACTTCCCATAGTTAAGTGGATAGGTATTTACCCAATCTGAAATGATGGGACCTGTAATGAAAAAAATTCTTGCCAAAAATGGCACAGCTCTTAGAAAGCCCTGCTTCAAAATAAAATTACTCCAAACCTACCCACAAAGCCAAGAAAGGGCTCTGATACCAGATGAGAAGAACCTCCTATAGTAGATTACCTCATACAAAAAATTTAATCAAAATATGCAAAAATAAAATAACTCTTACGAATAAAAGAAACACAGAAAGCTTATATTGATCGCAGGCCACTTCAAGGGGGCAACCTCCTTTGAGCAAGCTCAATACAATAAATTCATGGATGCATTCATTGGGCCTCAACACTTACTTATATACTAACTCTATTCTAACAACTACTACTTCCCTTGTATGTGGGATAATTCAAATATGCTCTAAGGGATGACTTACAAAGCATATGCATCCATAGCAATTATTACACTAATATTGCAAAGAGAAGGGTAAGGCACGGGTTCCTAACATTGGAAATTCTTGGGAAATTTGGTCAAAGGCATGTTGTTCTACTAAACTAACTTAGACCTAAAAGTAAGTTCATCATTGGTGGTCTCATGAGCTTCATTCAAGAAAAGGTGAACACCCTAGTTTAATGGCACTTGAAATAGGTTTTCACCAAAAGACTAGCCTTTATCTTTATTTTTACCCTGGTCCAAAAGTGCTTCGAAGAGGTTTTCACTTTAGGACCTCAATGTTTTATTTTGTTTTTTGTCTAAGGGTGTTCACCCACTCTCCAAAATAGGCTGCAAGATCTAGTTTGATAGGGAACCCTTACTTTTGGTCTCCCAATAGAACATTATCTCTTAATCCTAGAAAATCATAAAAGGCCTCATCATACTCAAACTCATCTACATGCATTTTGGATTCATATTGTACCCAGTCTATAAGTTGAGGGTGATATAGAGGAATCAAGTTACATCAGATTACTAGGGTGATGGTACAAATTATATGGGGTTCAAATAGGTTGGTATTAGTAAGGTCTTCATAAATGCTATGATCAAACTTTGCTTCATTATTGGCATCATCATCACTAGACATTGGTATTAGAATATGAACAAGATATGTGGGATCACCCTTAGGTAGTTTAAATCCAATACCATAGGTTCCTTTGTACCATGTTATATAAATTGGCTAAAGATTGCCCTATTGATTTAGCCCTAAGCCTCCACCTTCATATGTTTGATTCTCCGTGATCTTGTTAGGAATGGGATATTTGGCATTTTTGTAGCAATTGGCTAATTTGTCATTGTACAACCATGATTCATCATTTACAAGTAGGTATTCTTCTTAGCTAGTGGTTGGTGTGAAAATGACAAGAGATGGACTATGAAGTTTACCTTTTCCTTTTCATGGCCATTCCATATAAAGTGTCCTAGCTTTAGGTCTTTCATAGGACTTGGGGTTATATGGAAGCTTGTCAATGTGGAATGTGTCATGGGTCATATACTCTCTTGGGTTATTGGCCTAAATGATAAAATGATTAAATATTTAAAGAAGAGGCATATGTGAATATGAGTTGAGACTATTTGGGTCTATATAATTGGCCTCTGGCAATTCAACAAGTATTTATTTATCTTTGTCCTTTTTGGGAACTAGATCTAGGCCAAAATAGTAATTGTAACTTTCATATGTAGCCTCCAAATGTTTGTAATGTTCATAGGGTTGAAAATATTCATTTATAGTGACCTCCATGCCTAAGTTAGATAAAATTAGACACTAGTGCAATTTTGAAGGGATTGCATTAATTTCATGTATCCAAGGTCTACCCAAGAGTAAATTGTATGACATATGTAGGTCCAACACATGGTAAAGTGTATTAAGGGTTAAGGGACCAATGATAATTGGCAAGCTTATGGTGCCTTATGATTCCCATTCTTCATTATCATAGGCCTTGATAGTAATTTTTACCAATTATAGATCAGTTATTGTATATTTGATATGCTTGATGAGCTTCAAAGATAAATTCAGGCCTGATCCATTATTTATGAGGACACATTTGACTTTATACCACACGATGATAAATTCAATATATAAGGGATTGTTATGGACAGGGCCAAAGAATTAAATATCACTTTGCTTAAAGGTCAATTGTTGGCCTAGGGCTATATTTCCAACCAAAGCTTGGAATTTGTTTGGGGTTATGTCATTTGGAACTTGGGATTGGCCTAAGATTTTTGTTATGATGTTCTTTTGGATAGTAGATGTATGCAACAAATACAAAATAGAGATGTGTGAAGGTGAATTTTGGATTTTTTCCATAATATAATATAGTTTTTCCTTAACAATGGTATATGGTTTGTTCCTAGACAGCATAGTGGGTTAGATTGGTTTGGTGGAAGGAGGTTGTGGGCCTGGAATGGTAATCTTAGACCATCTAGTTATGATTACACAATTAGGATTAGATATAGGACCATTATAACTTGATGATAATGGAGATGGACTAGATAGGATAAGTCTTGATTGTTAGTGTACTTAGTTGTGGTCATGGGGTAATGATGAGTTATTAGTATAAGGCCCTAAAATAGTAATCCCTAGTTACAGTTGCACTTGGTTGTGGTCTTAGGTTAAGGGAATATTATTGGCATAGGTGGGTTGATTATAAATGTTTGGCAATGGACCTAGTCTATTAATATTTGGTCTAGGATTGATGGTGATGGTTGAAATACAACAATCCACAATATGACTTACAACTTTGTTGTAGTCATGTACAACTACATGGTAAGTCTATTAGTTGTTAGAATTATTTTGGCCTTGGTTCCTCCCATTTGGTTGATGTTGTTGTTATTTTTATTGATATTGTTTTTATCATGGTGGTTGTTGATATTATTTTTGTTGATCTGGTATTCATTATTGTTTATTATTTTTATGTTACAGAAAAAGGTTTTGGTAAATACCTAGGTTTTAATTGGACATAGATGCTCTATTATCCAATGTAATCTCCCCATTTTCTAACATATTTTTAATGTGTTTTATCTTCACACAATGGCATATATTATGTCCATGAACATGATGGTATTCACAAAATTCATTCTCTCTATACCAGTCTGGATACAGAATACTCTCAGGATAATGCTTTAAAATTAGCCAACTAATCATATTAGTTGTGGCTAGCTTGTGAAACACTACTTTGATAGGTTCACCAAGGTCATTGAAGACTCAAGTAGTGGGTCTTATTCTTGGATGGAGGATTTATAAAGGTGATGGTTATTGTGTTTGTGGAGCTAGTCTAGGTTGTTGTAAAGGTTGTGCTTACTGAATAGGTTGCTGATGAGGAGTAAGTTGCATTGTGATGTAGGTTGAGTAGATAGTGTTTTCACCATTTGGACATGATGTGACTTGATTAATCCTTTTCCAAAAACATTCTTATTATAGTTATATTGTTGGGATTTCTCATTATTATTGGCTTGGGTTGGTGTTGATGCTTGTGCTTAGACTTGGTGAGGGTTATCACTTGGGCTTGCACCTTGGTTTTGGTTCTAATTTTGGTTCAAGGAGGTTAAATTGATAATCCCTTTGTTAATAAAGGCCTTTTCAATTTTTAAACCTTTGTAGATCATCTCTTTGAATGTATGTACACACTAAAGCTCCAAATGATAGGATATCTCATTGTATAATTTTTTAGTAAACATAGCAACCAATTGTTTATCCAGTAAGCTATGGGTAAAGAAATTACCAATAATTTTCCATCTCTATAGATAGCTTGTAAAGCTATCATCATCTTTTTGCTAATCCTAAGTAAAATCTACCAATGAAATCTCATGCTCAAGATTATAAGATAAATGTTGCACAAATTTATCCAAGAGGTCATCAAAATTAGATATAAAATTCTTACGCAATTTGAAGAACCACTCCAAAGCCTATCCTATTAGACTTTGAGGAAAAAAAAGGATTAATTAAATGTCACTATAAGCCACTGGTTGGAAAGTGATAAATAATTCTATCAAATGGGCATGAGGGTCTCCTTTACCTTTATATTTATCAAATTTTGGTGGTTCATAACTTGGAGAAAATGGTATCTAAAGATACTCCATGTTAAATGGGTATGAACACACATCATCTAACTTGAATTTATTGGTCTACTACTCTACTTGAATGATGGAAATTGTATCATTCATTTGTTGCAGTTCTTGGGCTAAGAAACTAGATGGAAAATTTGGTTGAGGTGGTGGTTGGGTGGTCAAAGGTGGATTACCTTAACCTAGGTATAAGGGAGGTATGATTTGTTGTGGAATGTTTATTTAATGGGTAAATCAACCAAGAATATGCATATGTGGATTGGGATGAGGTTTTTGAAATTGCACATGTTATTGTGCTATATTTTGGTTTAGATTCGGTATATAACCTTAATTTTGAGGGAATTGTGTTTGAGATGGAATAATATGGCTCTAGGTAAAGTATTGTTCCTACTGAGGTTGAATAGGGACTTGTGGTCGACTAGTTAAACCTAGATGAATAAGGGGAACATGTTATAGACCAAGGCCTTATCTTTGGATTTATATCACGTGCTAAGTAAAAGGCAATTATTACCTAATTGGTAGTTTTTAGATAATGGTACCTCTTTATTGTATAAACACTAGTTATGAATTAGATCTTAGTTGGTTGTTTGACATTTATCTTTAACTGATAGACACATGTTGATTAGATAATGTTTTTTTATTATAAAGGCATATTGGTCTACAAATATAGAGGTATGTTTATCACTACCTATTAAGGTAGAACATTTATTACCCCCTATTGAGATGGTGTAGTGTTCTACCTTTTTTGTGGTTATATATTAGACCATGCATGTTGTTTTGGAATGTTAGTCATCACCTATTGAGGTGGGATAGCATTCATCACTTTTTATAAAGGCAAAACACTTGTCAACACTTGATTACTTAATCCAAGGTTCATTTGATTGGGCCCTATAAAAAAATCCATGGAGGTCCCTAAGTGAATCAAATTCATAATGGTGGTGAATCATTTCAAAATTCATATAGATGCACAAGTGAATCATGTGATGCCATAATGGGAATGATGCAGATGAACATCATAACTATGCAGATGAATGCTTACACAACATATTAAAATGCCAACATGTAACATGGTGTGGGTGGATGCCTATATCTTTTAGGCAAATGATGAATGGTGTGGTCAGATGCCACCAACATGTAGATGACCATCTACATAATAGAGATAGATTCTAGCTACATGCCAATGGACATCAAAATTGAAAAAAGTGGTTATGCATATATTGGTTACTCTATTTTGTAAATTATGAGCCCTAATTTAATGGATAATATAATGAGAAATGATTTTTAAATAATTTGTATTAAAATGATAAGTTTGAAATAAGAATAATTATAAATTTATATAATTATAATTATAATTATAATTTAAATATATTTTTTATCTCACACCATGCATTGGGGTTTCTCACACATCCCAAAAAAACATCCACATCATGTCAGTGAATGTTGATATGATACGGTGCCTTGTTGTGAAGTATGGGATAACCCCAATGTTATGTGTTGTTGCTCACAATGCTCTCTTGTGAAGATCAAATGTCAATCTAAATGTTTATAGTGCATCTCCCTTGGGAGAGGTTGCTTGGCCATGCATGTGTGATAATTATCCCCCATGAATTGATGTATAAAATGGTGGACATTAGGAGATCGCATGCATTTTTCAACAATTTACAAGCATTTATTGCTGAGGACATCTACCTGGCTTGGTGTTGGTGACCACTGATCAATCATAGGAATTTATAGGAAAATAATGAGCAAACATCCACAATATGTCGATAAATGCCCTCACTATGTCATCCATTATCAATCTATGAATGGTCACCTACATATCATGGGTGACCACAAGCATATCACAGATGATGGATGTCCATAATATATAGGTGGGCACCTATAATATACTAGTGGGCATCTGCAATATGCTAGCTTACACTTGTAATATGTTGATGATACCAATAATATGTTTATTTTTAGATGCTATCAAAGTATGATCATCTAATTTTTTCCTTTGGTACTATGGGTGTCCATCTACAACACGTAAGCATCTATCAAAAAGTTGTGGACATCCCATGGGTGTCTGCCTAGTGTCTTTGGGTGTATGCATGCAGCCTATTGGTATCCTCTCATAGGCTGTCAGTGCCATCCAATAGATTTTACACTTCACAAAATTAGTTTAATATTGACATCCACCTAACTGTATATGGAAAATTCATTAGGATTGGCTTTCAAGGTACTAATAAACTACATTTATATGAGGAAATTTATATTCAAATGTAGGCGAACCCCTTCTCAAAATTAACTTTGACACCAAAAATTTAGGCGATCCTACCCTATTGGCCTCTCCATAAAAATCACCAAATTCCAACTTCAAAAAATGGAATGTTTATATATTAACAAAGATTCATCACTAAAAACCCCTAAATTTATCCTTGTGGTTGTGTGCTTGACAAAGTAGTTGGTTGAGGATCGGAGGTAATTTTTTGTGGTTGGGATGTATGAGTTCCTACCCCTTACTATTATGAACCACTTGAGGTATTAACTAAAATCACTTATTATTAAAAACTATATATTGGTGTAGTTAAACCACTTTGGCCTAGATTGGAAGACACTTGCTTGTTATCCACTATGTTTGGCACATTATTCTATGTATAATCTATAATGACATCTTCAAGAGATGGGACATTGTATATGTCACTGACTAAAGTTATTTGTGCAAATGGGTTTGTACCCAAATTATCTTAACTTTTCAACTCATTTAGCACTCCTGTTAAAGGAACTAGCTCTATAAGTGGGTCATTTGACATGGCCATGGCATTAAAATTATGTGCTAGATTCAAATACATTTGATATACATGTTGCATTTATATAAAGTGGTCCTCTATGAGGCCCTTTCCTTTAACAAGTATATTTGGGTCTTGATATGACATCGATAGAATGCTTGAGGATGGCTAGTAGAGGCATGTTCAATAGTTTGGGTATAAGACATGTTTAAAGGCACTCTAACTAGACTAGGTAAATTTTCATATGGGAAGTCTACTGGAAACTTGGTCCCTACCTTCATGACTCTAACTAAAACTTTGTTCTTATTCTAGTCAAGTTACGATCAAACAAAAACAAATCATATGTCAATGGCATAGGGATGTAATATGGTTGTTGTTGAACTTGTTCTATAACTGATGATATGCTAGCAAGATATTGTGTGGTTTGATCTTAGTCTTTTTCTAAATAGGGAGGTGCATTAACCAAATAATGGGCTAGTAAATCTTGGCTTTGTTCCCTAGAGTGAGCAGTGTAAGGAGGATAGGGATCTATCTCATAAACTACATCATCATCATAGGGGTCTTGAATAAAGTTATCATTAGTGACCATGCTATCATAACATGGATTTTACATGGCTCTGGTATGAGTGTAATGAGACATATCTAAATCAATGACTAACGTTCCACAAAGATAGGCCTTGGATTTCTACAAAATCTTTAAAACAAGGTCTAAAAGACAAATGGTCCAACTTAGAAAAACTTGGTCTAAGAATGGAGCTATTTTTCCAAAATAGGCAATGATAAACTTGGTCTAAAATGGTTTAACATCAAATATCTTACAAAAATGTTCAAGTGAATGGATAAATCTATATACCAAACTTATTAAAAGTGTTTCAAACAATTATAATCTAAGTCTAAAAATGAAAAAAATTGCTAGGTCTTTGGGAATAAGGTATAAATCTAGGCTCAAAACAACTAATCTAAGATGGAAGGTAAAAATGCTAGGTATTTGGAAACATGACACAAAATCTAGGCCTTGAAAAATACTAGGTCTAAAATAAATGGGAATTGCTAGGTCTTTTGGAAACACAACACAAAAGCTAGACTTAGCACAACACTAGGTCTAAAATAAAAGGGAATTGTTAGGTCTTTTGGGAACACGACATAAAATCTAGGCTCAAAACAACTAGGTCTAAGACAAATAGGAATTTATAGGTCTTTTGGGAACACGACACAAAAGTTAGACTTGGCACAACACTAGGTCTAAAATAAAAGGGAATTTTTAGGTCTTTTAGGAACACGACATAAAAGCTAGACTTGAAATAAAAATAGGTCTAAAAGGTAAGATAATTAATCTAAAAAAATTGAAATACTTGGACTCAAACTAGGCATTCAAATTCAAACATAAACTCAACCTTTGGCAAAAGACATTGGACTTTAGGCACATGGAAGATAGACCACTTCCTAAAATTTAGGCATAAAAATAGTCTTTAAATTGAGTAAAAAATTATTCTAAGTTTCACAACCCAATTTTGAGAGATAAATATCCAAGCCAAAATTACATGAGGCATAGGCATAACTCAATCAATTTTTGAAATCTGAATTTATCAAAATCAATTTTGAATTTGATTAAAAAGGTTTAGTTTCTCAAATAGATAACAAGCTAGACCAAAATTAATGGCATAACAATAATAGGCATAGGCCAAAAAGGCACACGTGTTTTCAAAATTGTGATTGGATATAAGGCAACAAGTCTTTAAAATGATGTGAGTAGCATAACGATGTTAGTGTGCTCTATAGCTATGACAAATGGTTTATTTCAAAATCTTTTAAGAACAAGACTTGAAATTAAATGGGCAATGTAACAATGCCCCTTTCAAATAAGTGACACATGCACACAAAAGTTTTGACAAGTGACTAAGGTAAAGTGTGGTGTCCAATAGACATCATAACACCTCTTCAAAATTAAAACTGATGTGCAAACATGAGTTGTTTTGGATGTATTTTAAACAAGCAAACATTTTTGACTCAAGATAATGTAAGTAAAAATAAAAAATGATAAAAACACCTAAGTGTATCATCTTAATCCTAAAAACTAACAAGGTGGATTCATACTGTCAAATTTTATCTATATATTTTCCCTTGAGAATAAATTTAGTTGTTAATCTAAAAATTAAAATATGCATGAAAATTAGGTATTTTAGGCCCCCTCTCCTCTTAATAGTTTATACGATGACATGGAACATTGGGCTACTCACCCTACATTAATAGTATATTCATAGCTAGTGGGGTTGTCTAAAACTATCAATTTTCATATATTCTAAATGGTCTCATATGTGTGGCTAACACAAGGACAAAACACGTCATTTGGATCTGTATTAATTGACTTATTATAAAAATATCTTGTCCTTTTCACAACCACTACATCTATTAATTACTAAGTGTAATGCAATGTCTAAGTTAAACCTACATTATTGAGGTAGTCTCTTACTAACGGAGCTTGTTTAACCACTCAATCCTAGTAAGTCAACCTTAATTTGTATACCCCTACCATGGAGTAGGGTTGAAGTGATGCCAAGAAATGAATTTTTAGGTCAACACTTCCATAGAGAACTTGTGGGGAGGTGATGAACTCCCACCCACAAGCCAAGATGCATGAAATAGAAATTTAGTAGGACTTTAGGGTCATTTTGGGACCACCCAAATCATTCAAATTCTGGAGGGGCTTAGTAAATTTTTTCCATACTTTTGGAAAAAATGACAAAGGTAATAAGTGAATCATTTTTTATCACCCAAGTTCCCTAAAGGGGATGGGGGAGAGCATACATGTTATACTTATCTTGCAAAATAAATGCTTAATAACAATCATAAAAATAGAAACTCTTATGAGCATTTAACTAGAGTGTAAGTTCATTTTTATAGAACCAAATGAAATATGACATGAAAATTAGCCCCTTGGCATTATTTGATAACTTAGAAAAAAACACAAAAATTACTCAAGTAAGAGATTTTAAAACACCAAATATAAATGTGAGTTTGAATGTTAGAGTATTAAAAATGTTTTTCCTTGGTCTTTAGGTCCTACAAAAGATTTTAGGGGGTCCTTATGCTTTTAATCTAAAAACAAGTAAGAAAATGACTTTTAGATTTTATCTCTTGGGATTAATATGTTTTGCACATAGTGTGAAATCATATATATACAAAGCAATACCATGACTTTTCCAACAAAATTGTAACTTTTTATAGAACAAAGTGATAGTGCAAAACTGTGACTCTACAAAGTTAAAATGCAATTACACAATGAACTATCACTAGTCTATAGTGAAAAATCATGATTTCCTTTAAAACAAAAGGGTAAACACAAAATCATGCTTCTATAGTGTAATATCACAAATTTGGGGACAATATTGTATATTTCCAGATAAAATCATGACTCTAGAGATAATACCACAACTTATCATGCAACATCGCTACTTATCAAAGTAAAAAAGCAATTTATCAAGACAATATCGTTACTTGTCAAATAAAAAACACAAATACGATACCGTGACTTTGTAGTGTAATATCATCATTTCACAGTGTAATATCATGATTACAAAGAGCAAAATCACAATGACACAGAGAAAAAATGTGATTTCTTATAGAACATTTGTGAGCTTTAAGTTTCTAATTTTTTGGCTACCAAGTTAAGATTTTGACATGAAAAGTTTTAGAAAGAGGTCTTATAATGCCATGGAAAGAACTTTGTGGGGTATGGGTCCCACCAGGCATGCCATCATGTGAACAAAAAATCCATAGAGGGGAGATTAGTATAGTGTTAGTCAATAAAATAAACACACTAAACACTAACACCTCTATCCTAGACACTAGGGAGAGTATATGTAACAAGCATACAATGAAAACACAACTAGAAAATAAAAGAAATCATCAGTTTACCTTCCTTGTAGCTCCAAAATAGCTTGTTGAAGTGGCTTGCTCAACTATATGTATCAAGAAATATTTATCAATGAATCTCCATTGGCATCTTGTTTTTTTTATTGGATTATCTTGGCTTATTAATTTGGCATGGTAACACTACTCGAAAGGCCTCTTGCATCTATTTGAGCATCATAACTTTACACTAAAAGAGATTATTAGAGGTATTTTGGCATCATAACATTGCATTAACAAATCTTATTGGAGGTATTTTGGCATCATAACATTACACTAACAAAGCTTGTTGATTAATAGGTATGGCCTTGTATTTATAGCCTCCAAAGTTAACTCATACTCAAGTTGAGTTAGGCTAGAGTTTAAACATGGAATGATTTAAAACTAACTCTAGGTGAGTTAAATTTAAATCTAGTTGAGTTAAGGAGGGTTCATGTAATTATGATTTCCAATTAATAGTCATGGCTCTTAAATTAGACATTTTTATATATTTATGAGAGCTTTGACAACTCATAAAGGCAATGATGAAGAAGCTTGATATTTTGAATTTTTGAATTTATATTTTTTAGATATTCACTAATTGCAAATGGATAGTTTGGCTAAGAATTTAATTTTTTTTAATTAGATTATTCATTTTGATTAGCATTTTAGTTCTTTTAAGAATTATTCAAGTGTCATGTTTAATGGGTCCATAGACTAAACTATCAATTATTAGGTTACAAGGTGACTAGAGATGAATCTATGAGAGGTTATTATTGCGTACAAGCTAGTACCCCAAATAAGGATGCCTCAACATGATTCTAAACATTAATGAATGGTGTGCAGATAAAATTGGGATGTTCAATTATTCATAGGCTTAATTTGTAATATTTTGTAGAAATTAGTCTGAAATCTGGTCAGAAGCTAGTTATGGCCAGAATGGGGTGTCTACAGTTTGCCTTTATTTATGAAGGTGTTGTAAGATATAGGCATAGTAACAAATTCTCAAATAATGAAAAAGGTAATATGTCAAATTTGGTGAAAGTTGAGTGTTTATTTCAAGGAGTCCTGAAAGGATCATATCCTTGTTGGCAATGAGACATTTCTTAATCAAGGTGTCTAACTTTGCTTTGAAATCCATGAATGAAGATGGGAAAAAGTTTGGATGATGTGATTTACCAGCCCCAATCACCAGGTGTGGGGGATTAAATGGAAAGGTTAAGGGATGAATATGGGATGTGTGGAACAAATTTAGACAAAATGCTTGCTTTAGTCTGATCTCAAGTTTGATTGTATATTTTGACAAATGTAATGTTCAATGAGGTAGTACAAGATCAAGTAGACCAATTCAAGGTGTGAGCTAGACTTTTAATGATTTAGGATAGATTTGAATAAGTGAGATATGATAAAATCTAAGCCTTGATTAGGGGCTAGACTGGCCCAAGAGACTAATTTCAACTAGGGATTGATTGGATCAAGACTAGTTCAAGACTAAGATAATCAACTTAAGGAGGATTAGATGATGATGGGATTGGATTAAGATAAGAGGATCATCAGATTAGATTCAAACTTGATTTAACATAATCAACATGATAATAAGGACCCTGATATATAAAGAGTTTTTTTATAATGTAGATGAAGACCAGCATATGACTATAGACTTGACAGGATGACTAGTATTTACAAGTGGATGACAAGGTAAATACGGGTTGGAGAATGATTGGGCTAGGTTGATAAGATGGTGGATAAGGTGACTAGGATAGACAAGGTCAAGATAAATGATGTGGTATCAATTGAGATGAAGTGATTAATGGGTTTGAACTAGATCCCTAAGGATAAGATGGATAAGGTTAAGACCAAGGTATGACTATGGTGTGATTAGATCAAAAGGTGATTAGAATTAGATGAAATGGGGATATGATAAGGTTTAGGATAGGGGATGATGATGACAATTGACCTAGGAAATATATTTAACTAGGGGATAAATTTATGTGTTTGATTTAAGGGATGTAAACAATACAGATCTGCACAACAAATAACAAGACAAGTAATCCATAAACGTAAAATTAGTGACTGACTCAAGAGTGTAACCCAATGACTGCACTGTCTAATGGCTTTGCAGGTGAGTTAGAGGCTAGTGACCCATTAAAAAATCTCCCAAACCTTCTCAACCCCATTTGCACATAATGATCACTATGGGATTTGATACTTACTCTGATAGTAAGTCACCTATTATGGTTGATGGTCTCAATCTAGCCTATATGGGATCTCTAAGGACGTCCTCAATAGACACTAGGTACATGGGGCCCAACTTTATATAGAGTGTTGTCTAATGCTTAGGTTGGAGATTTAACTTCTCACCTTCACGGGATCCTATATGGGGTTAGCCACTTGGATTAATAGTAGTTGTCCATCTTATTTAGACTCTTTTAGAATATGGAGTGTGGATTTATGCATGGTGGTGAAATCTTTGGTCACAATCTCCTTAAGACTATGACAAGTGTGTGTGCATCACTTATACATCATGTTTCCCCCTAAAAAAATTAAAATTGAAGGGTTTATTAGAATTTTTTTATCCTCCTAGACTCATTGCTAGGATATAGGGAGGAGAGCATACACCACTATAGCCCTTAGATACAGACAAGCAAACAAAAATTTGATTCATTGATTTATTATGATATATACAAGATAGTTTTCAAAATGCCAAAATATTTAGTAGGCATCCTACAAAGCAAATGACTGGCATCTTTAATTTGGTAATATTAAGGGGCAACCTACAAGACAGGATGTTAAACAAATATAAAATATGACCTAGAAAACAAGTGATTAGTTTAGTAAAATCGAGCGATATAAAAATGGCACTAAATTTGTCCCTATAAAAATCCAAACCAAATGTTAGTCTAATAAGTCTCAATAAAATCACTAAAAAAATCATGGGTTTTACACTATAACACTTAGAATAAGGGGCCAAGATGTGGGGCTCTGGGAGAAATAATCCCTAGCGTGGTCAAGGCGCAATGCCCCTTGTGGGGTCAAGGGGTAGCGCTACTTGTGGGGTCTAGGGGAAATGCCTCAAGCGTGGTCCCTATCATGGTAAAGGATGGGGTCAAGGGGTAGAACCCTCGATGCCAAACATAATTTTGGGCTTATGGGATGCTTGGAATGACTCAAAATTCCCCCAAAAAAATTAAAAAAGGCACTTAAAAAAGATAATTTTTGAGACAAACAAAGGGAAATTATAAATACAAAATTGTTACTATAGTAATCAAAATAGAAAATACATAGTCAGTGTTAATTCAAAGCCACTTATAGAGAGTCAAAAATGTTTTTGATAAGTCAAAACCATAGATATAGACAAATGATAATGTAAATGGCTAATAAACCATCATATTTACCATGTGGTTAATTCATTTAAAACCATTTATAGGATTTGCAAAATCATGACTACGAAGAAAAATCACAAAAACACAAAAGCAATTTTGAAATGCTTTGTAAAAATAGACTATTCTAGAGCTAGTTACAATAAGTTAAGTCCAATATGAACACAATTCTAGATAATAGTATGTTTTTATAAAGATTATGCAAAGTATAATCAAGTATGATTAATTACAAAATGGGACTTACTACAAAAGCAGAACTGTGACTTACTAGAAGCAATGTTGAAACTTATACATTAACTAAGATATTTATAGATTTATAGAAAATAAATATTATTATTATTACTTAAATATTCGTATCAAGTTATGTTATTTACAGTAGTTTCTATGACTGAAATAGGGTTAAATTAAGGTCACTTCAAAATCACAACTAAAGAATTAAGGTTTTGCTCTATAGTAGATTTTTAGTTCAATATTGTAAAACAATGAGGTTATAAAGAGAGAGCAAATATTTATAGTCAGTAAGTGATAATTACATATAAAAAAAATAAGAAGATTGTAGATTAGAAACCTTAGTACTACTAGTTAAAATCGTGACTTAGGGTGTCAAAATCGCAACTGCATAAGCAAAATTATGAATTACTAGATGTGATTTTGAATAAAAACTAATATTTTATGATTTCAATTTAACAAAATCTTTGCTTATTTCCTATAATAGACCAGGTTAGACAGAGATCACAAATGTCAGGAAAACCATATTATAACATTTAACAATTTGATAAAAAGATAGTTTATGAACTAAGAGCAAAATCGTAACTAGATCAGTCAAAATAACATATAAGAATCAATATCGCAAATATGGATAAGTAATTATGGATAACCAATATAAAACAACTAGGTGATTAATAGCTAGTGGTGAACTGTAATGGTCAAATCAAAACTATGACTATCATTGTCAAAACTGTAACTGTAAAATCATTTTTTACAGAGCAATGTCACAACTAACCTAGAAAATGAAATCTTTTAAATTTTGAGCCCAAATTCTCCTTCAATTTGACCATAAAGTTGAATTAGCACACTTCACACATACAAGGTCAGTTCAAAATGAGGGATCCCACTTTGGTCACCAAATGTATGATCAAGAATTTAGAAAATAGAATTTAACATGCAAAGAGCTATTAAAATCTATAAAAATCCAATAATCATCAAAATTTGGAGTAATAAGATAGAAATATAAGCAATTAAAATTATATTTAAAATAATTATACCAGCATTACAATCCTTTAGACAATGATCATGTTCCAAATTGATAGGATTTTGCTTAATAGATTACTTGCATACTCAGAACTTTGACAGTGTTTGTTAGCTTGATGACTTTTACAAGTAGATTGGTTTGGCATGAGAGGATCATAGATTTCATGGTTAGATTCAATGGAGGATGAGGTGATTTAAATAGAGGAAAGAGGGAGAATTAAAGGAATTAAAAAATCTTTAGAAGCCTCTAGAATTAGAGGGTTCTAGAGAAGAGGCCTAAGATAGAGAGGATTATATAATTGGAGAAATATATAATCTATTAGGGGGTTTAATGGTGATTATATGGAGGTTTTATATTATAAGAAGGGTTAGGTGATGAATAGGGGGTAGGCTTTTAGGAAATCCTAGCAGTAGGTAGGTGGGTGGGTTATGGGAATTTTAAATTCCCAAATATTAGACAAGTGGAATTAGTTAGTAGATAATAGAGACTTAGGTAAATTAAATAGGCATGGGATGTTATAAGGTTAGTGGAGGATGGGGGATATATTATAAATATTAGATTAGGACTAAGATAATACAATATTAAGACAAATTACATGGAATTTGATGAAATTAGTGATGTTAGTGATGAAGCGAACAAATTTAGATGCATACAATTATAACAAAAATATTTAGAAATTTTGTAGTTTCAAATATCAATCCCAAAATATTTGTGTTATCCTTTTATAACCAAAAAAACATCGTATTTTCCACATTTGTTTTTAAACCCAATGTTGTTTTCCCAATACTACAACTATGGTTAAAAACTTCAAAGGCAGTTGAATAAAAATAGATTTTTTGGCAATTAAATGCATTCCGATAAGAAAGGTTTGCATTGATGTAATGTGTTTGAAATGTCTGTAACAAAACATGATAAATTTTTATTATAGAAATAAGATGCTATCATTAGTCATTATAGCTTCAACTATCTTTTTATATCCCGTATGCATGAGATGTCTAATCATTGATTTACTTTTATATGGCATGGTTGGTTGTTTATATCAACTAAGACATTGTTTTTACCACTGCCTACTTTGAAGCAGTAGCCCCTTGGTATAGTTTTGATTAAATATGAAACCACAATGGCTGACCACTTGCACATTTCAAATCTAAATAATGGATCTTACCTCTACAGTTCAATATTCCCATCTTTGTCTGTCATAGTGCTTTACCGCATCTCAACTATTGGTATTTCCTCCTTCAGCCCAAAGCTTCATTCTCTGATTGCTAGATGGCGGCACCTTATTGCATCCCTACCACTACTCTTCCCTCTTTTGACCTAATTCTCCAATATTTTCCCACTTCATGGTATCCCTAGGTTGGCCTTGTACACCTTAAGTTGGCATAATGGTGAAAAACTTATGCTCTTGGAAGGGATGCCATAAATTTGAATCTTAGAGGGCATATATATGCCTTATATTTGAAGCACAATTAGGTGCCTCCCTACTAAAATTATGTGGCACTTGGGTATGTACACCTTGTATTTGAAACACATTAGGTGCCTACCTACTAGAAGTGTAGGGTGGTCTCATATGTTAGAGGTTATTTGCATGTATGCAGAACACCCAACATCATGGACCTTAAAATGAACTTTATTTTAATTTTCATTCTCTTCCTACAAGATGGTGGCACCTTAATGCATGTCAACCCCCTCTTTAAGCCTAATTCTCCAATCTTTGCCCATCGCATGGTTACTTATCACATCTCAATAGCTACTCTTCCCTCTTTCAACCTAATGTTCCAATCTTTTCCCATGTGTTGCCTTATTTCTTCTCAACTATTGAAATTCCCTCCTTCATCCCAATATGCTCCAATATCTACCTGTCATGTGGCACCTTGTTATATCTCAAGCACTAGTCTTCCTACCTCTGTCCTAATTCTCCAATCACCACTGCCATGTGGTGCCTTTATCACCATGTAGTTGAAAAACTGTGTTTTATGTCTCATTTTGCATGTGCCAAGATTTAGGGCACTTTTAAGTGATCAGTATCATAGAACATAATGTTTAGAGTTGATCAAGGATTGATTTTTGGATAAGATTCATTATTTTTATCATGCTTGTGTTAATGGTTTAAATCATATTTTTTTTGTTAAGCGGTCATCATCAACTCATAGTCAATTATGCATGTTAAATCGTAAGGAGCATATTATTAAATAAGTTGATTAATATTTTATTCAAGAGAAACTTGGGCTTATGAGAGAGGCCAAAATTCTTCAACACCCTTAAAATTAGACTTATCTTAACAATCTATTATAATAGAGATGATTGATGTTCTTGGTGCTTGTTAAGGTTAGTTCAGGTGAATGTATTATCTATGGATTAATAATGGTGTAATTTTTTGGAGTTATTTTATCCATATTAATGCTTTAAATTTTCATGGTTGAATATATTTTGATTACATTGTTCCACTTATGCTCTTGAAAGCTTATTATGTTGAGTTTACCTTATAGTATAACTTTGATAGGGGGAGGGGTCATCATTGGCCCAGGGGTCAATTGTGCCTCTTGTTATCATATCACTTCCTCCTTGTATATGTTCCCTTAATACTAATGAAATACATATTAATTTTTGGAAAGATCCTATTATGCATGGTGAACAAGGGAAATTTAGACCCTTATGGCACATTGTGATGCATTCCAAAAGTTAGTATGTTCTATAAAAATAATTGCATGGTAAGGGAAAGTGTTTTACTATGTAGCATTTGGAATGATTAAAATATTAATTAGTATTGAAAAAATAAAATAAATGACTAGGGTTGGATTTTGTTTGAGCTACATTCATTTTGGAAAAATAATGGAGGTGGTTAAGGGCAAAACCATGTACATTCTCTCTTGGGCATAACAAGGTGAGCCAATGTCATGATACATGGCATGCATGAAAAATGGCAAACTATGATTTGGGTAAGAGGTTGTAATGTAGTAATGGTGGCCAATGAGTAAATTTACAAATGAAAGTATGAATAATAAAGGTTAAATTAAGGGGATGTAGTTATAATTTACATTTTGACCATGGCATATGAGATTTTTGTGGAGTTGCTTGGCAGAAACCATGGAGGATTGGAGCTCAATTCTATCCATTTGATGGGAAAGCAAAAGAATCCAAGAAGGACAAAAATCTAGTTTCCTCCATCTAGAAACATATCTCTCCCTCCAGTTAAGCTTCTAAGCACTTATTTTCTTGTATCATGCACGGCATGATCTAGAGTGTTGGATGCTTGGTTTGGACATAAACCCACATGTGTGTACCTGGTATGTGCATATGAACTAATGCCCTTTTTAGTGTTAGTTTGACCATATTTTGGTTTTTTGGTATGGATTGTCATGTGTTATAATAGTTTTTGGTTATTGATTGATAGATTTACCACATTTTTTCATTGTAATTGGAATATATTCTACATTTCAACCATTTATTAGAATCTAAACAGGTTTTGTATGAACCTGTTTAGTTTGTTGAATGCAAGATGAATGAGCTTGATTTAATAGTATAATTTTAACGTAACATTAGTGTGTCTATAGCATAACAATTGTATGGTTGTAGAATAACATTTTTGTGGTTATAGAAAAACATTTTTGTGGATGTAACATAACATTTATGTCATTGTAACATAACATTAATGTGGTTATAGCATAACAATTGTATCATTGTAGCATAAAATTTGTACGGTTGTATCATAACATTTATATGACTATAGCATAACATTTGTATGGTTGAGAATGATATTTATGTGTATAGTTTGAATGTAGGAAACTCTTTACATACAATATGGGCTCAATGTGTGGCTGAAAGTGATCTTTTGTGCATGGTTTGGAATTCTATAGGGTTTTAACAAACTCTTTACATGTATTAATGGATTATAAAAATAATATCTTTCATTTGTAGTTCTTTGTACAGTTGTAATTATTTTATAAGTGTTATGAAACCCTATTGTCTTGATTCAATTGAATTGGTTGGTTGAATTATGTTATTAGTATACTATTGAAACATGATAGTTTTTAAGCCTTATTTTATTATGGGTGGTTGCTTTCATGAGAAGTATGTTTAAAACCTCATTGTAAAGAAACTCAGTCAGGTAATTACAACCTGTAGGTGGGCCTTATTATAATTACAAGAAAATAACAAATTATGGATCAAATATTGAGTTTATATAATAAATGGGTTAAGAGGCTAAGTTATTACATCATTTTGGTATACATTTTGTGACTACACCTTGTTAGTTTTCAATTATAAGTATTGGATTGATTTCTTACTTATAAAATAAAGTAAATTTTTATAATATGATTTGGTTATAGAATTATATTCTAATGATAAGATAATGATCCCTTCAATATTAAGGACAAGATTGGGTAATAACTTAATGCCTATATGTTGTAGTAATAATGTTTTCACTCAGATTTACACCTTTTGAGGAGATGTCTCATCTCTCCTCATCCAAGTATCATAAATTGAAACACCTTTAGGCTTGTGAGTAGCCTATGAATGAAGTGAATCTCTAGATAGGGCTAGCTCCCATGATGTACTACTTTGGATCACTACTACACCTAAACTTTCAGGGGGGAGGGGGAGGAAGGAGAGAAAACTAAAAGAAAACTATCCTAAGGGAGGTGATATGCCAAATAATTAGATGACTTCCAGCTAGCTACATGTTACACATGAAACCAAGAGACTAACCAAACATACACTTCTCCAATCTACATCTTTTCACATCAATATTACATTATGAGGTTATGGATGAATGCTTAGGCTAAGAAGACTAGACAAGAGGCCTTGAATCGAACTAATGAATAGAGTAACTCGATAAACCTTGACACTTAATAAAACACTTCACATGTCCTACAAGAAGAAGCTTTCCAACTATAAATAGGATGAAAGAATGAGATAACATGCTAAGAAAATCATAGTTATCACTAAGCAAGATCAATCATCTAAGTAAAACACATTATTAACAATCATGAAGAGGTAATAATCATTAGTCTTATTGATCAAATGGTATTCAAATAAGCAGGGTTTCACCATACTCATGTTGAGCATAAATTACAAAGCCAAAATGACTAGTTCTTATAGAACTTGAGAGAGAGAGGAGAAGAGAGAAGTCTAAGGCTCACAAGGACACTTGTTAAGCTAAAAAAATGAGTTAATTATGCATGATAAGAGGATGTTGGATTAACCATGCAAATTCATAAATCTCAAGTGTCCATACAAGGCATAAAACTCATGAAAAGTGGCATGAAACTCCTTGTGTTGACTCAAAAAAACTACCTTCATGATTATCCCTATTTGAACATCCCAAACTTTACTAAGGATAGGTATAATAATTGTAATTAAGGGGAAGGTTTTTATACATTCCTCTCCATACATTGGTTGTAGTCTTGATCATCTGGCATCATCTGAAAATGAGCTATCACCATATGTATTCTAAAAGACTCTTCTTTCATGCACCCTGCACACTTGGCCTCCAAAAAGGCATAATTTTTTCATTAAAATATATGATAATTATTTAATGAAATTTTTAAATACTCTCCATGTCCTTAGATGCATCAGGGACACCTTAAAATTAGCTCACTTAAAGTTTTCCACCCTTCTCACTAGCTTGTTCACTATGCCAATTTTGACTGGCTAAGATGATATTGTTTTTTTGGATACTTATGAGTTTTTATGAAGAATTAAATTGAAATTAGGGGTTATCTCAAGTCCTAATTCTTCTCCCAAAGTTGGTTTCATCTTCATACTCCTCTTGGAACCTACAAAACACACAAAATAGTCAAAAATACCATGTTTTGTACTCCATCCATACATTTTCATACAAATCAAAAGTATGGGAAGGATATTGAAGGAGTAATATACAATATCCAATAATTTTTATAGACAAAAAATTCCATCTGAGTAGCTTTCAATCCTCATTTCTCTAATTGGGTCCTTGTAAGGGTTTAGCAAGGGTTTTGAGCCTATTTGCACTCTTAATGTTTGTTCATGAAGATTGGATGTTGTATTTTCAAATTAATTTCAAAAATTCATATTTCAAGACCTTAATAAACATCCCTAAACTTCATTTACCTCCATGCAAAGCATCAAAAGAGATGTGAGCTTCCAAACTTCTCCTATCGAGTTTGTCTTCACATTTTGCACAAGTCGGAGTTATCTTTGGGCCAAAAATGGATTCCCCTACAACTTATTTTCCTTTCAAAAGATTTAACACATTTTTATCCATCCTATAAAAAAATTTCAATAGGGTTTAAATCTCACTATGGTTTGTAAGTGAAGTTGGACCCCCTAATTGGGCATTAGGCTTAACCATGCCTCATAGACCTAACTGCAACTTTTGCCATCAAAGCCATCATGTTTGGTTTCATTATTTAGTGCTTGGTTATTCATTTTGGTTTGTATGTCCCTTATCCTTCCATATATTCTAAAAAGGTATAAATATCTCCTTAGATCACCCTTTCACCTCTTTTGTTAAGACTGTAGGGTTTTGCTTATAAAATAAGTGCCTTCTATCTGAGACAAAATAGAGGGCACTTCTCCTATTTACTTAGACCACATGAATGGTTTAATAGCTTCCCCAAGTTATAAATGCATTCTACACAAAAAACTAGCTCTCTATTAGGTCATTCGACCCCTCAAATGCACTAGAAACCCAAGACAGACTTCTAGGCAAAGGACTCTGTGCAATGTTTAGGGTGTAGGTTTGTTGGGTGAATATTTTGTATTTGACTAACTGAAGGTGAAATGGTTATATCAACCATAGTTTAATGAGATAAATCTCTCCTCTCAATAAGGGGAGGTTCCCTATAAACTATCGCAAACTAATATAAACTAAATATTAATTCAGGGGTGAGACCACATCATCTATTTCTCTTTTTTTAGAAATGATGTTTACAAACTAAAAGAACACTTTCTTGATATTAACTGAAAAACCAAGAAAACATGAGATCACAAAGTCTATCATTGCTTTTATTTGTAATTTAAAATTTAAAAGACAGTAGAATGAGGTGTAGCCCAAAGTCTTCACTGAAAATTATGACAAAATATATGATCACAAAAGATAATAGTAGTTCAAAACCTTTCCAATATCTTTTGCTTTAAAACACTAAATCACAAACTAAAGATAATTGTTGTAGCAAAAAGTCTCCATACTCAACTTTAGAACATCTCCCATATTATTTTTACTCACACTACTATTTAATCAAATAGATAAGATCATATTGAGAAAAGGACATAAGAACAATTTCCAATATAATACAAGTTATTTCAACACAAAGTTTTGAAAGATCACTTGCTTTCTCATTCACTTGATAAAATTTGATTAACAATTTGAGTTCAAAGTCTCAAAATGCCTTTCAATTTTGGCAGAGTTTCATTTCAATAACTAAAAAGATTATCCCTATTACAATAGAGGCCCTCTTTATTTATAGGGAGAGGCCTTGAGAAAATTTAAGAAAAACCTAACTACTTTAACCTATTCAAAAATAGGAGTCCTTATTGAATTAGGACTTTCTATGTTTTTACATGTAATTACATATGAAAAAAGTACATATAAAAATGTTTAAATTTGTTTCAAAAATACATCTGAAAAATGAAAAATAAACTAAGGGAAAAAACTGCTTCAATTTGTATCACCATCTTTTTTGATGTGAGCATCATACATAGTGAAAGTTATTTGTATCCCGATACTTTATAGATTAATAGTGTTCTTGAAAATCATCTTGGCTCTAACTATGGCATCTCTTACTGTGGTGACTGATTTTGCATGACTGGTTAACTTGATTTTCAAATTATCTAGAGTCAACTGATTGTCCAGGATATTGTCTACAGAGGCTATAGAAAAATTTTAATCTTCAAATTATTTCTGGAACATATCTTCAAATTCTTGAATCATTTCTTTTGTAGAGATAAATTGATTATATTATGGTGTAAGCTTGCAAGGTAGCTCCTCCAATTTATGCTAAATACTGACATCACTTTGTTCACTGAGTTTTTTTATAGATTCAAGGTCACTGATCAAATTTTTAAGCACATGACTCATATATGTCAATGCTTCTTTAGTTTCGGTATAAGAATCCCTATCAGTAATGATGCCAATTGATATTAGAGTGTTTATTTTCAATTTTTTTATCTCCACCTATTTATCATGATTCTTTTCTATGCTCTCAATATCTTGATAAACAAATTCAATGAGATCATCAAGTTCTGCTCTTATTTTTCTCATTTTATCTATTTTCTCAGATAGCTCTATAAGTAAGGAAATTCCTTATGCATGCATCCTGTCTAAGTACTTTTCCTTTGAGATAAGTCTTTTCTACTTTCTGAATAATGGGGTCTTCTATAGAAATGGCCTCAAGAGTCACTGCTTCTAAACTCAAAGTGATTTTTCTTACCACTGCAGTTAATTGTTCCACCATTACTTTGTAATGATCATTCATTTCTTTCTCCCTATCAAATTTTTGAATTAGGATGTCCATGGCTGACTGCATATCATTCTTGGCACTTTCATGAGTTATCTTGCCTAACTCAACTCTAGAGATAGAGTAATCATTTATATCAAAATTATTCATAGTTTCATCCTATGGAGGTCTTGCAATCTCTAGAAATGTGTGTCTCTTGTCCCCAAGTATTTTTGAAAGACTCTTTGGCTTCTTTGGGGTCTTGCCTTTTACAGGCACTAGCTTATTAAAATCAAATTCATCTAGAGAGATGACTTGTTTCTTCCTTTTTGGTGTATAAGCTGACAACTATGGTAGAAGTACAAAAGTACTCACATTAAAATCTATCTCTATTGTTGACATCACTGGAGCTGCATTTACATAGGTAGTGGATATAATAGGTGGAGTGTTAGTAAAAATTGCACCTTTTACTAAGTGATCAAAAATAGAAGTATCTCCAATATCAAAATATGGGAAGGAAAAACTAAGAATAGACCCTAAGGAATGGAGAATATCTTAAAAAGTGTTTTGAGGGTTGTCAAAAATTATTTTGAAAGGAGAGGGAAATTCAGAAGAGGGAACATTAATAGAAAAAATAGACGAATGAGCTACAATAGGTGTGTCACGCAGGGGAGAAGAGACTCCCATTTTTTGTTATACATTCTCTTGTGGGGACAAGGTTTTTTCCTCTTGTTGATTTATAGGCCTATCTTCAATCTCCATCTCTTCCATTTTTAGTTCTTCAATTCTCTATTTCTCAACTTCCATATCTTCTATTTCAGATTTTTTTTTCACAGCTTTTGACTTTTTCGTCACAAATATGATCTTAGGATTATGTGGCTTGGAAGAAGAAGGAACATCACTTTTGTTCTTCATCTTATTCTCTACTATTTTTATTATTTTCTTTTAAATCTCAGCTTTTGATCTTGTAAAGAATTTTTTCAAAGTAATTCCCTTGTTTGTTAGCCAACTATTGGTGTTTGTCAATATAGGTTCAAATATTTTCCTCAAAGAGGTCAAATATTTTTGGAACCATTGGATTGGAGGGAGAGGGGCATTAGAAATCTTTTCAGTATTGTATCTGTCATTAATCAACTCTCCATTATCTACTATATTCTCAATAATATCATCAAGTCGTAGATATTCAATCTGCTCAAGAGATAACCTATTGTAATCTATATTCTTGACATCTTCTGTTTTCAAATCTACCCAAATATCTTCAATCATAGGTTCATGGAATTGGGTTTTATTCTTGATTATGTCTTTCACACCCCTGTATTCAAAATTTGGTCTTCTCTTGAATTGCTTCATAGTTACAAGCTACATCTCGATTTCTATGACCCTAGCCTTCGCAACAGTTAATATTGAATACCTACCAATTTCAATTGGGAACTTGAAACTAGGCTTCTTAAGCTCCATTTATTTATTATGCATGATGATCATTTATCTGCATAACTTCATTAAGACCAGTTTGTCTAAGGGAAATCTTGGAAGCATATAAGGATGACTTTGGAAAAAGCCAACCCTCAGGTATGAAAAAGAAAGAAACTATAAGAATATGCATCAAAAATCATTTACCACTATCCAAACTTCATCTGACATTCTTCTTTTTTCTAGTTGAAGATCAAAAAGACATAAGAATACTACAAAGAAAACATCATTTACTCTCCTGAAATTATGAATAAAACCCTTCAATGTTAATTGAGAGTAGTATTGATACACTGGGATTACTCTCCTATCTTCTTCTGATGTTAGACCTAGAAATATTCTCATTGAAGATGTAATATATACCAGATAAAATTTTATATAGAACTTGAACGTAGTGGATACCTTCATCAATTGTTTGTGCAAAGCATTGTTGATTTGTTCTCTCCAGAAGATGGTTTTTTTGCCTTGGAGTATTACTTTGATGAAGGGATACATCCATTTATAAAAATATGAGGAAGAGGACAAACCTCTTATCCTACTAAGAAGAGTTATCAGATCACCAACTTTTTCTATAAAGTCACTTCTATGAAAACTTTGTGGCCACCTTGACAAGTTTGCCCTTAACGTCTTGAGCCATTTATTATTGATTACCTTCTTTGCCTTTTCAAAAAATTTATCATAGTCTTTTTGTACTTTAAAAAAATCAAGCTTTATCATTTCTATAGCAAGAGGGCACATAAACACCTTATCAATGAATTCAAGATCTAATCTAATTATCATATTGCCACTAGTGTCCATCACAGCCCTAGTATCTCTATTATAAAATTGAGCACACTAAAAGACAAATTCTATGTCGTGAGTTACCACTGAGAAAGAAAATATCAAATGAATGTTATTATCAATTATCTTCTTCATTTCAGAGCTGGGATTGCTTGACTTGGTTCTCTCCATAAACTTAGTCATATCCACATGACCAATCTATGTATCTCTAATGCCATCGACATTAGAAGTAACTGAGGTGATTAGAAAAATACCTTGATATTTATAGTTCATCACTTTTGACTTCTTCAGAGATAACTCAGTCATCTGAATGAGTTGTTATTAGAAGGATGTCAATAAATAAAGAATATCCATAGAAGAAACTACAAAAAAAAGTTATGATCATATAATTAGGAAAAATACTAGCAATCTGAAAAAATTGCATGTCGATGATCATGACTATGGAGATGTGCTTGAAAGGGCTAAACTATGAGCAGGCCAAAAAAAATTAGGGGAAATCAGGCTCAAAAAAAATCAAAAATATCCCAGAGTTAAAAAAATTTAAGAGAATGTTTGTATGGGCGGCAAAATTTTCAACCCTTGCATGTGAGGGATATTTACCATTTGCACAGGCAGTAAAATTTACTGCTGTTACATGTCATTTGCATGTAGGAGTGGCAAAAAATATTGACACTGCATGTGAAAAGAAAATCAAAGTTCTGATGTTTAAGCAGCTAGATTCACCGATGATGCATATGGGAGAGATGAAGTTTTTCGTGTAAAGGCGGTGGATTTTTCCACCCATACACTTTCACTTGATAAGTTAAAAATTTACAAGCAATGAAAACCACCATTTTTGCCTTTAACTGGGTAGGATTTGGAACAAGTGTGAGAGGCTAATATAGCCATCATCACAATGGGTTTGGAATCTAGTTTTCAACCAACATAGTGTGGGGGGTAAAACTTGGTCAGATCAAAACACCGATGGCACTTCAATGAAAACTTAGGGCATGAAAGGAGATCGATGGATTTCACTTGCTAAGTTCACTAAGGCAAAAATGAAGAAAACAAAGGTGGTAACACATAAGACAAAGCAAAAATAAAATAAAAAATCAATCTGTAATAGAAAACACTGAAAAAATAAAACCCTAAAAGTAGAAAACAACTTACCTAACAAGTTTGAAATCCTAAGCTTGGCAACGGTGAATTTGAACTCTTCCTTCATTACCATGGTCGAGCGGTTGTGAAAAGAGGTCAAGGAAACTTTGATAAAAGAAATGACAAAATAAATGCACTTAAAATCTCAAAATAAGTCTTTAAAACTCAATGCACGTGGCCATTAATGCCACTTGAAGTTTGAGATTTTAAAGATCTTTGCTCGGGCGATGAAATTTGTTGCCCTGACCCTGCCAGTGACAAGAACATGCAATTGCGGTAAAAAGTGCCGCCAATGCATGTAAAAAATAAAATCTATTTAAGGGTGGCAAATTTTTTGACCTTATACAAGTAAAATCAAAATTTACTAACACCTTCAAAATGATCAAAATTGGCATTTTGATCAGTTAAAGACTACAACATGTTTCCCAATTTTTAAGAAATCATGGTGAAGGAAGGTCATAAAATTTCCTAAGATGTTAGAAAACTTCACTTGAGGTCAAGAGAATCTTGTCTCGAATAATAAATTTAGAGTGTATATTATGAAATAGACAAGTTTCATATGGGTTGTCCACAAAATGAGTGTAGCTGATTTTGAGAACAACGGCTGACTCCAACTAGAGAACTTTCATTGATCAAATTTTAAAATAATCAAAGGGAAAAGAATCCAATCTCTAAGTGCCTTGATCCATGCCATTGAGCTATAGATTCAAGCTACCAAAACGAAAAAGACACAAATAACTAAACAAAAACATAAAAATATAAATATAAAACTATAAAAATGTATAAATGAATGTATCTGATACTTCAAGGATTGAAGTGTTTTAGATATTGCTCATTGTGAGCAAGCAATAATGGTGTTCCATCCTGATATTCTAGTAAAAAATTATTTCTACCATAAAATTGATGAATGGTGAATGGACCTCTCCACAAGAAATCAAACTTTCCATGCATTCCTTTTGGTTCTCTCCTCTTGTCCCATAATAAGACTTGATCTCTAATCTGAAACTCATGAATCCCTGCTTTCTTATCAAAAAATTTCTTTACCTAAATTTGATGCTCAATGATACGGTCCACTACCATAGTTCATTTTTCCTCTGGTTCAATTAAGTACATGATCCTTTTATCAATAGAACTTTCAAAAGTCTGATCTTCCACTGCTTTTGCCAACTTCAATGCTGGTAGTTCCAAGGTAATTGGTATCTCTGCATTAAGACCATACAAAAGCTAAAATGGTGACATATTTATTGCCATTTTAAGGGTAATTCTATCTACCCATAAAGCATCAAATAATACTTTATGTCAAGTTCTCTAATTTTCATCTACCAATTTCTTAATAATAGTAACCAAATTCTTGTTACATGATTTTGTCTTACCATTTTCTTATGGATAATAGTTTGAAGTGGGAAAGAATGATCCCATACTTGTAACAAAAGTCAATAATTTAATGAGAATAAAAATAAGTAGTATTGTCTACTATAATCTTGTTTAGAACTCTAAATCAGGAAATAATATTTTTCTTAAGAAATTGCATACCACTTTCGAAGTAGCATGCTTAACTGGGATGGCTTCCACCCACTTGGTAAAATAGTATGTCATGGTGATAACATAGTCGTGTCTGGCACTTGAGGGTGGGTTCACAGTGCTAATGAATTCAATACCTCATTGTTAAAAAAGTTCTTCAATCACCACCAATTTGAGAGGTAATGCGGTCAACTTAGGTTTCCTAATGAACTGTTGAGATAACTCACATCTACGCACCTAATTGTATGCATCTTGAAATAGTGTAGGCCAATGGTATCCAGCTCGTATAATCTTGTGAGATATCATAGGTGCATAAAAATGTCTTTCACAAGCTAAATTATGGAAAGACTCTAAAAGTTTACTTTGTTGCGCTTTATCCATACAACGAAGAAATACTCCATCAAGGCTTCTTGTGTACAAACCATTGTCCCATAGGACATACTTAGCAGCCTTCAATTTAATAGTTTTTTTTTATTTATAAGACAAATGGGTAGGACACTCACCATAGATAAAAAATGAGCGATATTTAAATAACATTCATCAGTAATAGTGACAAAAAGAACTGTTGGCATGTCTTCAAGTTTTACTTCTTCATCCCCTGTCTCTTTTGGTACATTATCAGTAATCAATTGACACATACTTCTTCCAAATACAAGCTTGGTAGGTTTTATATCAAGATCAAACTCGTGGATCTTATCAATCTAATTTATTCTTTAGTACCAAACTCTTGTTGAGTTAGAATAGACTTTATTGTTGTGTCAGGCACCAAAATAACAGTATGTGAATTCAAGATATAGAATCAAAAATATTTTACCACCTAAACCATGGCATAAGCATGCTTCTCTATATTTGATTATTTAAATTCATGAGGTTTAAGAGGATAACTCATAAATTATATGAGAGATTCAACACCTTCTTCATTCTACTGAACTAAAATAGCTAAAACTATATGTTCAGAAGTGTAGTTGTATACTATGAAATCTTTGGTATAGTCTAGATAAATAAGGACTAGAGCATGACCAATAGCCTTCTTGATATCTTCAAATGCCGCTTTGCCTTTTGTATTCCAATGGAAGGTAGCCTTACCCTTCATCATGTTAACGATGTGACAAGTTTTCTCTGTAAATTTAGGAATGAACCTTTGCAAAAAAATCACCTTTTCAAAGAAAGAATGAACTACAATTTTACTAACAAGAAAAGTAATATTTTGAATAGATTTGACTCTTTCTAAGTCAATTTTAGTGCCTTCTCAGGATATAATTTAATCGAGAAGTTTACCTTCTTTAACCCTAAAAATTGATTTCTTAGGATTGAGAGAAATACTATTTTATCAACAGCGTTCTAGCACTTGTCATAAATGATGCACATAATCAAGATGATATTTGGAGAAAATAGTCAAGTCATCAAGATATAGCACAATGAACTTCTTTATTTCATCTCTGAAGGCAAGGTCTATTACCCTCTGAAATGTGGCACCAACGTTGATCAAATCAAAAGGTATTCTATGATATACAAATGTGCTCCAAGGTGTAGTGAAAGTAGTTTTATACTAATCTGCTTTATTAACTTCCACTTGATTATACCCAAAAAAACCATCTAACATAGACAACATTTTTGAACCAGTTATTATTTGTAATACTTGGTCCATGATGGGTAGAGGTAGTTATTCTTTAGAGAAGATTGGTTGAGATTCCTGAAATCAACACAAATATGAATTTCTCTATTCTTTTTTCTTACAGGAACTATGTTCATGATCCAAGTGGAATGATGAATTGAAAAAATTATCCTTGCATTCAACATCTTCTGAATCTCAGAATTGATAGTACCTGATATTTTAGGGTTGTATTGCTTTTATTTCTGCTTGTGAAGCAATGACCCAGCTTTAAGGAGAATTTTATACTTAATTTTCTTAGGCCTGAAGGACCTCAGATCATCATAAGAATATGCTAAAATATCAATGTAATGATGAAGGATATTAATAAATTTAAATTTTTCATCTTCAGTGCAATATTTCCCAATGTTGACCATTTTGGAATCTGCCTTCGAACTCAAATTTACTCTTTCAAATTTTATAGAACTTAAATCTAGTTGTTGTTGCTGCTTAATATATATATCATGCTTATCAAATATATTTTTAAGTGAAACCAAACTTTTTATAATTTTATTACCTTTCAATTGAAAATATTCTTCACTAGTTTGTAAATCTATTTTAAAAATTGATTCACGTGGTGGATATTCACTACCTTCAAAATAGAGCTCATCAAAGTTATCCATATTTTTTAAGAAAGAAATAATTTGATTATCACCATTAAACACCTTTCAATGATCAATATTATCAGGTACACTTGGTTGAAAGACCATCTCAATGGTGTATTTGTTTCCTTTGAAATTTTTATGAAAAACCATGAGAGTTGCAGAGACAGCCAACGAATCTGCATGATCATTAAACTCTCTTGGCACCGTAGAGATATTGAAAGCATCAAAATTTTAAATACAATCTCATACGTGATTGTGATAATATCATAATCTTTTATTTTTGGTTTGATATATATTTCTCACTTGACAAACCACCAATTGAGCATCTCTTTGAGCATGAAGAATCTTAAAACCTCTAACACAAGCAGCTTTTAACTCTTACAACAATGATTTGTATTCAATGGTGTTGTTAGTATTTTTAAATTGAAACTTATATGAGTAAAAAATATATCTCCTTGTGGAGATATCAAAACAATCTCAGCTCTAGAACTGGTAGAGGAACAACTACCATCAAATTCTAAAACCCAAATCTCATTAAAATTTGATTTTCTTAAATTTTATCGATCAAAAGATTCATCTTCATTAGTGAGGGAAGAATCTAGCATTATTATTCCTTCACTTAAACTTTCATCTAAAAACTTTTCTAATTCATTAGAAACATCTTTAATGAATAGGAAATAATTATCCATTCTCAAAGATTCAAACAAAATATGAGCTTTGGGATTTGTCGTTTGGGTAACAATATATTTTGCCTCTTTTTTATGAACTAGATTTTGCATGACACCTTTAATAGGTATCCTTTCTTCAGATAGATCCATATTCAACTCTCCACCTACATCTTTTCAAAAATGACATCTGAGCAGAATGTCATAAGAAGCTAGAATATCAACCAATAAGACTATCATCTTAATCCTCTTGTCTGAAAAAGCCACAAATCCAAATTGAGCATCTTTGATTTGACCTAAAAGTGCTACTTATTTTTCATGGAGAAATATCTCCCAAAATTCTTATTTAAGGTGAGACTGAGAGAGTCTACTACCTTGATAGGCATAACATTATCAAAGGCTCCAAAATTTATTATGCAATTGCTCAACTTGTGACCATTTACTAAGAAAGAAACATAGAAAGGTTCTATTTTTTTAGAGGCAACAAGGGGAGTAGTGACAAGATTATTTTGGGTAGATTTATTTTTTTTTAAATCATGAGTCACTTTTAAAAAATCTTATCCTATAGGAATAGTTTTATTTTTTATGTATTCAACCAACCTATCAAACTATTCAAGATTTACTTGTAAATACTCAACTTTAAACATTTAGATCTTGATCTTCCTAGCATGATCTATTATGTCAAATAACTGGGATGAACTAGGAACAGAGTAAGGAAATCTATCATTCTAATTTTTATTTGATGTAGTACTAGTCTGAGAAACAAAGTAGAAGATACAGGATTGTTAGACATACTTACTTGCTTATTGCTCACCAGGTCCTTTGATTGAAAATGCAGTGAAATTTTTTGTTTAAAAATTGAGATCACTAGTTCAGGTTCTTCTCTTATTTTTTCTTTATCAATTTGTTAAGTTGATTGATTTTGGGACCTAATAAAAATAGCATATACTCCATCATACACTTCTCATTTTTGAGCTTCATCTTGGTAATTCAGAAAATCAATTGTGGAGTCGTCAGCTAATTCTTCTTCTCCTTATTCAAAGAGATTAGCATAATTCTCTTGGTCCAACTCAGGTAGGAAAGAATGATCATGTTTAGCTTCAAAATAACTAACTGTTGAGTTGATTGGTGCTACTTCAATGGTAAGCTTCCCCTATGTAGGAGGAAGACGATTGAGTTGCTCTTAATTTTTGACAGTGTTTCCTCAATATGAATTGTTGAAAAATGTCCTCCTTAGTATATCTTAGTAAGAAATAGGGGCAGACATACCTTGCGATATTTCTCTTTTCAGAGCTAGCAATTTATTTGCTAACTTTTACACCATAAGGTCAGTGGTGCTTATGAAAGAATTATAAGCAGAAGAAGAAACTTTACTTTTGTTAGAATCTCTTCTTATCTTACCCGTAAGGATAAGATCATCTTCAACTTCGATAGCCAAAATCTGAACTACAGGAAGATCTGTAGGGCCAGTCCACCTTAATAGAAAACTCACTCTAAGAAGTTAAAATTTGATTAAAAAAACACTTAAAATTCTTCGATATTGGCTGAGTGATTGCAAGAATCTTATTTCTCAACTTATTGAATTTAGCGATGAAGTCTCCCATAGGCTCATGAGGCTTCTTCTTCATTTATGTAAGCTAAGCCAATAAGGCGTGTGCATCTTCTGTAGGTTTGAACCTAGCCTCAAACTTGGTCTTGAGAATATTTCAATTAGTTATAGTATGAGCTTGAAGATGATAAAACTAATCCACGATAGCACCTTGCAGTGTTTCTACAAAAAACCTTACTACTACATTTTCATGTTCAACGCCTATCACACCACAGGCTATGCAGAAAGTTGTAATCTGTTTATCAAGGTGAAATTTTTTATCACCATAAAACTTGAGAAAATTCTTTCTTAAAATATGAGGTATTTCATGCAAAGGTGGAGGTTAAATTTAAAGGGCCAAAAGTGTTACCCCAAGGGTCTTGAGCTGCCATGATATGATAATTAAAAGGTGGGATAACAAACCTTTGTGGAGTATGAAAAGACAAAACTCTGCTAGCACTTAAGATAGAAGCTTCACCTGGTATTAGATACCTAGCATTGGTAGGAGGAAAACTCCTGATTCCTTGAAGACAAGATCGTAAAGGTAAGAGATCAAAATTATTTTATTGCATCAACTCAAATATAGGATCAATAATACTTTGAGCTCTCTGGCTTCACGTATACTGTGAATCTCCCAAAATGTAGTATACTCAACAAAATTTTGAAACAAATGAAAAAAACTAAAAATACTTCAACTCGGAGTGTGAGGTTTCAAATTGCACATTGTTTCCCCAACAGAGTCCTCAAAAATTGTTAGGTGAATATTTTGTCTTCAACTAATTGAAGGAAAAATGGTTATATCAACCACAGTGTAATGAGATAAATCTCTCCTCTCAGCAAGGGGAGGTTCCGTATAAACTATCACAAACTAATCTAAACTAAATATTAATTCAAGGGTGAGACCACATCATCTATTTCTCTTTTTTCAGAAATGATGTTTACAAAATAAAAGAACACTTTCTTGATATTAATTAAAAAATTAAGAAAACACGAGAGCAGAAAGTCTATCATTACTTCTTTTACTGATTTAAAATTTAGAACACAGCAGAATGAGGTGTATCCCAAAGTCTTCACTGAAAACTAAGACAAGATATATGATCACAAAAGATATAGTATTTTAAAGCCTTTCCAATATCCTTTACTTTAAAATACTAAATCACAAACTAAAGATAATTGTTGTATCATAAAGTCTCCACAATCAACTTTAGAACATCTTCCAGATTATTTTTACTCACACTACTATTTAATCAAATAGATAAGATCGTATTGGAAAAAAGATATAAGAATAATTTCTAATACAATACAAGTTATTTCAACACAAAGTTTGAAAAATCACTTTTTTTCTCATTCACTTGATAAAATTTGATTTATAATTTGAATTCAAAGTCTCAAAATACCTTTCAATTTTGGCAAAATTTTATTTCAATAACTAAAAAGATGATCCCTATTACAATATAGGCCCAATTTATTTATAGGGAGAGGCCTTGAGAAAATTTAAGAAAAACCTAACTACTTTGACCTATTCAAAAATAGGAGTCTTTATTGACTTAGGACTTCATATGTTTTTACATGTAATTACATATGAAAAAAGTACATGTAAAAATGTCCAAAGTTGTTTCAAAAATACATCTGAAAAATGAAAAATAAACTAAAGGAAAAAACTGCTTCGATTTGTATCATCATCTTTCTTCATGTGAGCATCATACATAGTGAATTTTTTTGTATCCTGCTACTGTCTCGACTAATAGTGTTCTTGAAAATCATCTTGGCTCTAACTATGGCATCTCTTACTCTGGTGACTGATTTTGTATGATTGATTAACTTAGTTTTTAAATTATCTAGAGTCAACTGATTGTCCAAGATATTGTTCACAGAGGTTATAGAAAAAAAATTATCTTCAAATTTTTTCTAGTATATATCTTCAAATTCTCAAATCATTTATTCTGTAGAGAGAAATTGATTATCTTGTGACGTAAGCTTGCAAGGTAGCTCCTCCAATTTATGCAAAAGACTGACATCACTTTGTTCACTGAGTTTCTTTGCAAATTCAAGGTCACTGATCAAATATTTAAATACACAACTCCTATATGTCAATGCCTCTTTAGTTTTGGTATAAGAATCCCTATCAATAATGATGCAAATTGATATTAGAGTGCTTATTTTCAATTTTCTCATCTCCACCCATTTATCATGTTTCTTTTTTATGCTCTCAATATCTTGAGAAACAACTTCAATGAGATCATCAAGTTCTGCTCTTATTTTCCTCATTTTATCTATTTTCTCAGATAACTCTGTAAGTAGTTTTTGTGTATGTATCATGTCTAAGTACTCTTCAAGTACTTTTATTTTGAGATATGTCTTTTATTCTTTCTGAATAATGGGGTCTTCTACAGAAATAGCCTCAAGAGTTATTGACTATGAACTCAAAGTGATTTTTCTTACCAGTGCAGTCAACTATTCCACCATTGCTTTGTAGTGATCCTTCATTTCTTTCTTCCTATCAAATTTTTAAATCAAGATATCAATGGCTGACTACATATCATTTTTGGCACTTTCATGAGTTATCTTGCCTAACTCAAATCTAGAAATAGAGTAATCATTTATATCAAAATTCTCTATGGTTGCATCATGTGGAGGTCTTGCAATCTTTAGAAATTTATGTCCCTTGTTCCCAAATATTTTTGAAATAATCTTTGCCTTATTTGGGGTCTTAACTTTTACAGACACCAGCTTATTAAAATCAAAGTCATCTAGAGATATGGATTATTTCTTCCTTTTTAGTGTATAAGTTGAGAACCATGGTGGAAGTTTAGAAGTACTCATATTAGGATCTGTCTTCATTGTTGGCATCATCGGAGCTACACTTGTACATGTAGTGGAAACAATAGGTGGAGTGTTAGTAAAAACTACACCTTTTACTAAGTGATCACAAATAAAAGTATCTACAATATAAAAAGATGGAGAGGACAAACTAGGAATAGACCCTGAGGAATGGAGAATATCTTCAAAAGTGTTTTGAAGGTTGTCAAAAATTATTTCAGAAGGAGAGGGAGATTCAGAAGAGGGAACATAAATAGACGAAAGAGTTACAACAGATGTGTCAGGGAGGGGAGAAAAGACTCTCATTTCTTGTTGTACATTCTCTTGTGGGAACAAATTTTTCTCCTCTTATTTATTTGTAGTCCTATCTTCAATCTCCATCTCTTTCATTACTGATTTTTTAGTGCTCTATTTCTCAACTTCTATATCTTCTCTTTCAAAAAAAATTTCACAGCTTTCAACTTCTTTGTCACAAATATGATCTTAGGCTTATGTGGCTTGGAAGAAGAAGGAACATCAATTTTATTCTTCATCCTATTATATACCTTTCTTCTTATTTCTTCTTAAATCTCAGCTTCTGATCCTGTGAGAATTTTTGTCAAAGCAATTCCCTTGTTTGCTAGCCAATTATTGGTGTTTGCCAATATAGGTTCAAATATTTTCCTCAAAGAGGTCAGCTCTTTTTAAGACCATTGGATTGGAGGAAGAAGGGCATTAGCAATCTGTTCAGTATTATATCTGTCATTAATCAAATCTCCATCATCCACTAGATTCTCAAGAATATCAGTAAGTCTCAAATATTCAATCTGCTCAAGAGATAACATGTTGTAGTCTATTTTCTTGACATCTTCTGTTTTTAAATCTACCCAAACATCTTCAATCATAGGTTCATGGAATTGAGTTTTCTTCTTGATTATGTCTTTCACACTCCTATAGTCAAAATTTGGTTTTCTCTTGAATTGCTTCATAGTTACAAGCTACATCTTAGTTTCCATAACCCTAGCCTTCGTAGCAGTTAATACTGAATTCTTGCCAATTTTAATTGGGAACCTAAAACCAGATTTCTTGAGCTCGATTTGTTTATTATGCATGATGATCATTTGTCTACATAACTCCATTAAGACCAATTTGTCTGAGAGAAATCTTGGAAGCATATAAGGATGACCTTAGAAAAAGCCAACCTTCAAGTATGAGAAATAAGGAAACTGTAAGAACACGTATCTAAAATTATTTACCATTGTCTAAGCCTCATCTGACACTCTTCTTTGTTCTAATTGAAGATCAAAAAGATATAAGAATATTGCAAAGAAAGTATCATTTGCTCTCTTGAAATGATGAATAAAACCCTTCAATGTTAATTGAGAGTAGTATTGATACACTAGGATTACTCTCCTATCTCCTTCCGATGTTAGATCTGAAAAGATTCTCATTGACGTTACAATATACACCAGATAAGAAGTCATATAGAACTTGAAGGTAGTAGATACCTTCGTCAATTATTCATGTAAAGCATTATTGATTTGTTCTTCCTAGAAGACGTTTTGTTTGTCTTAGAGTATTACCTTGATGAAGGGATACATCTATTCATGAAATTGTGAGGAAGAGAAAAAACCTCTTATCTGGCTGAGAAGAGTTATCAGATCACCAACTTCTTCTATAATGTCACTTTTAGGAAAACACTATGGCCACCTTGACAAGTTTTTCCTTGACATTTTGAGCCATTTATTATTGATTACTTTCTTTGCCTTTTCAAAAAAATTGTCATACTCTTTTTGTACTTTAATAAAATCAAGCTTTATATCTTCTGTCGCAAGAGGGCACATAAACACCTTATTAATGAATTTGGAATCTAGTCTAATTATCACATTTCTACTAGCGTCCATTACAGCCCTAGTATCTCTATTGTAAAACTGAGCACACTGAAGGATAAATTCTATGTTATGAGCTTCAATCAGGGAAGAAGATACCAAATAAATGATTCTATCAATTATCTTTTTCATTTCAAATTTGGGATTGCTTGACTTGGTTCTCTCCATAAACTTAGCCATATCTACATGACCAATCTCTGTATCTCTAATGTCATCGACATTAGAAGTAACTATTGAAAAAACACTTTGATATTTGTACTTCATCATTTTTGACTTCTTCAGAGATAATTCAGTCATCTAAATGAGTTGTTACCAAAAGGATGTCGATAAAGAAAGAAGATCCACATAAGAAACTGCAACAAAAAGTCATGATCATGTAATTAAGAAAAATACTAGCAATCTGGGAAAACTGCATGTTGATGATCATGACTATGAGGATGTATTTGAGAGGGCTAAAGTGCGAGTAGGCCAAAAAAACTAGGGGAAATCAGACTCAAAAAAACAAAATCAAAAATATCCCAAAGTTAAGAAAATTTAAGAGAATGTTTGCATGGGTGGCAAAATTTTCCACCCTTGCATGTGAGGGATATTTACCATTTGCATCGACGGCAAAATTTACCACTGTTACATCTCATTTGCATGTAGGAGCGGAAAAAAATGCCAACACTACATGTGAAAAAGAAATTGAAGTTTTGATGTTTGAATGGCTAATTTTGCCGATGATGCATATGAGAGAGATGGAGTTTTTCGTGTAAGGACAGTAAATTTTTCTACCCATACACTTTTACTTGATAAGTTAAAAATTCACAAACGATGAAAACCACTATTTTTCTCTTTAACTAGGTAGGATTTGGAACAAATGTGAGAGGCTAATATAGCCATCATCGCAATGGGTTTGGAAGCTAATTTTCAACCAACATGGTGGGGGGGTAAAACTTGGTCGGATCAAAACACTAACAACACTTCAACAAAAATCTAGGGCACAAAAGGAGATCGGTGGATTTCACTTGCTAAGTTCACTAAGGTAAAAATAAAGAAAACAAAGGTGGAAACACACAAGACAGAAAAAAGAAAATAAAAAATCAATATGTAGCATAAAACACTCAAAAAATGAAACCCTAGAAGTATAAAACAACTTACCTGGCAAGTTCAAAATCCTAAGCTTGGCGGCGGTGAATTCAAACTCTTCCTTCGTTACCATGGTCGAACGATTGTGAAAAGGGGTCAAGGAAACTTTGATAAAATAAATGAAAAAATAAATTCACTTAAAATCTCCAAACAAGCCTTTAAAACTCAGCGCATGTGACCATTAATACCACTCAAAGTTTGAGATTTTGAAGATCTTTGTTCAGGTAGCAAAATTTGCCACCCTAACACTACTGGCGACAAGAACATGCAATGGTGGTAAAAAGTGTCACTGATATATGTAAAAATCAAAATCCATGTAAGGATGTCAATTTTTTCTAACCTTACACAAGCAAAATCAAAATTCACTAACACCTTCAAAATGATCAAAATTGATATTTTGATCAGTTAAAGACTACATCAAGTTTCATGATTTTTGAGAAATCATGGCGAGAGAAGGTGGTAAACTTTCCTAGGATGTCAGACAACTTCACTTGAGGTCGAGATAATCTTGTCTCGAACGATGAATTTAGAGTATAGATTACGAAACGGATAAGTTTTGTATGGGTTGTCCACAAAATGAGCATCGCTGATTTTGGGAACAACAAGGTTGTATGTTGCAACCTTAGAGTTCCTTCTCTGCATGATTTTCATATAATAGGATCCCATTACAACCTCTCTAATCATTATGGATTTATTTCAAGTCCATTCATTCTTCTAGACCCTCATGTATCCCTCCATACACCTTGGGCTCTCAAGATTGTGTGTATTTTTTGAGTGTGTTTACTCCCAGACGACATACTTGTAGGTGGAATTATGTGGTTTGACCTCAAAAATAATGTATACAACCTCCTCTACTTCCCTTAGGGTCATCTGAAATTTTTTTAGGTCTATTTTCTTCATCTTGTATAGGTTAGACTTCATCAAAACACTCTCCCTTGCTCTTTTCCTCTCACAATCAACTACAGTTGATTGTGAGAGGTCCTGTAGGTACTCATGCTTGTTCTAAGCCTTGAAAATAATGAAAACAACCCTCTTTGAAGCTCTCTACACCATACTCCAGATGCATTTGTTCCTTCTATGCCTGGAGTGAGGTTTATCACCAAGGTTATCAGGTCTATTTCTCCATAGTGACCCTACAACCAACCTATAGGTACATATTTGTGATGCAAAGAGGCTTGTAGGTGTAGATTTTACTTGGGATAGAATTCACAACACCTTGATATCCTCTGAGGGATTTGGAATCATCTCCCACCAGCCAAAATTAATATCTATCCCATACTTGAGACCCTACCATGAATGATGTAGAAAACAACAGTCTGTTGTAAGTAAAATCGTAAGTGTGTATGGGCTTGGAAGATCATCATGTTTGTTTCTTAAGATACTTGAAACCTTTGAGAAAGTTTCCAATCACCTTTTCAAACCATGAACATACCCTAACACTCATATATGCAAGAATGGAAACCCTTCTTAAACTTGAACCCTATGCTGGTTATAGATGAATATGCTCAGGGTATTTGTACGGACTGTAGGTGTGTATGGGAGATAAGAGACATTACATTGTCTTATTTAGATGATCTTTTAGGCCATAAATGCTTTTTTCAACCATATAAGACCATCCAAATGTGAAGACATGGCCTAATACTACCAACTTGGATGAAAAAATTTCTTTTAGACTCAAACCTGTAAATGATAATGCAGGGTTTTAGTGCATAATTGGGCAACTTTGAGGCCCCAAAAAATCAAGATTCATCAACCTTCTTCCCTCCAAACTCTTCCAAGTCATTGTCCTATGTAATGGATACAAGGTGAGTACACCTAGATGCTTCCAATCTCCTGACAACCTTGTTGTTTGCTTTTGACAAAAAGTGTTAGGACCTTTATTTTCTTGTTTTAGGGAAAAACTCCCTAAACACTATCATCTTCCTACTAGAATGTGATCTTCAACTTGTCTACATATATAAAACTTCAAATATGCATGTTAGGATCTCTTTAACACCTTAGGACTCCAAACATGGTTCTAACTTGTCCAAATTCCTCCATCAAGAACCTCAGTCCTCTGCTAACCCCTGTAGGTGGTCATTTCCATGTCTACAATCATTGAGCAAATATGACCAGTATGCAAGCTATAAGGTTTATGATCAATCAAGCCTTCACTAAGTATTCAAATGGACTCCTAACATTATTGAAAGATTGAAACATTTATCTAAATTTCCATCTCAACATGACGTCATCCTAAGAGTCTCTTGTAGGTGTACTTTAATGGTTGCCTAACTATATATGTTGTACATGACTGCCATCAGGGTCTTTTATGCTACTTGGGGTATCCAATATGACTTCTCATACCATAAGAAAATTAAAATCACCTTTTATAGTCTCCTTTGCTCCTTTATAAGCATGATTAGATTTCAAAAAACATAATTGTAATTGAGAACAGGCAGAGAGTTGACTATGAGTGTGACAAGACTAGGTGTAGAAGACAAGCTCTAATATTTCAAGGTCCAACATGAAAGGAAGGTGGAATTTATGACATTATAATATGTAAAATATCACATCACATTCTTATGAGACCTCTTCTAAGAACCAAACATTTTGCAAATAAGGATCTTTGACTGAAACCTCACATGGTGACAACTTCCTGCAACATGAGATAACTTGATCATCAAAACACTATGAACCATGAAACCAAGCATAGGGAGAATCATAGAAGGAATCCAAAATCATATAGAATCAAGCTCAGCAACTGGTTTTTATGTACTTCTCTAAAATGGAGTAAAACCTATAAGGTACACAAATTGATAAGCAAAAAAATACAATCAACTTGTAAAGGATGGTTCATAAATCATGGTTGACCAATCTTCAAAATCTTACTATGGAAATGTAGCTATCTAAGTGTAATACCACTTCCCAAAGGCATTTGACCTAAAATTTCTTCAACTAACTGTACCAAGCATGGACCTGTTAATCACTTCTGCATGTCTAAAAGGGTGAAAAAATAGCAGAATAGTTTTAGCTCAATTTTTACACTTCCAAAGTACTTCAAGCGTGAAAATGGATCTAAAGATGCTGAAGAGTCATCTCATGAACTTAACCCACTTGACACACTTCCCCATGGGTCGTACAAGTGCCAAACTCTTCTCTTTTCTCAAAAAAATTGTCCTTTCTTTTGAAGCACCTATCACTTTTTATTACCAACAATTGATTAAGGCATATTAAGATACATGGGACATGACATCACATTTTGGGAGCTTCACATTTCCCAAAGAGGTCATACAAGTCATTAAATGCCCCTTTTTAAACCCTAAAATGATTCAAAATGATATAAGTATTGAACATGACTAAGACCAAGGCCAATATGACATTAAATTCTATCAAATGACCTATAATATCCGTTATGACCAAATGTTAGACCCCTTAAAACATATAAAGCCCAAGTTTTTACCTATAGGGACCCCAATTTGACCTGTAAAATCAAATTTGGTTAATAAATAATAAATGTAAGATGTAAATATACTAAGAGGGGGGGTGAATCAGTATATTATATATCTTTTACTTAATCTGATTTTTTTTCTTTAACCACTTAATCACACATTCAAAGTATGCAATAAAACTGAAACAATAATATGCACCACACAAGAGAGAGACACCAAATTTTTACATGAAAACTTAAAGTGGAAAAAACCACGGAGAACAATCTCAAGTATATGAATGAGCACCAACTCAAAATATAAAGTTTGCAAGCACCAACTTGCAGGAGCACCAAATCCTTTGTCGAGCAACAACATAGCAACTATTTGTGAGCACCAACTCACAGGAGCACCAACCCCTTGCAAAGATTTGTGAGCACCAACCCACAGGAGCACCAACCCCTCTTGTGTATAAAACACAACTATCTCTCAATGTTGCTTACTCAACAAATGATAGAACTCTACGATATCTCATACTTTTGTCTCTTCAAAAACAAATACAAACCATGCACTCTCTTGCATATTACAAATGGTTTATCAAGCTTTTATTTATAGCTTTCTAAATGACCTTTGGCATTCACCCTTTGTGACCCTTCAATCCTCATAGAAAATGGCACCAAAATTGTATGACCCTTCGTATCTTTGCATTTGAAAAGTCATATGGTGACCCTTCATAAGCAAAAGTATTTTTTCTCTTTTGTTTTTATCTTGGTGACTTTTCGTATTCCTCAAAGTGTCCCTTCATAAAAAAATGTGGCATACCCTCTTTTGTCTTTACATGGTGACTTTTGAAATCTTCAAGATGACTCTTTATGAAAAAATACGTCTCATTCTTCTTTTGTCTTTACCCCGTGACTCTTTGAATTCTCCATGGGCCCTCTTTTGACTTATATGCAACCAAAAATATATTTATTAATATTAAATAAATATTAACACATATTAGCCAAGATATGAATATTAAAAATACTATTAAATGCAATTGGGCCCTTATCGCCAATAATGCTAGACCTTTGACATCAATGACAATATTTCTAACAATTTTTCCCTTTGTCATCGATGGCAATCTCAAACTGAAACTACTATATCCTAAAATCTATACATATTGTCATCTAAAAAATATACAGTAACTCCTTTTTACTATAGCATCATGTACATGTTCCTTGTACCTATTTTTGCACCTGTACTTGTTTCTATTCTTTTTCCCCTTTGACATCAATGACAAAGGGCCTACCTGGAGCTAACACTTAGCTGCCCCTCAACTGATATTGAACCTCAATGGTAGGAAATAAAAGAAATTACTCCCAACTTATCTCGCAAATACTCAAATATGTCTTTTGGTAGTGCCTTTGTGAAAATATCTATAATCTACTCTGTAGTACTAATATATTCTATCTTAATCTGTTGATCTACAACCTGCTCTCTCAAGAAATGATATCTAATAGAAATATGTTTTATTCTTGAATGCATCACTAGATTCTTCAAAATATTAATAGCGCTTGTGTTATCACAAAAAATAAAAATAAGTTCATCATATTTTACCTTGATATCTTTCAAAGTTTGTTTCATCCAAAGCGCTTGAGTACAACACAATATCGTTGCAATATATTTTACTTCAGTGGTAGAAAGCAATATTAAATTTTGCTTCTTGCTTAGCCATGATACTAAGCTATTATCAAGAAAGAAAGCTCCTCTACTTGTACTCTTTTTGTCATCTAAACACTCTGCTTAATCTAATCTATATAAACAATCAAAGTGAAATCTTTGTCTATGGAATACCACAATCCATGATCCAATGTCCTCTTAATATATTTGAATATTCTCTTCACCAATTGAATATGACTATCTTTTAGAGTTGACTAATATCTTGAAACCATGCCTACTACATGCATGATGTCTGACCTTGATGTTGTCAAATATAAAAGACTACCAATCATAGATCTATACAAAAATTAATTTGTAATAGGTGAATATTCATTTTTGCTCACTTTGTTTTCTATACATATTGGTGTATCAACTAGTGCACAATCTTTAAAACCAAATTTTTTCAATATTTCTTTAGCATATTATTTTGAGATATAAAATTTTTTTTATTTGATTGAAATATTTACAACCTTAAGAAAAATAATAATTCTCCAACCATAGACATCTCAAATTCTTTTTACATATTATCAAAAAATTCTTGTCATCTTTTCAATATTTCTTTCAAAAATGATGTCATCAACATATACCACAACAATCAATTGATACTCACCTTCTATTTTGATGTAGAGATTACTATCAGCAAATCCTCTCTTGAAACCTTGATCCTGCAAGTACTTATGAAGTCTTGCATACCAAGCTCTGGGAGCTTATTTCAATCCATACAATGTTTTTTTCAATCTGCATGGCTACTAATGTTTGAGAGAATAAATCCCTCAAGTTGTTCAATGCAAACCTCTTCTTCTAGATTCTCATTTAGGAATGCAGATTTGACATCCATTTGAAATACTTTAAAAAATTTAAACACTGCATATGCAAGAAATATTCTAATAACCTCTAACCTTGCCATTGGTGCAAAAGTTTCTTCAAAATCTATTCCCTCAATCTGAACATATCTTTTACATACTAATCTTGTTTTATTCTTAGTCACTTCTCCATTTTCATTCAACTTATTTCTATAAACTCATTTTATTTCTATCACATTGTGATCTTTTGGTCTAGGCACTAATTCTCAAGTATCATTATATTCTATCTGATTGATTTCTTCATCCATAGCCTTAACCTAATGCTTATCATGTCTAGCTTTTGATAAAGTTCTAAGCTAAATTTTGAATAATAAAGAGATTAATTTGTTTAAATTCACTTACCATCATTCTTCTGGTACGGATTTCTTCATTTATGTCATCGATGATGTCGCTTTCATTATGATTTCTCTGAACATATTTGGATAGAGTTTTGGTATCCTTTTTCTCCTTGTCATCTTCATTTGATTCTTCAAAATCTTCCTATTCAATGATTTCAAGAATGTATACTGGATCACTAATTTTTTATTTTTCATCTTCTTCTACCCTGACACTTGCACTTTCAACAATTATTTTGGTTCTTTTGTTATAACATTTATAAGCTTTACTTTTACAAGTATAACCAAGAAATATATTTTCATTTACTCTGGATTCAAACTTTCCAAGTTTTTCATCAATTCTTTTTATGAAGCATCTACTACCGAAAACTCTAAAATAATCAATTATTATTAGTTTGTCTTTCCATAGCTCATAAGGAGTCTTGTCACTATTGACTCTCAATAATGCTCTATTTTGAATATGCACTACTATAACAACTGCCTATCTCCAATATTTATTTGGTATCTTGAATTCATTTAGCATTGTCCTCACCTCTCCTGAACTGTTATGTTTCTCTGCTCAACTACTCTATTTTATTATGGAGTTCTGGCTATTGAATAATGTCTTTTTATTCTATAGTCTTCACAAAACTAAATAAACTGATCTGACATTAATTCTTTTTATCGATCTGATCTTAAACACTTAATCTTCAAACTAATTTCATTTTCAACTAGTGCTTTGAAATGTCTGAAAGCTTCTGATTTTTTTGATAACATTACTCAAGTCATACGTGAAAAAATATCAATAAGCAACATGAAATATTTTTTACTTTGAGTACTTTGAGTTCTCATAAATCCACACAGATCAGTGTGAACAAGCTCTAACATCTGCATGGTCAAGTACTCTTTTGTTTTGAACCACCTTCTACCCTGCTTCCCATGCTGATAAGGTTCACAAAGTGTGTCGGATGGCTTTGTAATCTTTAAAAAAAATTAACTATTTATTTTTTGTTGATGTTGACAAGATTGTCAAAATTTATGTGACCTATTCTCCTATGCCATAGCCAATTTTCTTCAATCTGACTCAAATATCTTTGACCTTTGATCTCTGATAACATATATAAATTATTCTTTATTTTTTAAGTATTTGTAATCAACACATATGAATTTTTTCTCCTAGTTTCACAACCTTCTGCATAAAACTTTAGTGTGCCCCTAATCACACATTTGACTTACACTCAAACGATTATGCTTAAGACCTACATATAAAATATTTTCAGTTTTAGTTCTACCATTATCCAAATTTAGTGTATATTTTCCAACAATTTTGGCAGTAATATTATCTATGAATTTCATTATACCACCATTGATCTTCTTCAAGGTTAGGAATTTACTTTTGTCCCCTGTTATGTGCCTTAAACATCCACTGTCAATTAACCATGGTTTTTCTTCATTTTTTGCATGCAAAGTTGTATGTACCAACATAGATTTTTCATGTTGTTTTTTCTGCCATGAACCTGTCTGAACTTTCTTCTTGACGAATAAGACCTTGAAACTCTAGTTCTTCTTGACTGACTCGAACACATTTCTACAGTATCGGGCTATGTGTATAAAGTTGTTACACTTGTAACATATTATAGCCTGTTCATTAAACCCTGATAGAGGAGCAAAAGAGTTGTGGCTTCTACTTGACTCTGCATGACTTTCCTTCTTATTTTTGAAATTGTTAGCACTTTTTCGACATTCTATTTTTTTATAACCATCCATTATAATAAAAATAGTAACCATAAAAATAAGACTTGTTTGTGTATCTTTAATTTGATTGTCTTTTGTAGCTCTGTTCCCTTCAACCTTCTTTGTTTGAGATGTCTTTTGTATTCTTAACTTTTTTCTTTTTTTTTTTCTCTTTTGTAAAAACTTTAGCGTAGCTCTTTCATTTTTCTTTATCTGTGAAAGTAGTGGCCTCCTCTTTCTCTTTTCAAATCTAATACCTGTCTTATCTGACATTAATTTTTGATTTTATAATATCTTATTCAACATATTATTGATATTCTTAAATTTTGAATCATTGATTACTCTATTATTGATAGCTTTATTTATTTTTTCAATATCTATTTTAAAGAAGCAATTTCAATAACATACCTTTCACATTTTTTACTTACTATTTGCAACGTTACTGTTAGATCTTCATTCTTCTTGGCTTCTTCAAAGTGTGCTTATAGATCTTCAATTATTTCTTTTGACTCCAATTCATTTTTTTCGACCTGGAGCTTTAATCTTCGATTCTTTTTTTAAGAGCTTTTAACTTTTCTAAGGCACAAATGAGTTCTCCTTCCAAATTTACTTCGACTTCATGTTGTTTTTCTTTTTTATCAATTGAACTTTTGCTTGTTGAGGTATCTTCATGTATGGCCATGAATAGAATCTCTTCTTCTTCTTAATCACTAACTCCACTATCTTCTACTGAGCTAGGATCTTTATAATACAAACTCTTCTTCTCGAATCCCTTCTTGAATTTTTTTTTGAAATTTTTCTTGTATGTAGACTTTTCTTTTTCATTTTCATCATTGCCCTTATCTAGGCACTTAGCTATAAAATGTCCAATCTTTCCATAATTAAAACATTTAAAAGATAATTTTTCTTGATATTTACCTGTACTTTTTTTTAGTTTGTGAATGAATAGAGCTATGTTGTCATCTTCATCATCACTAAAACTGTCACTTGATTCTTGAATCTTAGCCTTCTGATGCAGGAGCATCTACAAAAGTTTCAAATTCTAGTGTAAAAAAATTCAAATTTTGGTTTTCCCTCCAAATTGTGAGATTTCAAAATTTCACCTTCAACGTAAATGTAATTATCAAAAAGTGAAAGTAAAAAGGTGAAAAGTGATTGTTAGATTGTTGAGGAAATAAAGGGGAAATGGTTGAAACTATTTTCAACCTTAGTAAATTGTTAAAACTTAAAAACAGTGTTTTGTTGCCTTAAGCCCAATTTGGGCGTAGAAGTTGGAAGAAAATCCTTGAAAAGAAAACAAAGAAGAATTCATTAAATAGAGAGGATGAGAAAAGAAGGAGGATGAGAGGGGTGTAGAAGAGAAGAAGAACAGAGAGGAAAGGTCCTCTCATGCAAGGAAAGAGAATGGAATGAAGAAGAGAGGAGAATTAGTGATGGGAGGACCTCACTCAAGAAATGGTAAAGGAAAGAGAAGGAGCAAGTAAGAGAATGTGTGAAGAAGCAAATAGGGCTTTGGAAGCCATGGAATATGAAGATTGAATCTGGTATTAAATTGTAAGTCTTCTAGTTGATCAAAAAGAAATGAATGTATTTATTTCATTTATGGTTTCTTATGAATTTTGGTGACAGGCCTATATATATATGAGTATGTGAATGTTTATGATGGTTTTATATAGAACAAAGAAGAAAGACTGGTTATTTTGTATGTGGGAACAAGTTGAAATTATTATTATTGTGACCAAGAGGTCTTAAGTGCTTTGAATGTCATTAAAAGCCTAAACAAGCCTAAACAGGGTATTCAGGCCTGTATACTACAGCCCACTGTCTAAGGGAAAACCCATGTGAAAATGTTTGCATAAGGTTCATTTTTGACATGAAGATAAGTCTATAATGCAATTATAAATATAAATGAAGATTAAATAGGCTTAGAAACCCCTTTAATGTCCAAAAACTCCACAGTTGGAATTCAGGCCTGTAGGTGGCAATATACAGTCAATGATAAGACATTGAATGTTTTGCATAGTAGATTGATTGATAAATTCATCCCTTGATATGAGTATGAATGGGGAGGTAATTTAGATGTTTACATGTTTGAATATCACCTTGAAAGGCCTATTTATCATTGTGTTTAAAAAAAACAAATCATGAACCCTGTTGGCTGTCATAAAAAAAAAATACAGTCAAAAGACACTAAATTGTGAAGCAAAGGAAGGTACAGAGGGTTGATATGACTTGGGTGATTATTGGAGAAGGTGTAGGGGGTTAAAACATACCCTATAAAAGTGCTTATAACCCTTGAAACTGTCTAGAACACACCCAGAAAAAAATAATTAGCTCGCAGCCTGTGACTGTCATGGGAAAATTCTGAATTAGGTTCAAACCCTTAAAATGAGTTTTAATGCTTAAAAACTCTTGAAACTTTGTAATCTGAACCTTGATGATGTTATCAAAATGTTGGAAGTGGTTTCAAGGTGATACAGTATGGATAAGTATGGAAAAAGTCAACTGTCAAGTGAGACCTAGGTGCATGTGAAGGGAAGAGTGTAGGCCAATAGAGAAAAAGTGGATTTCTCCAAATAAGTTCCCAAAAAAATGATTGATTCACCTGTAATAAGATAATGGGTATCTTGAATGGTTCTTTGTTTGATTATAAAGTCCGTACATCACTCTGGACAAGACATTTTGCACAAAAGGAGGGCTAATTGGAACAGGGTCTAAAGAAGAAAGTACAAATCCGTACAAAGTAACCTCAGGAGATTTTTCAGTATGTTATAGAAGAGCTTAATGGGTATCCAAAAATAGTTTTAATTTCATGATTGAGTTAACTAAAAAGGAGTTATGGCCAATAAACAGGGAAAACAGGGCTACAAGGAATGATGAACTAGATAGACCTGTATATGAAGTTAGCTCACAATTTGATGGTTACAGAGCAGTGTAAGATCAATTTTCATCACCTTCTCTTTCTTTGATGTCTTGAAAGCAGCTTCTCTTTTTGAGAGTTTCTCTTGTTCGGTTCACATCTCATCTGCCGTAAGAATACCATGTAACTCATCCATCTTTAGTTTGGCTAAATTCTTCATCTCTTCAATTGCTAAAACTTTGACATCATATCTCAATGGTAGAGATCTCAAAACTTTTTAAATCACAATTGATTCTTCTAATTTTTTTTCAAGACCTTGAATCTGATTAACTATTTGATCAACCCACAAAAAATAATTGGCTATATTTTTTCCTCTTTCATCTTCAAACTCTCAAACTATCTTCTGAAAGTCTGAAGCTTAGCTTGCTGAATTTTTTCATTACCTTTGTAAATATTCTCAAGTTTTACCCAAATTTCATGCGTAGAGTTACATTGTATAACTTTAACAAATTTTGATTCACATAAACTACATAAAATAGTATTTAAAGCTTTAACATTATTTTCACTTGCCTTCTTTTCTACCGAAGTAGTTACAAGTGTATGTGGCTCTTCATATTTATTAACCACTGCTTGTCAAATGTCAAATTCAAGGGCTATCAAATAAATCTTCATTATTATGCTCCAAAAAGCATAATTTGTCTCATCAAACAAAGGTACCTTATATGTAGAAAAAGCTTCATGTGATCTAGTCATCATGCTTTGGAGTAGTTATAAGTGTATGTAGCTCTTCATATTCCTCCACCACTACTTGTCAAATGTTGAATCCAAATGCTATCAAATAAGTCTTCATTCTTATGCTTCAAAAAGCATAATTTATCCCATCAAACAATATATAGAAAAACATTCATGTGATCTAGTCATCGTGCTTTTCCAATCTACCTTTAAGCTGTAAATTTTTTTTCAAAAAAATTTGCTCTGATACAAATTGTTAAACACAAAATATACTTAGAGGGAGGTGAATTAATATATTAAATATATTTTACTTAATCTGATTTCTTTTCTTTAACCACTTAATCACACATTCAAAGTATGCAATAAAAATGAAACAATAATATGCACCACACAAGAAAGAAAAAGAGAGACCAAATTTTTAAGTGAAAATCCAATGTAAGAAAAATCACAAAAAACAATCTCAAGTATATGAATGAGCACCAACTCCTTTGCCGAGTACCAACATAGCAACTATTTGTGAGCACCAACTCATAGGAGCACCAACCCTTTGCAAAAATTTGTGAGCACCAACTCACAGGCACACCAACCCCTCTTGTGTATAAAACACAACTATCTCTCAATGTTGCTTACTCAACAAATGATAGAATTCTACAATATTTCCTTTTTTTCTCTCTTCGAAAACAAATACAAACCATGCACTCTTTTGCATATTACAAATGGTTTCTCAAGCCTTTATTTATAGCTTTCCAAATGACCTTTGGCATTCACCCTTTGTGACCCTTCAATCTTCATGAAAATAGCACTAAAATTGCATGACCCTTTGTATCTTTGCATTTAAAAAGTCATATGATGACCCTTCATAAGCAAATACGTATTTCCCTCTTTTATCTTTATCTTGGTGATTTTTCATATTCTTCAAAGTGTCTCTTCATGAAAAAATGTGTCATACCCTCTTTTGTCTTTACATGGTGACTCTTGGAATTCCTCAAGATGACTCTTAATGAGAAAATGCGTTACATTCATCTTTTATCTTTACCCCGTGACTCTTTGACTTCTCCGTGGGCCCTCTTTTGACTTATATGCAACCAAAAATATATTCATTAATATTAAATAAATATTAACACACATTAACTAAGATATGAATATTAAAAACACCATTAAATGCAATGGAGCCTTTATCACCAATAATGCTAGACCTTTGATATCAATGACAATATTTCCAACAATATATTGTACATAACTGCTATCAGGGTCTTTTGTGCTACTTGGGGTATCTAATATAACTTCTCATACCACAAGAACATGAAAAGCACCTTTTATAGTCTCCTTTACTTCTTTATAAGCATGATCAAATTTCAAAAAACATAGTTGTAATTGAGAAAAGGGAGAGAGTTGACTCTGAGTGTGACAAGACTAGGTGTAGAAGACAAGCTCTGATGTTGCAAGGTCCAACATGAAAGGAAGGTGGCATTTATGGCATTAGAATATGTAAAATATCACATCACATTCCTATGAGACCTCTTCTAAGAACCAAACATTTTGCAAACAAGGATCTTTGACTGAAACCTCACATGGTGACAACTTACTGCAACATGAGATAACTTGATCATCAAAACACCATGAACTATGAAACCAAGCATAAGGAGCATTAGAGAAGGAAGCCAACATCATCTAGAATCAACCTCAGCGACTAGTTTGTACATACTTGTCCAAAATGGAGCAAAACTTATAAGGTGCACAAATTGACAAGCAGAAAAACACAGTCAGCGTATAAATGATGGTTCATAAAGCATGGTTGACCAATCTTCAAACTCTTACTATGAAAATGGAGCTCTCTAAGCGTATTACCACCTCCCAAAGGCATTTAACTTAGAAGTTCTTCAACTGACCGTACAAAACATGACCATGTTGATCAGTTCTGCATGTCTAGAAGGGTGAAAAAATAGCAGAACGATTTTAGCCTAATTTTGACACTACCAAAGTACTTCAAGCGCGAAAATGGATCTGAAGACGTTGAAGAGTCATCTCATGACCTTAACCCATGTGACACACTTTCCCATGGGTCGTACAAGTACCAAACTCTTCTCTTTTTTCAAGAAAATTATCCTTTCATTTGAAGCCCTTGTCACTTTCAATTACCAACAATTGATTAAGGCATATTAAGACACATGGGACGTGACATCACATTTTGGAAGCTTTACATATTTCAAAGAGGTCGTACAAGTCATTAAATGCCCCTTTTTGTAACCTTAAAATGACTCAAAATGATATAGGTATTGAACATGACTAAGACCAAGGCCAATATGACATTAAATTCTATCAAATGACCTATAATACCCTTTATGACAAAATGTTAGACCCTCTAAAACATCTAAAGCCCAAGTTTTTACCTATAGGGACCTCGATTTGACTTGCAAAGTCAAATTTGGTCAACAAATAATAAATGTGGATTTTGAATCTTGTTGGTTTCCAATCATGTGAGAACTGATTATTTTGTATGAGGATTATAGCTTTCAAATTTTCAATATGGGATTATATCCTATTGATATATATTGATCACTTGGGTTTTGAATATAGTTAGATTGATATCAATAGGAATACTATGATCTCTAATAAGTTAAAATGTAGTAGAAGGCATGGCTATTATAGAACACGGGGTCATAGGCATGTTATTGTTGTTGTAGTTGGTTATTAAGTTGAGTACGACTTTCTCATTTAGGAGGGCTAAATTAAAAGTGTTATAAACTTTTATGGTCGATTTAACTTGTATAAAGGATGTTGCATTATATTTGGTAGATCTATTTGTGGTAATTGTTTGATAGAAGGCCTCCATAACATTTGGTTGTTTATTGTCTATCAAAAATACCTTGAAGATTTTTTGCTGTAAATTGTTTCTTAATATATTTCAATGACATGCTGATAATTGTTTGACAAACTACTTTAAAGACATTGGTTGCTACATCTTTGTCAAGATGTCTCAAAGATGTTTGGTTAAAAATTGTTTGACAAAAGGGTTTAAAGGCATTAGTTGCTACATGTTTGTCAAGATGCCTCAAAGATGTTTCGCTGGAAATTGTTTAGCAAAATGATTTAAAGATATTGGTTGCTACAAGTTTGTCAAGATGCCTTAAGGATGTTTGGTTAGAAATTGTTTGACAAAATGATTTAAACAAATTGGCTGCTACATATTTGTCAAGATGCCTCAAGGATGTTTGGCTAAAAATTGTTTGACAAAATGATTTAAACAAATTGGCTACTACATATTTGTCAAGATGCCTCAAGGATGTTTGGCTAAAAATTGTTTGACAAAATGATTTAATGGCATTGGTTGCTACATATTTGTCAAGATGCCTCAAGGATGTTCCGTTGGAAATTGTTTGACAAAATGCTTTAAAACTATTGGTTGTTAAATGTTTGTCAAAATGCCTCAAAGATGTTTGGTTAAAAATTATTTGACAAAATGTCTCAAATACTTTGGTTGCTAATTGTTCATCAAAATGATTCAATGGCATTCGGTTGACATATCGTTGTAGCAATTTAAACTACTTTGTATGCTAAAAGGAATTGTTGTTTTGATTTTGTTAAGTATAACTTTAACAAATTTGAATGGCCATGTTTTTATAAATGTTGAGAAAAAACTCTTAATGTGTGTTATTTTGATAGCTAAATCAAATAGGTGCAATTGTGTTTTGATGCATAAAATAATCAGTGATATTTTTATTTGATGATTTGTAATCATTATAATACATTCATTTTTTATGAATTCTATTGGATGATAGTGTACTATACAAAAAATCTGGTAAGTCATGTGGTGATCTTGATTTACACTCAGTTATGAGTGATTTCCTCACTTGTTGTAGAGTGGTCTTTGAAAGCTAAAATTACTTTGTTTGTACAATTAAGATTATATATATAAATATATATACTACTAGAGAGATGAATTACACTGCGTATTGCATTGAGAAAAGGCTTAATTCTACATTGAATCATCATGTTATCAAAAGAAAAAGGGTATCATAAATAATGTTCAGTTGTATGTTTTAGTTTTTTATAAGGTTTGCACTAGACACCCGTCTTCTCTTGTTAAATCCCTGCTCAAAATTGTCTGGGTTGATTTTAAATTCAATGTATTAGTTGCTTACCTAGAAGGGATATGAAACGTTGTCAGCATTTACACTGAGTTGCATTGTTGTAATACTAAAATGCAAGTGCTAGAAGAGTCCCTTTTGGTTGAGGTTGTGTAGCATGTGTAAAATGTAATACTACTCTGTTGTTATATATTGAGCTGCTAACTAGTGAAGACACTGGAGTCATATTTACTGTTCCTAACTTGCTGATGTATGTTTCGACTTGTTTGGAAGCATAATCTTAGTTTCTGAGTAGTCACTCTCTTTAGTAAACCATTCTTGCCATTGTATTTGTTGGATATATTGTAACTATCGTTTTAAGTTTTAGCATCAACCGTTGTTCTAAATGAGATTGTTGGATTTGGTGCTATCATTGTGATACATTAAAACGGTTATTGTTGTTTACCTTAAATGCATGAAGTTGGATGAAAATATATATTGATGAATAAGACTTTGAGAGACGAAGCCCATCTTTCATGCATTTCATGTCTGGCATGATAACAGTAAATTGTTCTGGTTAGCAAAGCCATACTTTTAAGATATGTGACTACCCTGTTAGAAGTATAGCCACAAAGTTGGTTTACAATCTATTAAGTAATTATGTCATTCATAAATCATACCATGGACTGGTTAGATTTGTAACTTCTTTAGTAGGCTATTGATTTTTGCTTGTTATTGGTTTATTAATTTTGGAAATAAAGAAACTAGGCATGTGCAACTGTTTGTTTCTCCATGGCAAGTTGTCAGTCTACATGTATGTTGCGTTGTATGCCTGTATGGTATAAGATTATTTATAGACTGCTAATAGAAGGCTAGAAATCCCATCCTTAAGGGAGTCCTAATGTAGCTTCTAATACAATGATTAGAAGGGAAAAAAATCTGGTGAGTTTTTCCGGTACCCAATCAGAGGGTTGTTACACTCTTCATATCCTATCTGATCCCACCCAGTAGTCTCAAGCACTCGTCCTCCATTTCAAAGCTTCAATTCACATCCATCACATTGCATCTTTCCATTCAATTGGTGCCCTAATTGGCAATGGCTATCTAAAGGGTAAAATCTGCACCACATCTACCCACGCCATTTATGTCAACACAAGTTTTCTGCTAGATGATTATGTCTATAATTCATTCTGTTCATTATTGGGTGAAAACACAAGCATTTCCTCATAACTGGTGCTTTTCCTTCAACACCATGCTAACCCAGAGGTGCTGGTATGAGTTGGCATTGTATTATCATTCTTTTTTAATATTGCGCTTCAGTTCTACAAAAGTATACCCCAAACTGGGTTCAATGTTTTATCAACTATAGCAAAACATAGCAAAGCAACTGAATCATCAAAAAATTGGGCAAAGTTTCGAACAGCTCAAATAAAAAACCTACCACATACTAACCAGCTATCATTAAAGGTCAAAATATACAGCTCCGAAGCAACACTCAAGGGAAGTTTTGTTGTCACAAACAGCATCATCATCTTTCATAAACAGGTGGAGACACACAGCCATCTTAACCTGGAAACAAAAATTTCACCACTTGAATCCTGGGCTTTCAAACAGTAAAAGTGTGAGGTCCCTTGAGCCAAAGAATTCTCTTGACCCATGGATTCAAAAGGATACCCTTAAAGCCCAAGGGGACACAATCCCATCAGTTTTCACTATAACATCAGTCTAAGCATAAGTGTAAATCTTTAGAAACTAACAGATTTTACCCCTTAACTTAGCTAGAAAGGGCATTATAGAATGAATCCATGGTTGCACTCGCGATGAAAGAATAAGACAACATTTACATTGCAGCTCTGCCCTGCATCAGATTTGTCACCTCCACTTGCCCGTCAGGCATTATTATCAACAATCATGGAAGTCAATTTGGAACACCAACAGCTGTAATCTCCTGCTTATTAGGAGGGACAACAATAGAAGCATAGGAAGAATGATGTATACCATGATAATCTAATAATTGTATTCCTAACATCCTGCGTCAAGCTGTTGACTCAGCTGATAAAGAACATGTCCATCTCAAGGTAAGTATCCTATTAAAGAAGCAACTTGGCCATGCACTGCCTCGTAATGACTAAACCATCCTTGGCATAAATACAATGCTGGCTTTTAGTCACAACCTCTGGAGAAAGTCACATCATCTTCTCGCAATGTAACCAAACAAATTGGGTCATAGCACAGCCCCATTTATATTGTGCATAAAAACAATGACCATAATCATTTAATAAAGTTAGCAAATTGAAGCTTGACTTCAATTTCATACCACAGCCCACTTTGGAAAGACTGGCATCTCTGTTGTGGAAAATTAGTGGTTATCGTCCAAGGTAGATGATCCACAACTCTCTGATCAGCTTCACTTGGAACAAATAGAGTTCTAGCTGGAGTCCGCAGTGCCAGCTTTAAAAAGCCTACAAAGTGTGGTAGCCAAACTGATGGAATGGGTCAAGTTTCATGAAGTTTTCAGCGCCTCAACCCTCAACTAGTTTATTGTTTTCAAACTAGTTATTTGTCTTCAGTATATTATAAAAGTCGCAGTAACTAGTTAAGAGTCAATGGGCTTGCTAATCTGCACTTATTCTGAAATAGGTAAAGGTCATGTTTTTGGTCACAGCCAAGCCAGACACCAACTTGGCATATGAGACCTTGTGGAAGCCCACAAAGGGATTTCTTTCTCCATTCACCCTATATGGGTTTCAAACTCTCAACTGAGCTCAGGAGTAAAACAGAGCTTGCCAATCCACCTACACCCTGAGTGCACTCTGTGAGTCTGTTATGAACAAATTTTCAAACAGCTGGTTTTAAAGAACACTGCAGATCTGACCGCATGTAAAGAGTAACATGTCATATTACGTACAGTTGTCATTTCATGTTGACAAAAATTCATCTTGAAATTATTGCCCCGTTTTCCAACAAGAATGGGTTCCCAAAACGTATCAGGGTCATGAGAATTATTGCCCTCGGCATTTCAAGCTTTAGCTATTAATAATAAAATCTATATACTCCATTAGCAAAAAAAATAAAACAAAAATCATGCACTTTGCATAATCCACAAGATGGCATATAGAATTCGATAGCTGCATGGCTTATAATGGTGAAATAAAATTTTAGAATTACAAATCTATAGACTGGGACTAGCATAGGCAAAACTATAAATAGCTGATGATTACTTGTTACTTGATCGCACCTAGACATCATCATGTTCTTGTGCATGAATATCAATATATGGTGGCTTCGGTTGTCTACTTTTACCAACAATAACATAGGGTTCGATCTACTTCAGAAATAGCATCCCATTTATATAATAAAGAAGCACCTGGTGATTATTGCCATCAACTACACCAGTCAACTTAGATCTCCTACCCCAGCATCTTCCAGACCAAGTCACTATTTTTGCAAAGTGAAACACCTGAACATTACAATCAAACTGTAGAAGGCAAAAAATAGATTGATTGAGTTTCCAACATCATAATATGAAACGCCACTTCAGTCTGCAATTAGCTCAGCAGAATTATATATAGCAGGCACCCATTCCATTATGAGTAACCTCTTGCTTCCAACACAATCAATGAAGAAAAATACATTTAAGTTGTTTCACTACCATAGAAAATCAATGGCCCCCTTAAGGACACATTTGGGGTCACTAAATTACAGGAAAAAACGATGCACCAGCTTGCGCTGGATGCTTATTCAAAAGTGGGCAGAGTTCCCACCTTGTTGTCCAGAAGCACCACCACATGATATGGATCCAGTACAGGCCAGATAATCTTCCTCCTGAATTACCCTTAATAGCTTAAGCCTTTAAATGATGACCTAAAAATCTGAGTTACCAAAACATACTAAAGAAGCTGAACTCTTTTGCTTATCTCTTTCCTCAAATAAAGTTCAAATACGATTTAAAGGAAAAAGATATAAAGAGCATCTACCACAAATTTCAAAAAGAAACATCTGGTTCTTTCCCGCAGAGAAGAAATACATATTAGATAGTTAAATTATTTTATTCCTTTTTTTATAATAATATGTTATCCCCCTAAACAATCGCAGATGAGGGATCCGACATTAATTTTTATAACTCGTGTCAAGGTTTAATTTGAAGCGGGGCAGCACAGGAAACAGTGTCTCACTTTGACCACTTGGTCCATATCAAGTAAGCTAATTTATTTTATTCTTACAAAAGTTCTGTATTTTTAACGACCATTAGTCAAGCCATAAAAACCCATGCATTGTTATAAATGAGAAAGAAACTCTTCACAACTGCACATTCTGATACCCACTTAACTGAAACACTTCCAATGACAAATAGATACCTTGTGAAAATTTGTCTCTTTAATAGCTTGACAATAAATATAAAATTCAACGTAACATGCATGTGTACTTATTGATTTTTTGACACCAATAATTCAAACCATAAAAACCCATGGTATGTTATTAATGAAAAAGAAACTCCTCACAACTGCACAATCTGAGGCCCACTTAACTATATTTCTTCCAAGGACAAACATAGACCTCATGAAAGTTTAACTCATTGATAGCTAGACAAAATTATTAAGTTCAGAGTTCAGCCATAAAAACCAATGGAATGTTATAAATGAGAAAGAAACTATGCTTCCAATGACAAATATGTACATCATAAAAATTTAACTCTTTAATAGCTCGATGAAAATATTAAGTTCAGAATTCAACATATTATGCATGTATTCATGCCCATTTGTAGGGACTAAGAAATGTTGGAAACCAAAATTTCCAAAATCTTACAAAATACAACTTTATTACTTACTCCTTTCACTTGCCGGATAGACACGATAGCATATATTTTACATGAATGTCTGCTTAGCACAACCATCCAAAATGCTGTCTTCTTTGCACAACCATCCATAATGTTCAGCTCCATTCAGTCCTCCTTTCCATTCTTCTTATCCAACCCTTCATTTCGAGACCAGGACCACATTGCCGGGGTCGCTAAATTTACAAATACACCGACAAAAGAGAAAACCATGGCCACCATTGCCACCAAAGGCATCATCATGATGCCAATCATGAATGCAGTGGATCCAATTAACATGAGAGCTGACGCTATGCCAAATAGAAGAGACGCGAAACCAACAGGAGTCATACGTCCTCTACCGACACGACGGTGGCCGAGGGACCCCGACTCTATTGGTGGGCATTCCAAAATTCGGTAGAACAAGGAGCACAACTGGCGAAAGATCTGATCCGCCTGTGACTGCCCTCTCACTGAGAGAGTAGTTGAGCTGTTGTGCAACATAACTGTCAACAGATACAGGCAAAGAGGCAGGCAACCCGGTGAACTACAACAGGGCCTCCAAATAAAGAACAACTAGACGAGAGAAGAGTTCCCAATTTCTCGGATGCAGAAAAGCATAATAGACTGTAATTGGCTAAAAGAGGGACATCTGACAGCAAGTCTGCACCCCTAAGAGCAAATACAAAAGAACCAGCACATAAAAAATGTTCCGAATCTCTCACACGTACAGCAAGGTACGAAAAACTATAATTGGCAACAAAATAAAAAAAGGGTCAAATTCCCTGATTTCCCACAATTGAAACCTAGGGTTTCAAATTCTCTGATTTCCCACAACTTAACACTAGGGTTTGAAATTCCCTGATTTTCCACTGCTAAACACTATGGGCTACGGGTTTCAAAGTAGTGACCAATAAATTGTTGGATAACACATTGGGATGAAAAATTCGTCAGGAAAAAAGACCGCATTTATCTGCACGTTCGGATACCCAAATCAGTGAGATACTAAAAAAACAGAGTCTCGGTCCCTTACTGGATAATTATAAGATTCAATAGGAAACAAACCCACCCCAAAACGATAAAAAACAATTTGGCTCTATAAAAGCAGTGCAAACCCTATACAGGATACCCAATAAATAACAAGCTGAATTTAATCGAGAAAACAAGACAAACCACGCCTGGATTCTTCCTAAGAATCAAAAAAAAATCTTCAAACCCTAATTTCACAAGTTCTGGCCCCAAATTCTCCTCGAACCCTAATCTCACAAGTTCTACAAATTCACTAAAGATTGCAAGGCCAAAACAAAAAAGATCAACCAGAAAACCCAAAAGACAAAACAGAGAAAATATCCTGAACGCCCCGCAATTTAATATGATCCCAAGACCCAAACAGAAAAATATATATTATTCACCAAAAGACCTGAACAAAAACAAACTGAAAAAGAACGGCTTTGATAAAGTCTTGACAGAAAAATTAAAGAAAAGAGTGAATTGTAATGATGTATACCTCTTGGAATGGGCAGTTCCTCTGACACCCACATTCGATGCCCTCTGCATAATAATAATAGACAGACTTAAAGCCCTCGAAAACCACGTTACTTGACGTAGACGCAGCAGCCATGATGGACTACGCGATCAAAACTCTGTTCTTATCCCAGCAGATTTATGTTTATCCTCTTTTTCACGCTATCCTCCTGCTGCTTTTTTTTTTTTTTTAAAGTTGTCGTTTTGTTTATTAAAAATTAAATATCCGTTTGTTGTTTTGTTGACTTTTAAGCTAAATTAGCCCAAGTGTCGCTATCTAATAGGCCTAGAGATTGGGTGAGCCAAATAAGGTACCGGTTAAGTGCATAAAAAACGTTTGTGATATTATGGGAAATGCCGTTGATAGGTGACTTTATTTTGGGCATTATTCACGTGAGTTCTTTTTAGGGAATAATTTGTGGTTAAAATGGTTGGAAATAGTTGGAGAATATGCTGAGATTTAAATAATTCTCGATGACTTTTTCAATAAGTTGGATTTTTTTTTTCCCAACAGATTAGAGGAGTTGGTAAAAGATATTTATTGATATATTATTTTGTAGGGCATATTTGGAGAAAACGTTTAGATTTAAATAATTTTCAACTTGTTTAATAAGTTGGATTGTTTTTTCTTAAGAGATTAGAGGAGTTGGTGAACGGTGTCTAATATCATTGCAAACTTTAATTTCATTTGTAATTCTATCATCATCTTTAATTTAGTAATCGTGTCTTATTGTCTAACTTCGTCTACTCTTCAAATCATCACCCCCTAGTTAATTAATCATATTTCACATTGGTCTTGCCACTCCCACTAAATTCATCCCACATCATATTAGTTAATTAACTTATGTTAATCAGTTAACCTATTCCTAATGATAAATTCCATGTGCATCCAAATATCCATAATTTCATAAATAAATGAAATCTGAAATCCTCCCAATTTCATTTATGATTCATCCTCCAAAATTTGACACATTATCAACCTGTAGATACTAAACTTGAATATTTATAGCATCTTAGACTTGTACATTTGGCAAATATCAATTAGGGCTTTACTTTTCAGTTCTATATCTCCCTGTTGTTGAAAGGCTTGCATTCACCATCTCATTGTGCCTAAATATTTATCTCTTAGTCTGGTCCATATCATGTTGATAACCCAAGTCCCATACACTGCACAAAAAACTTAAACCCTGATAAATGTCTTTCACTGTCAGTTTCAAATCCATCCCTATTTTCTAGTCTTTTGGACCTTATTAGTCATAGAGACACTACCACCGACGATAGTGTCCAACTCCTTATCTAGAGTCCAGTTGCCAAAATTCATCCAAATTATAAATATTTTAAAATCTGTGGGTCGGCCTATTTATCTTATTAAACCCTACCGTGAGATATTTTCAAAAGGTATGGTATAAATACAAGTCTAGTTTTCTCATTATTCATCTAGTAAATACCAAGTAAACACCTGTTAAAGCTAAATCAATCAACTGCACAACCAAGCTATCTAATCTTATTCATCTTTATTTTCATAGCAAGCTTAGGAGCATTCATATTATAGGTTTGAATCATTTAAAGAGAAGTGCATGAGTGATATTTGTCAAATTACAAACTAGATCACTGCATGCATCATCATCTAATATATTGCACTCTTGTGCACACACTTTCTCACACATATGAGAGAACTACATAAGTCTATGGTCTTTCTTGATGTATTGGCTATGTAGGTAGTGCCATTGATAGAGAGATCTTTGGGGTCCGCTCAACACTTTAAGTCCATTAACTTATTTTTAGCAAATTCATTCTAAGGGTGAAGAGTTAGGGTTTGATCAATCAATAAGGATCGGTAACTTGTACCCCATATCTAAATACATCAACATAAAGGTGACAAAAAACTCATAACAATGAATTTGGTCACATCCAAATTTAGTTTATTTCATACTAGACACATGCATCACGGTCAAGCACTAACATCAATGGTAGTGTCCAAATCCCATGGTAGTGTCTATGACCACAATAGTATAATTTGTAGAATCTAATGTGTAATCTATAATATTGATCTTACATATTTCCTACATGTTTTCAGTCTAGATCTACATGCACATAAAAAACCTAGCTAAGTATCATTTCTATTTGGTATTGTAATCAATTGAAAATCTTTCAAATCAATTAAAAATCTTTCAAATCAATTATTTTACATATTTAGCATATATCAATATTTTAATTCAAAATATTCATTTATCTGAGTTTATAATTAATTGACCTATTATAGATTAGTTTATCACCATTGTGTTTGAACTATTTATATATTTTAAACCCTATACCCACCATCTAAAAGTTCAGGATTAAACATTAACCCAACCTCTATGCCTCTTTATGCAAACCCTAGCTTGCCCTAAGGTATTCATCCTCATGAGATTTTTTTTTCTTGTTTTTATAGACACTATTTTTTAATTAGATATCACCTCAACCTTGTACACTTGACAAACTTAGACCTTGGTTGTTTCTTTCAATTCTAGACCTTGGTAGCTTTTGCAAATCTTGAATATGTTCTCTCTTGTGCCCTTTGGCCTATCTCTTAGTCCGACCAGTCTTATGTTGATGACTCAGGCCTTATATCTTTCCTGGAACACTTAAAACTTGATTATCATATGTCTCTACAAGTTATGATCCTGAACTTGCTTTTCTGCTCCTTAGACACTTGCATTCCAGACAGACTCATATGTCGACGTAGGTGTTCTACTTCGATACAAGTGTCCAATTCCCTAAATTCATCTAAATTTTAAATAAATTGTATCCTAATGGTCAACCTAAGTGATTTAATGTGAGTTATTTCTCCAAAGGGATTGGTATAAATATAATATCAATTCTCATTCATTCCTCACCTACACCTAACATAGACCAAGGCAACTTATCAAAATCATTTAATCAAGCACTCGATAAATCAAAGCTTTTCTATTTTCTCTTATTCTCATATCAGTCATAGGAACAACACATACACAAGTTTAAGGATTGAAGGAGTAGTCTAAGAACCTGATTTGCCAAGTTACAAGGTAGGTCACTATTATATTTGCTTTCCACATATTGCATAATTCACACACAAATTAACATGTAAGGGAGAACTACATAAGTCTGAGGCCTTATTCAGAATATTGGCTATGTAGACATCATTCATTGACATAGAGGTCTTTGGAGTAGGTCGACTATATGTGCCCACTAACCCATTTTTTTACAACCACTATGAGGAGGAAGAACTAGGGTTTTGATATGTGACAAAGAGCAATAATCCATGACCCAAATATAAATGCAGTAGAGTGAAGGCGAAGAAAAATCTAGAAACATCTAGGTGGTCACATCTTGTTCCAACATGTATTTTGTATAAAACACCTACATCCAACTCAAACACTACCATCAATGCAACTATTCAAGGCTAACACAAGTGTCCAAGGCTACAGAGGCACTAAATCTAGAATTTGGCAATTGTTTCAAAATATTCTCCCAATCTGCTTCCTACTTATTCTAAATCTAAATCTGTATTAGCATCAAAATTAACTAAGTACCTTGTTTTTATTATCATTTGAATATCTAACGTAGTTGTAATTTCTTTTTTTAGAATATCTCATCATAATTAATTTAGTATATGTTTTATATGATTTTTACAATTAATTAACCTGTTATAGATATGTTTATCACCCTTGTGCTTATTCATTTATATATTCTTAACCCTAGATACCCCAATCTAAATTTTTAGGGTTAAACATTTGGTGAACCTAACCTTTTAACTCAAAACATTAGGTGGTTTATGGTTTTGTATTTCTAATTTTTATGATTATTGTACTTTGTTATAAAATTTTAAAATTTTTATTTGTAAAAATCAATGGAAAATGTTAATCCAAAAACTCAATTTCAAATGAAAGATAAATAAACATTGATCACTTATCTCAATAATAATAAGATCTTAATGGATATGTTACAAGAAATGAAATAGGTAAACATGGTAAAGCTAAGACTTCTTCACCTAGTAATGATGAATCCTTATAAGGTACTACAACTAATTCCATACCCATCAATCTACCTACATCTAGTGGAGGCATAGATTATGTCTTCCAACCTTTGTTTCCTGAAAACACTATTGTTACATTTACTGTGGAATTACCAATTGTTTCAACTTAAATATTGATTTTAATGTTTATTACTACTCAATCCATGTTCACTTTTCCATTGGTGACTACTAAACTTGTTAATTTAAACCCCAATAGATCTACAATTCAAACACTCCTTCAAATTATAAAAACTTTGGAGGACAAAGTTACAAACATTGAAGAAAAACCTTTAAAATCTTCTCATGCTATTAATTCTCAATATTTGTTGCATAACACTCTTGCATTTGAGATATCTTTTCACCCTTTGCCAACTAGTTTTATTACACCTAAACTTCTATTTTATGATGGCAAGGGTGATTATGAGCAGCATCTTCGATCTTTCTATGTGGCATGCCTCAATTATGTCTCCAATGATAAAATTTTAACCAAATTATTTCCAATGAGCTTCAAGGTCTATGATTTGACGTAGTTTTATGATTTACCTTTTCAATCCATAAATGTATTTAAACCTCTTTCGTATTAGTTTTTGGCACATTTCACTATTAACATTTTTGAAAAGGTTCCCTATGCCCAAATTGTAAAAATTAAACAATGAACCAATGAAATTATCAATGAATATGTCTTGAGGTATAAGACAATATTGGCTAAAATGACCAATTCTATAGAAGATAAATAACTTCAAACATATTTAAATAGAGATTGATTTCTCCTTTACATGAGTCCATCATTTGTCAGGGGATATGTAGCTCTACCAATTAGAGCACAATTGATTACTTGCTTATATGCAATTAAACACGAAATTATACCAGAATGATAAAGTAGCTAGAAACATGAGACAACAAAGAATTTGAGAGACAATACACACTCTTGTATTAAATACTACTAGAAGAAAATACAATAAGGAAGATGCCACTTATTCCTCCACCTCAAAGGCTTGCCACACCTCAAGACCTTCTTCCCTCTCTCTCTTGCTCAACACAACAACTCTAAAGCCTGAGTTGCTATCCCTCCTTGAATGCTTCAGCTGATCTCCTTGACCTTACACCTGTAGATCTCCTTGACCTTGCTAGCTTCAATGCCTTTACTTGCCTTAGAATTACATTACAATACATGCCTTATGGGTCTATAAATAAGATCCCATGCTTACAAAAATAGAAGTCTAACTACTAAAATTAGACACACAGCTCGCGACTTAAATTAGCCCCTTAGCATGCAAACACTCAGTTCAACTAACTGACTGTTCGTCAACAGCAGTTTCAAAAATACACAGGCGACTGACGCCGGTCCTTGCTGGTCTGGTGCTGCCGACGTCGGCCGACTTCCCGCCGTCGCTGGTCTCCTTCTCCACTGCACTTGACCGACGTCGGTCATACTGTCGACGCCGGTGGCTCTGGTTCTTCAGCATCCTTCCTTTTAGTGTCTGCAAACAGTTGAAGCGTTTAGCTCCACACCACAACAATCTCCCACTTGGAGATAAACAGCTGCAACCTGTACCTGTACCTGTACACCATCTATTTTGTTCCTTAGGCTCTATATCCCTCTTCAATGTCACTCTTGAAGACCAACCACCACGTAAACCTGTGATGCAATCCCTGTATCTTATGCCAAAAGAATTTTGCTGCTCCCAAATTCTCCATGACACACTTCTGAACCAACTCTACCCTTAGCTCAGAAAACTCCCTGTATATGAAACCCTGCAACAAGTAACACAATACAGTAACAGGATAATGTAGCCAATATTATCCAACCTGGTAAAGATAAAATACAATGGTCATACCTCCATTATTCTGCAGCATAATCAAGACCATATACCATAGCCTTCTGTCTCATGTATCCATCCACTCTCTTCTCTAAAACGGGAATCCATCCCTCTATCCAGTGCTTTCTTCTAGCTGACAACACTACCAACAAATACCTGTTTGGTTCTCCAAGGACTCACACTCCTCATCCATGCCAAGCTCCCACTGTTTCTGGATTCTACCTGCATTGCTTCTTCCATCTTCCTAGTTCGTGACTATCAGTAAGCAATATAAAGAAGGTGAACAACGAATATGAGGTTCACATACCTTTCCTGACCTCCACATGGGTGTTTGAGACTTAGTAATTCACCCAACATCCGTTCCAGTGACCAATCTAGGCCATCTCCCAGTCTGCTTTCGACCGATGTCGGTTCCCTGCACTGACCCTGACTGTCGACGTCGTTTCCCTGGCCGACGCCGGCGTCCATCCTGCCGACTTCGGTCCTTATGACCGACGTCAAACTTCTCCTGTTCGACCTATCGACCCTGCTGGTCTGCACATGACCGATGTTGGTATCTGGATGACTGACGTCGGTGCCAAGCTACCGACATCGGTGTCTGTGTGGTCCTGTAAGTGATGAAATTTTCATCCGCAAGCTCTTCTTGGATCATACCTCTGTCCATGCTGCCCTGCTCAGATTTATTCAGCCCCTGTGATTGATCTCTGTCCTTCATCTCCTCCATAAACACCAAGGCTTCTTTGTTCCTGTCAAAGGCATCAAATTTCCTCTTTCTGCAATGAACTGTATCTGTGCACATACCTTTTGAATCAAGAACTTTCATTCCCTCCCTGTTCTTGTGACCAAGCCTATTAGGCCACATCTTTGAATCTACACCAGAAGTGGAATCAGTAATACAAGTAGACAGATAAAGAGTATCTACTTTCTTACCTCTTGCTAGAACAAGTGCTCCCTTGGTAACCTTCCAAGAATCCGCTGTGAAAGTTATTGTGCATCCCTCATCTCCCAACCTTCCTATAGAAATCAGACTCTACTTCAGAATTGGAACATGCATGACCTCTTTCAACACCCACGTGTTGTCAATCTGCAATCTCAGCTGCACTTTCCCTTTGCCAACTATCTGACAAGGCGTACCATCCCCTAGATAAAGAACTCCAAAGTCTCCCTGTTCATACTCGTAGAACAAATCTCTGTTTGGGGATGCATGAAAAGATGAACCAGAATCTAAAATCCATGATCCTACCTGACTATCTGAAGAAAGTATGAGAGCATCCTGCATCACAATATTTGCATCCTTTGCTTCTCCCATACCTGCATGTTGATTCTCTTTATCTCTCAACCAACACTCCTTCTTTGTATGTCCTTTCTTTCCACAAAACCAGCAGGTGATACCTTTGGACTCGGATCTCCTTCCCGACCTTGATTTCCCTTGCTCAACCTTCTCCCTTTGCCTTTCCCTGCTTTCTGCACTTAGAGCATTCCCTGATGATTCACCTGTGCTTCTCCTGCGTATTTCTTCATTCAGGATCACACTCACAACATCATCAACTTTTAAGATTTTAGAAGCAGATGCAGAATTACTTACTACCATAACCATACCGTCCCAACTTTCAGGCAAAGAACATAAAATCAAGAGAGCCTTTACCTCATCATCAAAAACAATATTGACTGAAGCTAATTGGTTTACCAAACCATGGAAATCACTGAGATGAGTATGTACCGATCCACCTTCCTGCATTTGCAAAGTAAATAGCTGCTTCATAAGATATACCTTATTAGAAGCAGAGGGCTTTTCGTATAAATTCACCAAGGACTTTATCAACTCTTCCGTTGTCTTACATTGTGATAAGCTGGAAATCACAGATGATGCAAGGCTCAACCTTATGGAACTTAGAGCCTTCCGATCAAGAACGCTCCATTCTTCATCCTTCATATCTGTGGGCTTGCATGCAACCCCACCCAACGATAAGTACAGATCCTTCTGATATAGATAGTCCTCAATCTGCATCCTCCAGTGTTGATAATTCTTTCCATTAAACTTCTCCATTCGTAGCTTACTTTCTCCTGCCATTGCTGAACTCCCACTCAATCAGAAAACCCTGTGAATGACCTGTAATCAAAAACAATACCCTGCTTCCTGCAAACTGTAGCTCTGATACCACTTGTCAGGAGATCTGTAGCTCTACCAATTAGAGCACAATTGATTACTTGCTTATATGCAATTAAACACGGAATTATACCAGAATGATAAAGTAGCTAGAAACATGAGACAACAAAGAATTTGAGAGACAATACACACTCTTGTATTAAATACTACTAGAAGAAAATACAATAAGGAAGATGCCACTTCTTCCTCCACCTCAAAGGCTTGCCACACCTCAAGACCTTCTTCCCTCTCTCTCTTGCTCAACACAACAACTCTAAAGCCTGAGTTGCTATCCCTCCTTGAATGCTTCAGCTGATCTCCTTGACCTTACACCTGTAGATCTCCTTGACCTTGCTAGCTTCAATGCCTTTACTTGCCTTAGAATTACATTACAATACATGCCTTATGGGTCTATAAATAAGATCCCATGCTTACAAAAATAGAAGTCTAACTACTAAAATTAGACACACAGCCCGCGACTTAAATTAGCCCCTTAGCATGCAAACACTCGGTTCAACTAACTAACTGTTTGTCAACAGCAGTTCCGAAAATACACAGGCGACCGACCCCGGTCCCTGCTAGTCTGGTGCTACCGACGTCGGCCGACTTCCTGCCGTCGCCGGTCTCCTTCTCCACTGCACTTGACCGACGTCGGTCATACTGTCGACGCCGGTGGCTCTGGTTCTTCAGCATCCTTCCTTCTAGTGTCTGCAAACAGTTGAAGCGTTTAGCTCCACACCACAACATCATTTTCAAAAAGTTTAAATATTTTGATTATTCATGCTATGTTGTTTGAGACCATGAAATGAAACTTATCTCATTGAATAAACTTAAGTATGTAACAAACACACCAACTACATCTATACCTAATGCCAAAATTATAATCAAACCAAGTTATAAGGTAAAATATCTTAATCCTAAAAGGGAAATAACCATAATGGTTAATGCAATTTCATAGTAACCTAATTGTCTCATCTTACCCAATGCACCAAGGATACAATTTACACATTTACCTGAGTCTCTCACTTTATTACTCAAGCAGCTAGTGGAGTGTCATATTATATCTCTCCCTCATCGTATAAAGGTTGATATGAGTTGGCCTCTACCCAAAGGATATGATGTGAACGCTTATTGTGATTATCACTAGAGACCACAACATTCTATGAACAAATGTTTTACCTTAAAGCATAAGATCCAAGACCTTATCGATGACCAAAATATATATTTGATGATCCTCCAAAGGAATCAAGTTCACAACCTCACGATCACCAGAAATAATAAATATTTAACAATCCTTTGAAAGACCATTCTAAAAAAGAACTAGAAGTGCAAATGGCATACAATGCACTTCCTTTTTGTCACATTATAGGCACCCATTAGATGGGATTATTAGTACTTATACACAGATATACCTCCTATGGTTTAGAGACCTATTACCTTCAATAATAGTGAGGTTAAGGATGATGATTTAGATCTTCATTCTTTATTCATTTGAGCATACCTTGATAAACACCCTATGTATAGTGTTATGATTGATAATTGTGTAAGAGAGAACATTTTTACCATGAAATTACTTATGCATTTGGTTCATTCTCATCATGATTTACACCCTTACGCCAAATCAGTTAGAGCATTTGATAGGACCCCACAACAGGTTCTTGGTGAGATTGACTTACCTTCATAGGTGGGTCTTGCACATGTGGTCACTACCTTTTTAGTCATATCTTTCATGGATGTCTTTGATATGTTATAGATATGCCCTTGGATATATACTCTTTGATAAATACCTTCTATAATATATGGGTGTGTTAAATACATTCATGGCAATCCGGTAATTAAAGTTTTCAAATTTTCATATAAGCATCCACTTGAACAAGAGAAATTTACACCCAAACAGTTAATTATCAAGCCTACTAAGGCTAATTCACCATAAAAAGGTAAGCAATAGACAATCCCCTTTAGTAGGTGGCTAGTACTTGAGATACCATTATATCAAAGACATATAGTGGATTCTATAAAATCTTCATCTATTATGCCCCATATTTAGATATCTAGAGCACCTACACATGTTCTTAGTATTGTTGTTCCATATAAACCACAAAGCATTATATGATGGATTCCATGAAACCCTACTCCTATTACTCCTACTATTTATCCAACACCACAGAGATCTATTTTACATATGTAGAGCATCATAAATACTACTTTGACAAATATTGCACTTGTATTTGCTCCTTAACAACATCACCAATTTATTACACTAGGTGCACAGTGGGGAGATATCTATGAACACCCTTTGGATGACATCATAGGATAGTCTCGTCCTTTCCATGTTTCAAAAATACCAAAAAAATCAAAAAATCAAAAAATATTTTTGGCATCTACATATTCTATTGGCTCCTTGACATCTATATGTTAGTTCTATGTTGATGAATAACATATCAATTATTTATACATACATGTGTTTCACACTTTTATTTGAGTGTGATACATGCATACACATATACATGATTTATACATTTATGGATGTTGGATTTTCCCTCTACTCATGTCACCAAAACATTAGGGGCATCCACCTCTATGATTAGGTTACTTCCAGGTTATATTATTTTATGGTCACTTTACACTATCATGTTTGAGCTAATTTGTACTTACACATGCCTTTATCCATGCTTATATATTTTTTAGTGTACTTGATATGCTATGTACTTGAGGTTTTTTGCCAACACATTAGATCTATGGGATACTATGATTATGTTGGTTGCTTGTGATTTTCTTTATGCACTTCATTGAGATCTTGCATTGTTATTATCTTGTCTATTAAGCATTTGAATATGATCTATTATTGCAGCCCCCATGCATTTATTTGTTTCTTTTACATTTGAAAATGTCATTACTTATTGTATGGACATTTGAATATATCATTCTTGATTTTATGGATATTTGACTAAATGACGCCCATTCAATTATGCAACATTTAAACATGCCCTTTTTTTGCAGTCTTCTTGGACTATTGCCTTTTGACTTACTTTTTAGTGCTATTATGTGTGTTCTTGATTTATTTGTTGAGCTTGTATTATTACTATATATATGTTTCCATAATCTTTATCATGCATCTTAGGCCTTGATGTGATCACATTATATGCACTTTAATGATACATTTACCTAGACATGTTCTCTTATATGCTACATGGTTCATTCATAGTTATACAATTATCTTATCCCTTTGAGGTGAGGTAACTACCAATTCCTATTATTCTCTCATGTCATATAGGCATGGCTTTCACACATTCATAATTTTAGATATGAAGTGGAGGCATGTGTTAGAAACATGTTCTCTACACTTATTTAGTATTCAACATACCTGGATTATAGTGGGGGCATGTTTTGAAAACATGTTCTCCACATTGGCACTTATATAAATTTTTATATTTCTCCATATATAATGGGGGAATGCTTTAAAAGCATGTTATCCACACTTACATAGTTTTTGAATTGTCCAAAGCACACAGTTACATGATTCATAATCAAATTTAAAGCAAAATTTTATACATTGGAACCATTGTTATACACAATTTCAACCTGAGACATATTTAAGGTGTATATGATATGCAATGTGTACCTAATATTGTATAATTTAAATCAGTTTCATATGATAAACACTCTAAAGGACTACCACCACCCACTAGATTGGATTTTTACAAACTATATTGAGCCAATCTACTGTAGTAGTTGGTTCACCTTTTGGTATGGTTGAGATGATAAAATCACTCAATATTACAAATTTTTAAGGTTGGACTTGATTGTAGCAACTAGCCTCACTAGTTTGATAGTGTGTGTTAGCTCAGTTTACTCACACTCACAAAGTTATAAGTATGATTGGCTTGCATGGTTGAGCTAATCTCAATTTCCAGGTTGTAATTCATCTTTGCTCTAAGGTTGGAGGCATGTGCCCTCCTATCTTTCTCTATCTCCTTATATATATGCACTTTTTAGATTTATATATTTGTTATAATCTTAGTTTTAATGATTCAGAATGATACATCTTTCAACTCAAGTTGCCAATAGGTAAGATGGTTGCATCAATACATAGATGTACTTTTAAACCTTGCTCTTTCAATTTCAATCATTTCAAATTCTTTAAATTTCAAATTATATGCACTGATTATATACTATAACATGTTTTTGGTTGTAGGTCAGTCACCAACAAATCACTCAAGTTAGACTCAAGCAAAGACAAAGTGTATTATACACAACTAGGCACACAATATTTTCATTTAAACTAGTAATTTCATTACTATATTAGAGGGAGGGAAAATGTAAACACTATTTCTAAATTATTTAGCACCTCAGTCTTGTACACTTAGAAAACTTAGACTTTAGTTGTTCCTCTCAATTATAGACCTTTCCCATTTTTATAAGTCTCATATATGCTCTCTCTTGTGTCCTTTGGCCTATCTCTTAATCCAACCAGTCTTATGTTGATGACCCAGGCCTTTTATCTTGCTCATATTGCTTAAAACCTGATTATCTTATGTCCTTGCAAGTTCTAATCCTATACCTACTTTCTTACTCCATTGACACTAGCGTCATGGACAGACACCTACATCAATATAGGTCTCCTACTCTAACGCAAGTGTCTAATGCCTTAAAGCCATCTAATTTGAAAATAAAATGTTTCTTAATTATTGACCTAAGTTCTTTAATGTGAGTTATTTATCCAAAGGGATTGGTATAAATACAAGATCAATCCTCATTCATTCCTCACCTAAACCTAACACAAACTAAGATAACTTATCAAAAGAATTTAATCAAGCACTCAATAAAGAAAAGATTTCTTATTTTCTCATATCTCATATCAGTCATAGGATTAACACATACACAAGTCTGAATTATTGAAAGAGTAGCCCAAGAGCTTGATTTTCAAAGTTACAAGATAGGTCATTGTTGTACTTTTTTTCCACATATTGCATTATTCACACATAATCTAACATGTAGGGGAGAACTACATAAGTTTTAGGCCCTCTTCAAAGTATTGGCTATGTAGGTAGTGGTCATTAACTAAGGGGTCTTTGGGGTAGCTCAACACCATGTGCCCACCAACTCATTTTTTTATAGCCACTATGAGGAGCAAGAACTAAGGTTTTGTTATTTGATAAGGAGAAATAGTCCATGACCCAGATCTAAATGAAACAGAGCAAAGGCGATAAAAATTTTAGAAGCATCCAGGTGGTCGCACCTTATTACAATATGTATTCCATACATGACACCTGCATCCAACCTAAACATTAGCATCAACGTAACTGTCTAAGGCTAATGCAAGTGTCTGAGGCTACAGAGGCACTTAATCCATTAATTTGGTGACTATTCCAAAATATTCTCCCAAACTACTTCCTACGTGTTCTAGATCCAGATTTGTATTAATATCAAAATTAGATAAGTACCTTATTTTCATCATCATTGTAATATCTAGCATAGTTGTACTTTCTATTTTTATTATATCTCAACATAATAGATTCAGTATATGTCTTATATGAGTTTTGTAATTAGTTAGTCTTCTATAGATCTATTTATTACCCTTGTGCTTATTTGTTTCTATATTCTTAACCTTAGATACCCTAATTTTATATGATATTTATGGATTATATAGCACCTTAGTCTTGTACACTTCGCAAACTTAGATCTTGGTTATTCCTCTCAGTTTTGGACCTTTCCCATTTTTAGAAGTCTTGCATCTACTATATCTTATGCCCTTAGCCTATCTCTTGGTCTGACCAGTCTTATGTTGATAACCCAAACCTTCTATCTCTTGTTAAGTTGTGGAGCTAAAAGCTTCACTGGTATGTAAATGTGGAGGTTGCTGAGTTACAGAGTAACCGACATCAGTCAAGCCAACCAATGTAGGTCATATTCAGTTACACAATAATCAGCATCGGTCAGATAGAAACCGACGTCGGTCATCTATGCGTTCCAGAACTGGTCTAATTTTAGATGGACAGTTAGTTTGCATGTAAAGACTAATTTTAGTCTTGAGTCTGTGTTTCTAATTATTGTTTGCTTGGGGATCTATTTAAGAGACCCATGGGGTTGTATTGTAATCAAGGTAAGCAAGACCAATTAGATCTGCAAGGTGCAAGATCAAGAAGGTCTGTGGAGTACTGAAAGAATAGGCAACAACAACCATTGGGTTGATTGTCACTTGGAGGGAACAACTCAGTGTTGAGTTGGTTGTAATTGATTGTGTGTGTGTGTGTGTGTGAGAGAGAGAGAGAGAGAGAGAGAGAGAGAACTCTTGAGGGAGAATTAATGGACACCCAAGAGGTGTGGGAAGAGTGATATTTCTTCATTGTATTTCATTCTAGATGAGTTGAATACAGATTGTATTGTTTCTCGTATCACTTATTCTTTGCTATTTCTGAATTCTAGTTACTTATTACTTCTGGTTTAATTTCGTGTTTAGTTGCTTATACAAAGGTAATAAATCTTGTGTTAGAGTTCTCTAACAAGTGGTATCAGAGCCTAGTTCACTAACACCTTGGTATCAGAGTGTGTTAAGTGTTTATTGATTACAGGTCACTCACAGGGGTTTCTGTTTAAGTGGGAGTAAAGCAATGGTAGAAGAAAGTATGCTAAGAATGGATAAATTCAATGGCAAGAATTATCAATTATGGAGGATGCAGATAGAGGATTATCTATATCAAAAAGATCTGTACTTACCGTTGGGTGGGGCTTCATGTAAGCCCACATGTATGCATGATGAAGAATGGAAGGTTCTTGACAGAAAGGCTCTAGGAGCTATAAGGCTAACCCTGGTAGCTTTTATGTTTTCCAATTTATCTCAGGCAAGGACAACAGTAGAGTTAATGGAATCTTTAGAAAATTTATATGAAAAACCCTCAGCTTTGAATAAGGTATTTCTTATGAAGCAAATATTTAATTTGAAAATGTTGGAAGGTGGATCGGTATATAGTCATCTTAGTGATTTTCATGGTTTGGTAAACCAGTTAAATTCAGTCAAAATAATTTTTGATGATGAAATTAAGGCTCTCTTAATCTTATGCTCTTTACCTGAAAGCTGGAATAGCTTGGTAATGGCAGTTAGTAATACTGCGTCTGCTTCAAATATCTTGAAAGTTGATGATGTTGTTAGTGTAATCTTGAATGAAGAAATTTGCAAGAAAAGCATAGGGAAAACATCAGGTAATGCTTTAAGTGTTGAAAGCAGGGGATGGCAAAGAGAGAAGAGCAAGCAAGGGAAATCAAGGTCAAAGATAGGTAGTAGATCCAAATCCAGGTATGACAGTATAACCTGTTGGAATTGTGGAAAGAAAGGACATGTAAAGAAAAAAATTTGGTTGAAAGAAGATCAACATGAAGGTAATGAAGAGGCAAAAGATGTAGGTATTATTGCACATGATGCTCTCATATTTTCTTTGGATAGTCAGGTAGAATCATGGGTTTTATATTCTAGTGCTTCTTTCCATGCAACCCCAAATAGGGAATTTTTTCATGATTATGTCCATGGAGACTTTGGAAAAGCTTATTTAGGGGATGGTGAGCCTTGTCAAATGGTTGGCAAAAGGGAAGTGCAGCTGAAGTTGCAGACTGGCAACATATGGGTGTTGAAGGATGTCATGCATGTACCCATCCTGAAGAGGAATTTTATTTCTGTAGAGAAGTTAGGTGATGAGGGTTGCACAGTAACTCTCACAGCAGAATCTTGAAAATTTTCCAAGGGTGCACTTATATTATCTAGAGGTAAGAAAGTAGGTATACTTTATCTATCTACTTGTATTACTGATTCTCCTTCTGTTTTATCTACTTCAGATGTAGATGCAAAGATGTGGCTCTATAGGCTTGGTCACATGAGTGAGAAGGGAATGGATTTTCTTAAGTCAAAAGGTATGCTTTTAGATTTGATAGACCAAGATTTCTGTGAGCATTGTATTTTTGGGAAACAGGTGAAAGTGAGGTTTTTCACAACTGGGTCAACAAAGAAGACGCACAGGTTGGAGCTTGTTCACACAAACATGTGGAGACCAGCTCAGGGAGCTTCTATTAGAGGATCACAGTATTATGTTTCTTTCATTGATGAAGCTAAAAGAAAGGATTGAGTTTATTGCATAAAGAGGAAATCTGATGTTTTTGACATATTTAAGAACTTGAAAGCCTTGGTTTTCAAAGAGAAGATGATGGACAGAGATCAGCTCAAGAGGTTGAATAATTTTGAGCAGGGCAATGTTGATTTGGAAAAGGTTATTATCCAAAATGAGCTCGCGGATAAAAATCATCACTCACAAGGAAAACACAGTTACCGACGTTGGTCAGGTGAGAACCGATGTCAATCAGGCAAGAATCGATGTCGATCAGGTGAAGATCAAAGTCAGTGATGTCGGGCAAGTGAAAATTGATGTCAATCAGGTAAGAATCAACGTCGATTAGGTCAGTCACATGGAACTGACATCGATCGGGTGTAGACTGAGAGATGATCGGGATCGGTCAGTGTTAGAACAAAATTTGGGTAGACAATAAGCTATCAAAGAGTCTCAAATGCCCATGAGGAGGACTGAAAGGGTAAGTAAGCCTCAAATTTATTATTCCCCTTCTTTATACTACTTGTTGCTCACTGATGGTGGAAAACCAGGAAGTTTTAAAGAGGCAATGCAGGTAAAATCCAAAAAATAGTGGGAGCATGGCATGAATGAGGAAATTGATTCCTTGGAAAAGAACCAAATGTGGGATTTGGTTGAGTTGCCAGCCAGAAAGAAAGCACTAAAAGATGAATGGATTTACAGGTTAAAGAAAGGGGATAATGGATGTGAGACAGAAGGCCAGGTTATATGGTCTTGAGCAAGCTCCGGGATAGTGGTATTTGAGGTTTGATAGGTTTATGACAAAGCATGGCTTTAGTCAATGTCAATGTGACCATTGTGTTTATTTTATCAGGTTGGATAATGATAGCTACATTATCTTGTTATTGTATGTAGTGTATATACTTGTTGCAAGGTCACACATGCAGGGAATTACTGAGCTAAAGGTAAAAGTAGCTCAGACATGTGCCAGGAAGGATTTAAGAGGAGCAAAAGAAATCCTTGGCATGAGTATTTCTAGAGATAGGGAAAATCACAGGTTGATTTTGTCTCAAGAGGATTGTGTGAATAAGGTGTTGGACAAGTCTATTATGCAGGATGTAAAACTGGTAAGCACACCTATGGTTGGATAGTTCAAGTTGAGCTATGAACAATGTCCTAAATCACATAATGAGGTTGAGTACATGGTATATACTAGACCTGATATTGCCCAAGTAGTGGGAGTTGTCAGCAAATTTATGGTCAATCTAGGAAAGAAGCACTGAAAAGTAGTTCAGTGGATTCTCAGATATCTGAGAGGGACCATCATCAAGTATTTATGCTATGTAGGGTCAAGCACTTCTTTACATGGGTATGAAGATTTGGATATGGCAGGTGACTTGGATAGCAGGAGAAGCACCACAAGATATGTGTTCACTGTTGGTGGAATGGTGGTTAGCTGGATTTCAGAGTTGTAGAAGGTTGTTGCAGTCACAGTGACTAGCAAGAATATGAACCCTGCAGGTATGTTAACAAAGCTGAGAACAAAGGAGAAGTTGAATCTTCATTCAACTTTTGTTGGTCTTCAAGACTGAACCTGAAGATGGAGATGTTACAGAGTAACTGACATCGGTCAGGCCAATCGACGTCGGTCATCTACAGCTACACGATAACCGACATTGATTAAGGTCGGCCGGCATCAGTCAAACAGGAACCGACATCGGTTACCTGTGTGTTTCTAAAACTGTTCTAATTTTAGACGAACAATTAGTTTGCATGTAAAGACTAATTTAAGTCTTTAGTCTGTGTTTCTAATTATTCTTTGCTTGGGATCTATTTAAGAGACCCATGGGGCTGTATTGTAATCAAGGTAAGCAAGGCCAATTAGATCTGCAAGGTGCAAGATCAAGAAGATCAGCTAAAGGTAAGCAAGACCAATTATATCTGCAGGGTGCAAGATCAAGAAGGTCTGTGGAGTACTGAAAGAGTAGGCAACAACAACCATTGGGTTGATTGTCACTTGGAGGGAACAACTCAGTGTTGAGTTGGTTGTAATTGATTGTGAGAGAGAGAGAACTCTTGAGGGAGAATTACGGTACACCTAAGAGGTGTGGGAAGAGTGAGATTTCTTCATTGTATTTTCTTCTGGATGAGTTGAATACAGATTGTATTGTTTCTCGTATCACCTATTCTTTGCTATTTTTGAATTTTAGTTACTTATTACTTTTGGTTTAATTCTGTGTTTAGTTGCTTGTACAAAGGTAATCAATCTTGTGTTAGAGTTCCCTAACATCTCTGTCTAGAATGCTTAAAATATACTTATCTTATGCCCCTAATTTTTTTGAGCCTATACCTATTTTCTAACTATCAGAACATAAGCGTCAATCTCAGACCCCTACATCAACGCTAGTGTCATACCCTGATGCAAGTGTTGAGTGCCTTAAATTCATCTAATTTGAAAATAAAACATATCCTTATGGTTATCCTAAGTGCTTTAATGCAAGATATTTTTTGATGAGAGTGGTATATATTCACAATCACTGCTTATTCATTCCTAACCTACAATCTAGCACAAACCAAGGTAACTTATCAAAGCAGTCAATCAAATACTTGATAAAGTAAAGCTTCCCTATTTTATCATATTTTGATATCAGTCATAGGGATAGCACATACATAGGTTTGAAGTACTGAAAGAACATCCTAAGCACCCAAATTTACAAGTTAAAAGTTAGGTCACTATTCTACTTGCTCTCCACATATTTCATGATTCACACACAAGCTAACACATAGGGGAGAACTACATTAGTCTGAGGCCCTCTTCAAATTATTGGCTATGTAGGCAATATTGGAGTCAGCTTGACATAGTGTGGCCACTAACCCATTTTTTTCAATGTAACTATGAAGATGAAGAACTAGGGTTTTACAATTACATGAGAAACGACAATCCATGACCTATATTTAAATACATTGGTGTGAAGGTGAAGACAAACCTAAAATCATCCAGGTGGTTACATCCTTTTTTAGCTAGTATTTTTTACAAGACACCTGCATCTAGTTTAGACAATAGCATTGATGCTAACATCTAAGGCCGATGCTAGTGTCTATGAATTCAGAGGCACAAATCTAAAATTTGGTGATTATTCTAGAATCCTCTTTCAGCATTATTCGTACCTATTCCAAATCTAGAATTATCTTAGCATCAAAACCAACTAAGTGCATTGTTTCTTTGTCCTTTTCATATCTAACATAGTTATATCTACTATTTTTAGCCTATCTCAATTTAATAAATTCATCATATGTTATACATAATTTTATCATTTAATTGTCTTGTTGTAGATTTGATTATCACCCTTGTGCATTGTCATTTCTATATTCTTAACTCTATCTACCCAAGTAGGATCCTTATCCCAGATTTAGGTTTAAACACCAATCTAGTTTTTTAAGGTTAAACAATTTTTTTCCAAATATATTCTATTATTTGTATGCAACTTAAGCATAACCATATATTAGGTGGTGTTTCTATTAAACACTTGGATCTTCCCCTTTTTCCACCTAATATTACTCAAACCAATGAATTATCAAATCATATGCCTCACAAAAGTGCCAATAATGAAACTAAACAAAATGCTAATTAGGTTATCATAGAAGATGATTCTAGTCATGAAAATAATGAATATAATGCAAATAATGAACATAAACAAATAGATCAAGATTAATTACAAGCTATTAATATGTTTCAAGAGTGTATTCATTAAAATCTTGAAGATCTTGATGATATCCTCAAAACAATATTGGAAACTAAAACAACAAAAAACATAAATGAATAACCAAGTGCATCATCATGTTATTAGAGCTATGGGACATCCCCATATTATTGTCTCTCCCCTTGAGCACATCATCCCTTCATACATCTAATGGGGGCCCAAGTTATGTGTTTACACCATTATTCCTTGAAACAAATATATTATTGTTACATCATCCATGAGAACCATTAACACTTCAACCCAATTACTAGTTACAATGCCTATATCAATTCAAACTATGTTTCCATCTCATTTGGTGACTTTTCAAACTTCAAACCTTAGTGATCAAAATGTACAAGATCTTGTAAAAATGATAAATTTTTTGCAAGCTAAGGTTTTCAACATTGAGGAAAATTCCATGAAATCACCTTATGTTATTGATTCACAAGATATGTTACATAATTCTCTTTCATCTAAAATATCTCTGAACCCTTTTCCAACTAGTTTTGTTGCACCCAACTTCACATTTTATGATAGTAAGGGTGATTTTAAATAACATCTCCATTCTTTCCATGTCGCATGCCTTGATTATGCCTCCAATGATAAACTTTTGACCAAATTATTTCCAATGAGCCTCAAAGACTATGCCTTATTATGGTTCTTAGATTTACCACTCTAATCAGTGAGAGCATTCAAACCTCTAGCAGATCAGTTCCTAACACACTTTTCTATCAACATCACTAAAATATGGCATATGCTCAAATTGCAAAAATCAAACAAGAAACCAATGAACCTGTTAATGAATATGTTTTGAGATATAAAATAATGTTGGCCAAAATGACAAATTCAATGGTAAATAAATAACTTCAAGATATTTTCAAATAAATCTTGCTTGCCCCATCACATGAGTCAGTTGTTTTCAAAAAGTTTAAATCTTTTGATGACTTATGCCATTTTTTTGAGATCATGAAATGAAACTAATTTCATTGAATAAGCTTAATTATGTAGAAAATACACCGACTACATCTAATACCAAGTTTCATATCAAACAAAGCTATAAGTTTAAACCTAAAGAACCTAAAAAAAACCTCAATGGTTAATACAGTGTCACAATAACCCAATCAAATCAGCGTATCCAATGCACCTAAGAGATAATTTACATGATTACTTTAGTCTCCATCTTCTCTACTTTAGAATCTTGTGGAGTGTCATCTCATATCTTTCCCTCCTCCCATAGAGGTTGATATTTTAATCAAAGAATTTGAGGACAATGTTATTCAATACACGAGTAGAGTGAAAATAATGAAAAACACATCAAAGACTAGCATTCCAAGCCTAAATATTTGGGGGAACAAATACCAATAAAACAACAATAATGCAAAGGCAAAAACAATAGTATTTAACTTCCTTGTGAATTGAAATTGCAAGTTAGCCTAGGGGGGACTGTGCTCAGCTTTGTGGGTAAAGTGTCTTTGTCAATGGTGTGTGTGCATCATCTCTACTTGTTAACCTTGGCAATTGGGTATGGCATATATTGATTGTGAATATTTCTCTATGGAATTTTTCATAGTAAGTTTGACTTATGAAGCTTGTTGAAGGTGTGTGAGGACCCTCCTATTTATAAGTTTTCAAAAATGAGGAGATTGATTTATGACCATCCAATTTAAGATCAAGATGTGTGGTCACAAATTAGTTTAATTTTGGAGGACCAAGGCCATAAACAAGGTAATTAATTTTTCAATTAAGAGGCATGGCTTGCACAAATTGATATTTGTTTGCATTGAATTTTGAGTGATTGACAGCATTCAACCCATGTCATGCATGATGTCATCTTTTGGGTGAATCTTGTGAATTTATATTTTTATAAATTCACTAATTAGCCATGAGTATTTTAAATAAACATTTAATTAGATTTAATCATTTGAGAAATTTTTATTAGGTTAATTTCCATTTATGAACTTTGACATTGTTGTCCTTCACATTTGGTCAAAAATATCAATTTGCTAGGTCACAATTTAACTCTAGATGAATCGATGAGAGGTTATTATTACATACAATGTATTTCCCTAAAAAGGGATGCATTAACATGATTCAAAGGATGAACACTAGGTATATAGATGAATTTGAGTGTTTCAATGATTTATAGGCTTAATTTGTAATGTTTGCAAAAAGTTGGTCTAATGTCTATTTAGACATGAAAGTGGCCAAAAAGAAGTGTCTACATTTTACCCCTATTTAAGAAGACATTATAAGATACAAGCACAATAACGTCTTTTTAAAGAATGATAAAGTCGTTAAGTATAAAATTATAATGATTTGAAAAATGACATGTTTAAAACCATAAGTTGTTATGAGCCAACAAGCATAGGTTAATGCCCCAGAGGGCGGTTAATGAACCCCAAACGCCCCCTCAAGGGAGTAGGCAATAAATAGTTTCATCGAATAGGCCCTTAAATAGAGGAAAATTACACAATTTAATGGTAACAAATGTCTAAATAATGATTTACCTCATCAAGGTGGTTTTAATCATTGGCATAGTGATGTGCCCCAATAGGGTAGATTTGAGCATGATACAATCAATTTTTTTTAATTTGTTTTTGTCCCAGTGAGGTAGAGTTAATTATTTATTGGTCTAAATAATTTATCCTATCATGGAAAATTGGAAAAGGGAGCTCATGTAATAAACTCGTAACATGGATTAACAATGAGATGGCATAAGGGAACAATATGATTATGGGGTACCTACTAGCATGGAGATGCACATCCTAACTAGCATGTGATTCAACCATAAAATAGTGTTATTAAACAAACCTTTGAAAAGACCTAACAAAAAAATCTAGTGGTAAAAATGATCTAAAAATAGAAACAAATGGCTTGAAAAAAGGACCATGTAGTCAAAAATAAGACCTCCTGGAATGAATGGAATGAACTTTAGGAAGGAGGGGGTAAAAAATTAATTTTTCCAGCTATATATTCACCCCTTGGGGTAAATGTTTTTTGTTTTCACCCTACCTTTTGAAAAAAATGAGCTTTGGCCTTGTGAGGAAAAGTAGTGAAAATATGGCTCGATAACCATGATGAAGACACATGAGTGACTAGGTTTGGTAGCATGGATGACCTCCACATGATGGGCAATTGGTAAGTGAATCCTCTTTGATCAAATTTTGTCATTAATGTGTATTAAATGCTAGTTTTAGGTTAAAAATGGCATTGTCACCATTTTTGTAGAAGGGAAAATAATGACAACTTTAAAAATTAACAATGACTTCAACCCTTTTGGGTGGAAAAATGCCTAATAAGTGATTTCATCACAAACAATAAAGTCACCAATTTCGTAAGAAATGAAAATGATGGCATTGTCATAAACAATGGAAAATACCAAAATGGTGACTTTGACCAAAAATGATGACTTTGCTAAAAATTAAAATAATGATTTCACCCTTTTTGATGAGAATCACCAAAAAAACATGAAATTAATGTCCAATTAGGTCAAACATCTAGGAGAGAGGGGCACATTGGTTTAAGGCACAAAATAGGTCAAGCATAATAGATATAATGATAGGTTGAAATAGGTACTTGCTAGCAAGATTTATGATATAGATATGGATTGACACTAATCTATTTGTGGTTGTAGAAGCGGCTCAATGTCTTAATGGCATATGAGTGATGATCACATTGCTTATGGACCACTCAGATTTCGACTGAGGATATGTGTTCATTCCTAGAGGCCATCAATTTGATAGATGTATCACAGTTGTATGTTATCAGAATAGATCAAGCTTACTTGAGTGTGTTGGCTAAGCATTGACACTTAGAGACTTATTCCTTCCACCTGTTGACAAGGGAGGTGACACTCACATTGGATGACATATGGTGTATACTAAAGTTACCTATGAGAGGTTGCATATTATTCTAAACAAACCTAACACACAAGAAATCTATACTGGATGACTTGGTCAGTGGCTACGACATTCCTATTACTCATGGGAAGGTTGATATTGATTTATTAGAGACTTATATAGACATCCAACCTAAAAAATGGCCACCTAAGGAGCCTTCGTCTCTAGCATTGATTGATATGGAGGTTGAGGTTTTGATGGTGATTGCTAGTGACATATTGCTACCTGATAAGAGTGACCAATTTTTTCATATGGGGTTTGGAGAAGTGATCAGAGCCATGCTAGATGATATTGCTAGGTTTGTTGGGAGGTTGGTAGTACTAGTCTAGCTATACAAGGATTTACACATGGTGGCCTATCAAGGAGATCAAAGTATTGGGGCCATGAATTTTCTCTAGGTTTGGGGATGGGAACATCTAGCTATAGAGTGCCCAATAGGGCAGAGACAGATACAAGGACCATAGGATCTAGTGTCATACGGATGGGCCTAGATAGGTATAGGATGTAGAGGGAATCATGGTGAGACTTACCACTATTAGTGGGTAATATATGAATTAATAATGGTAGAGTTCATTTGGCGATTGTATTTACCACTAAAAATTCATTAGAGATATGATAAATGGTAGACTATTTATATGACCAGCAGGTGATTTTTGATAGGTAGACACACATATTATAGAGTATAGACCAGATCAGATGTTACATCAATTTGGGATGTAATAGGATGTGCCAAATGATCTGAGATGGTTTGCTCATAGTACCTAAGAGATTAGTCAAGCTACACTAGTGATCTTAAGGAGTAGGACTGTAGGTAGTTATGGGTCAGGACCATAGATTTAATGGGCCTACAAAGGAGGACCTATAAATTTAGGCATGACACTGACCTATGTGATATGGTGGCCATAGGTTTGTCCATAGAGATTGGCAATACCTCAAAAGGCACAAAGATAAGTACAAGATGGACAGGGTCAGAATGGATAGGGATAGGGCTAAGGTAGAGGTCAAGGTGGTAATGAAGGTGAGATCAAATTTATGTGGATATGGAGATCAAGGATGATAATGGGTAGGTAGGTACAAATGGGATGCAAATTAGGGTTATGATTATGGACCCTACTCAAGTAGGCACATTAGGTACTCATGTAGATCTAGGTTAGGAAGGGTCATCATGAATGATGAGAATAGATAGGGACATTCTCCTACTTGAGGAGGAGATCACTACTAGACTAGGCAAGATTGAGGACCTAGAGAAGAGAGAGGGCCAGTTATAAGCACAAGTGACCCTCAAATATACCTAGATTACTACGCTTTAGTCATAGATTGACTCACTAAAGAAAGAGGTGGCATGGATGACACAAGTGTAGTCATAGTTACATGCTACCAGGGACCAGGCTATAGGCAAGAGGGATCGAGCTAGGTCAAATGTTTAGAGGCTCTAACATGAGTGAGATGAGGTATGTGAAGCAAGAACACAAGCAGGTTTCTCCATGATGGTTTTTGAGATCCTTAAAGGTAAATATGAGGCCTCATACTATCGGTGAGCCTATGAGACCATGATACATAGGGATTAATAGGTACCCAAATTTAAGGTTTGGGATGCACAAAGAGTTGGTAGTAGGTCCTCTTGATCAAGATCAAGGACACATGGTAAAATGGCTTTAGGTCAGTCAATTCAATAGCCACTATTGCCTCCACCACTAGGACCACCAAGGACACCACCTCTACCACCTACGAGACCCATGGATTCCCAAATTCAAAGTTGATGTTGTATAGCTCTTTGGATGTTTGTATTTTGACATTATGACTTGTGTATATTCATGATGTATATGACCTTCATTTTTTGTGAGATATATGACATTCATACTTGGTCTATGGCTTTGTAAATGGATTGTTGATATCTTTTGATATACATGTGATGATCTTTACTTGCTTTATCGTGATGTGCTATGGTCTTATGTTTATATGTGATTAATTTGAATTTTTTATGTTTATTTTCCATTAAAACATGTATATGATAACAAATATGATGTATGTTTCCTAATTTATCATGGGTATGTCACATATATGAGATGTTGTAATGTATTTATCTGCTCATGTTTATGACTTGTATTATATGCTTGCTTGGAGATGCACATCCTCATTAGCACATAATATAGTCATTATGATTTGGTTATTTTGGGTTTGGATTGTTTGGGTATGCTTATTATATACAAGAGGAAATATTATTGGCATCACTGTTGGATAAATCTTTGTCCTAATTTTTTTAGTAGCATGGGACATTATGGATCATAGCTATAAAAAAACCATAATAAAAATGCATGTCCTAAGCATGGAAAACCTTAATTTAAATGTATGTATAAGAAACTTAGGTGTAATATATGATCAATCAAATCCCAAGTCTAAATACAATGTAATAAATTAAGTGTAGGAGTGAATACAAATACTCATAACTCAAGTACAAGATATAACAAGTCAAGAGTTAAGTGTAAACATAATGCAATAAACCTATGGTAATTAAGGAAAAGGGAGAGACAAGAAAGGAAGTTAGTCATTAACCAATTAAAATAAACAAACCTAACAAACAATCAAAAACCTAAATAAATAACTAAAGCATAGGCTAAAGTAAACAAACACATGGAAGGTAAATAACACAATCTCAATACAAAAAGTGAACAACTCAAGCCCAAGTATAGGCAAGAATCAAGCGTAAACTATTTGTCTTTAGACACAAAACACTCAAAACATAAAACACTTAACTAAAGGGAAATAAAATGAATAAATTACATATGGCACAATACAATAAAAAAATTAATCTAAGGCAAATGTAACAAGTAAAAAAATGTAGAAAAATAGTGAACTACTTAATGAAATTATTTGTGCATGTGTAAAAGAAGTGTTATGCTTGGAAAATGTTTACCCCCAGGCTATAGGGAAAAGTAACACATGTATGAAAGTACATGAATGGGAAGCGGGAATAGAATAATAAGGAAGGGGTGGCCGAGCTGACTCCAAATACCCTAGGCAGGTGGACACTGCCTATATATTCCCATCGACACGAGGTCCAACATAGACTTTAGGCCAAATGTAGTTCTCCCAAGATTTAGGATATAAGAAATTTGATGGTAAGAAAAAATGATTGATTTTAGAGGAAAATAAGAATGGGCTCACAAAATAATGAGTGCATGGAGTAAAGGGTTTGGTGCTCATAATTGTGAGAGCGTTAGGCACAAAAACTTGTGAAACTATGAGAACATGGTTTAGGATAAAACCACACTAAAAGATAAAGGTGAGTGTTCGTAAATGAAATAGACTAGTAACTCATAGCGTTCACTACATTTAAGGTTTGAAATAAGAATGAGCTCTCAAAATGGCAAGAGCATAATATAATATGGCTTGTAAAATGATGAGAGTGCGAGGTTTGTTTAGGAGTTTTCTAGCATATTTCCATGTTTTTAGGTTTTTTGGGTATCTTAATTCACCTGATATTGATAATATATAAACAATAATTGGTCACAAAACATTGAGAGCATCTGTTTAAGTTTCTTGCAAAATGGTAAGAACATTGGCTTAGGCTGCTCACAAAATGGCGAGAGTGTTGGCTTAGATTGGTCACAAACTACAAGAGTGGTGGCTTAGGTTACTTGAAAATGGTGAGAGAATTTCCTTAGGTTGATCATAAAATGGTAAGAGTGTTGGCTTAGGTTAATCACAAAATGACAAGAGCATTGGCTTAGGTTACTCACAAAATGATGAGAGCATTGGCTTGAAGGTTACTCACAAAATGGTGAAAGCATTGGCTTAGGTTGTTCATAAAATGATGAAGATGTGGGAATAAGGTTGTCCGAGTTGACCTCAAAAAACATTGAATGTTGCCTACATAGTCTAAATGGACCTCAAGACATTATAGTTCACCCTACAATGAGGAATCTGACTAAGTAACAACAAGCTTGTGAATAGGCAAATGACACAAGTATAAAATAATGGTATAACAAGGTGTAATGAAACAAAACTTGGAAAAAGTGAAGGATTCAATTTCCAAGACCATTGTCATAATGTTCAAAGAGATTTCCACCTAAAGAATGCATTCAATAGTCCCAAGTTTGAATCATCTATTGAAAATGCATCTAAATCCAACCACCAACTTTGGTTGAAGTACCAATGGATCACAACCTATATCAAAAGGGTAATGGGAAAAGAGAAAAAAACTGAGGTAAATAGGAAAGGCATAATGAGAAAGGAGCATGACATGGTATAAATAAGGATATGGTGCAACATGAATTAATAGATCCTCGTAGACAATTTTACAAAGCACTCAAGCAAAAAAGTGCTTAAGATGCATTATATTCATTGGTTCATCAAGTTCATCCTCTTCTAGTGTAGCCAACCTGTATGCCTCAAAACCATAGTTGATGATAATAACATAGGGTCCTAACTAGTTAGGCTGAAAATTTCCATTTTTCTTGCATTCAACATTGGTGTTATTCTAGTTTTCATTGAGTACAAGATCACCAAGTTTGAATTCTCTATGCCTTACACACGTATTGCATCGACTACACAACTTGTTTTGATATGCTTTAAGGCTATTCAAGGTTTCCATTCATTTTTCATCCATTAATTATAGCTCTTACAAATGAGCTACTCTGGAATCCTCATCATCAAGGATATATTGCAGTGAAATGTGAATAGAAGGTAACTTAACCTCGACAATAACTTTAATGCCATAAACTAGGAAATAAGGTGTGGTTCCTTTTGGAGTGAAAAATTGGTACAATAAACCCAAAGGGCATTAAAAATTTACAAGTGTTAATCATAGGCAACAACATTGATGGTCTTCTTGAAGATCTTTACAATGGCCTTATTAGATGCCTCTACTTGGCCATTACCTTACAAGGAGAATGGAGTGAAAACATGTTAGGTAATATGGTATTGGGCACAAATGGATTTGATGTCCTCATTTTTTAATGAACCACATTTATTAGATATAAGGTATGAGGGAATGCCATAGTAGCAAATGAGGTGATTGAAAATGAACTTGGATATCTTTTTACCAATTATGTAAGTTAGGGGAATGGCTTCCACCCACTTAGTGAAATATTCAATGGTGATAAGTATATGTTTATGGCCATCTGAGGATGTAGGGTTAATCTACTTATGAGGTTGAGTCCCCACATTAAAAACAACCATGGTGTAGTCATTGGTTTGAGTGTTTGGTCTGGATCATGTATTAAGTTAGCATGCTTATGGCATTGTACACATTTTTTAACATAGTGACAACATTGACTTCCATACTTGGCCAATAGTAACCAGTACATAATACATTTTTGGTAAGGACAACCCCACTAGTGTGGGCCCTACAAAACCTTTCATGAACTTACCTCAATGCTAATCTAGATTTTACCAAAGTTAAAAAATGAAGCAAAGTTCCATCATAGCCACTATGATAAAGTGTGGGTCCAAGTAATGTCTAATAAGAGGCATGATGGATGAAGGATTTTTACCTTTTAAGATAAAGGTTAGGTGGGATGATTTAGTCAAGAAGGTGATCTTACAATTTAAAATACTAAGAAGAACTAGGACCAAAAATATCACAAATCATTTTGATAGTGAAACATTCATGAATAGGTGATAGAAGATGTTTAACAAGGAACTAATAATCTCTAGCCTTATTTTTGATCTAGATCATAGAACCAATCATGGCCATGGCATCCATTATTTTGTTACTAGCCCAAGGTATCTGCTCAAATTGAAGATGGGTAATTTATTATTTGAGAGTACCTATGATGCCTTTATAAGGCACAAACTTCTCATCCTTGGTCTAAAATTGGTTTGTGACCTGATTGATAATAAGTTGACAGTCTCTATGAACTAGTAAGTGTTGGATATTTCATCATACCTAGGTGAAGTCCTATAATGAGTACTTCATACTCAACCATGTTATTGGTACAAAGAAAATTGATACAAAAGGACTTGGGAATGAGATCCCATTATGATGTTATGAACAAAATTTCTACCCCTGATCTATGAGACATGAAGGAACCATCAAAATAAAGTGTCTGCTATTATGATTCAAGAGGTGCTTCTGCTATATTCATGATAAACTCATTTGGAAATCCAAAAGTGAGTGGTTAAGTGACAGAAAGGGGAGCTTCAACAAACTAGTCTACAAGTACTTATCCCTCGATGGCCTTTTGATTAACATATTTAATCTCAAATTCACTTTAAAACATGATCCATTTAGCCATGTGGCCCTATAAATCTATTTTTGATAGTAGATACTTGAGTAGATCTACCTTGAAGATGATGATGTCTTATTGTTAAGCATGTAGTGATGTAACTTCTAGGCTATGAAGACCATGGCTAAACAAGCTTTATCTATTGGCATATAGTTGTGTTCATATATGACCAATGTGTGACTCATATAGTATACTATGTGTTCTCTTCGTTGTTCATCATGTTGGGCTAAAATTTCCCCCAGGGCATGTTCAGTTGTAGACAAATAGAGCAATAATGAATTTTCTAGTTTGGGCAGTAATAAAATAGGTAGATTGGCCATGTATTCCTTTAGTTGTTCAAATGCCTTCTAACAATCATCATTCCATGAAAAGGTGGTTCCCCTTTTCAATAAGTGGGTAAATGGATGGCATTTATCGACTAGTTGTGAAATGAAGTATATGATGGATTGTATCTTGCCTTATAAATTGTGGAGTGACTTAAAAGTATATGAAGGTGACATATTAGTAATGGCTTTAACCTTGGATAGATTAAATTCAATGCCCCTACAACAGACAATGAAGCCCATCAATTTGACTAGAGTGACACCAAAGATGCACTTTTTAGGGTTAAGCCTAACTTTGTACTCACAAAGTCTCTCAAAAATTCTTTAGAGTACTATTAAATGGTCTGCACAGATATTAGATTTACCCAATATATCATCAACATAGTCCTTAATAATGTCATGCATCATATCGTGAAAAATATCTATCATGGCTCGTTGGTATGTTGCCCCAACTTTTTTGAGACCAAATGACATTACCTAATAAAAAAATAATACCCAAGGAGTGGTGAATGTTGTCTTGTGTTAGTCTTATAGTGTGATCTTGATATGATTATACCCTAAAAAGCCATCCATAAGAGTGAGTATCTCATATATAGTTATGGATTCCATAATCATGTCAATATTAGGCAGAGGAAAGTTGTCTTTTAGGCAAGCCTTATATATGTTATGAAAATCAGTACATAACTGATACCCTCTGGTTTTTTGCCAACTTGACAATGTTTGAGATCCACTCAGAATGTTCAATGGGATAAATGCATCCTACCTCTAGGAGTTTTTATAATTCTTTCTTGATCAAAATGGCAACATGAGGATGCATTTTCCTCAGCTTTTGCTTAATTGGTTTGGCATCAGGATGTACTATGAGATGATGTACAACCAAGGAGGGTTCCAAAGCTAGCATATCAAAATAGGCCCATGAAAAAATATCAATGAATTCCCTAAGGAAAGTAGTAAGGACTTAACATTCCTCCTTAGTGAGGGACATGCCTAGTTTTATCCACTTTGGCTTGGCAAGTGTTCCAATATTGACTTCAAAAGTGCCCTCCATAAGGAGTGTAGAACCATCTTCAAGGAGAGTCAATAAATAATGAAATTGATTGGAAATACCATAGTCTTTTGGCCTGATAGGTTCATCAATTTCATCCATATAGAATGAATCAAAATCACTAAACTATGGAAAGGGCCATGTAAAAAACACCTCCAAATGCTCTTGGACAATCTACTTAAAGGCTCATTTCCCTTATGTATAAATCTCAGACCCAAATATTATCTTGGTACTAGTGGATTCCTAAGCTTCATTTGAAGAAAGGTAAACATCCTCATCTAATGGAACCTAAAATGGGTTCATACCAAGAAATTGGCCTTTTTCTTTACTATTATCTTGGTCCGAAAGCGCCTCAAAGATGTTTTCCCTTTGGGACCTCAATGTTTGATTTTGTTTTTGACTAAGGAAGTTCACCTAATATTTGAAATAGGTAGCAGGATATAATGTGATATAAAACCCATGTTTATGGTATTTGGGTCTATGTACTTAGATTTTGATAATTCAATGAGTAAATCTTTATACTTTTTAGGTGTAGGGTCTAGGACAAAGTGGTAGTTTTATCTCTCATAATCGACTTCTAGATGCTTGTAAAATTGATACAATAGTAGGTTTCTAGGAAAAATCACTTCCATCCCAAAATGGGGAAACTCAATACATTGTTGTAATGTAGAAGGTATTTCATGAATCTCAAGTATCCATGGTCAGCGCAAAAGTAAGTTATATGATAACTCTAAATTAAGAACATACCAAAGTATGTCATGGGTTGAAGTCCCAATGAAAATTGGTAAACAAATTATACCCTGACTCTCTTTATTCACTATTATAAGCCTTGATAGTAATTATCTCCATTTGAAGAACAACTACCGTGTATCCAAGATGCTTGACTATCCTTAAAGACACAATGTTGAAGCATGAGCCATTATTTATGAGGACGTGTTTAAATTTATGCTAGGTTTTGACAAATTCAATCAATAATGGGTTATTTTGCAGAGGGTCAAGGGATCACACGTTGCTTTGGTCAAAGGTAAGTTGTTGACCAGGGGCTAAGTGTCCTACCAAGGCTTGGAATTTATCTAGCACAATATCATTTGACACTTGGGATTAAATTTGAAGCTTAGTAAGGATGTTCTTGTGGATATTATAGGTATACAAAAAATCTAAAATAGATATTTATTTGGGTGTATTTTATAGTTGCTCCATAGTATCATACATATTATCTTTGGCATTGGTAATCGATTTGATTCTTGTTGGTATGGGCGTTTGGATGGGCTCATTGGTAGAAGAAGGTTATGGAACTTAAATGGTAAACTTAGTAATTTGAATTGTGATTGTGCAATCCACATTAAGTGATGGGCCAGTATAACTGGAAGAATAGGGAGAAGACCTTGGGATGGTAATTCTTGGGCACTAAGGAAATTGGTTACTAACACATGCCAAAGGAGGATTATTGACATAGGGAGGGGTTTGGGTATTATAAGGTAATGGGAGTGGGTGATTGGATGTTGGTCTAGGATTAATGGTGATAGTGGCTATATGATCGCCCATGATATGACCTATAACATTATTGTAGTTATGTGTGACTACATGATAGGCCCTTTGGTTAGATTGGTCATTCTGACCTTGCTTCTGATCATTCTTTGGTTGTTGTTTCTATTTTTGTGGTTGTGGCTTTTGATATTCTTGATTATGACTATTGGCATATTACATGGAAAAGGGTTCTTGTAAATACCTAGGTTATGATTGGTAGTATAATCCATATTATCTAATTTGATTTCTTTATTTTGAAACATATTCTTAATGAGGTGCCTTATTTACACACATCGACCTATGGAATTCCATTTAACTTGATGATATTCAAAAAAATTATGCTATTATACCATGTGAGTAAAGGAACTCCCTCAGGGAAAAGATTTGAATGGGCCAACTAATCATATTGGTGACAACTAGTTTCCATAACAGTGATTCAATTGGTTCTCCAAGGTCATTGAAAAATGTATCTACATGTGGTCTTCTTCTTAGAGGAGGTGTTTACAAAGGAGGAGGAGGTGGTGGTTGAATAAGTGGAGTTGATTGAATAGATGGTGTTTGCACCTTTTGTACATGGCACGATTCAATAACTCTATTACCAACAATGTTCTTATTATAATTATAGGCTTTAGGTTTCTCAGAAGTACTAGCTTGGGCTGGCATAAGAGCCTATGGGTTTTATCTTGGATTTTGAATTTGATTCTATTTTTGGATCTACTTCTAGTTGGGATAATACAATTTTATTATCCCTTTATCGATAAGGGTTTCTTGATTTGTAGGCCTTTGTCTATAATTTATTCTAATGTGTGGGTACACTAAAGCTCTATGGGTGAATATAGATTCCAATTGTTTGCCTGGTAGATTATGTGTAAAATGGCTAGAAAGTTCCCCCCATCATTGCTAGTTTGAGAAACACTCACCACTCCTTTATTGAGCTTGGCCCAAATCAACCATGGTAATATTATATTCAAGATTATACAAAAAATGTTGCATACACTTCTTTGATAGGTCATCAAAATCAGGTACAAAAATTCTTTGGAACTTGGAGAAGCCACTCCAAGGCCTGTCTAGCTAAACTGTGAGGAAAAGGGAGAAGCAAATAATTATCATTGAAGGCCACTGTGTGGTAAGTAACATAAAATTATTTCATGTGGTTTTTTGGGTCACCTTTGCCTTTGTATTTTTTAAAATTCTACGACTCAAAACCTAGAGGAAATGGTATCTGAAATTAATCCATGTTGAATGGGTATGAACATATTTCATTTAATTTGAATTTAATTCCTTGCTTTCCTATCTAAAGAGTTGAAATTGTATCCTTCACTTATTGTAATTCTTAGGCTGAGGGTGTATGATGAGAAGGAATGGATGGTGGTGGTTGGGCAGTGCAAGGTAGATTACCTTGACCAGGGTATAATGGAGGAATATAATATGTTAGAATATTCGTTTGATTGGTCATCCAATTAGGAATATGCACCCATTGGTTAGAGTTATACTACTTGTATGGTATGTGTTGTTGCTAAACATTCTGGTTGGGATTTGTAGTGTGGTTTTGACATGGAAGTAACTTTACCCTGAATGAAAGTGTTTGTTTTTGGGGAATGAATTATGTATGGTGGGTTTGGAAGGGAATGTGTTGAGGGTTATTCAGACTCCGTTATATGAAAGGCACATGTTGTTGGTTAAAATCCTACTACATAAATTTTTACATGTTAGGCACATGTTATATGTATGGTATGTGTTGGGTGTGAGGTAACTATTTCTATTAGGTATTTTTTGTATGTTGGGCACTTTTTGTTAGTTGAAAACCTATTTCTTGTTGGTATTTTTTGTATGTTGGCCATTTTTTTTTGGCTAGACACAAGATGTTATTGACCAATAAGGGTACATTTTTGATTAGACAACATTTGAAGTGGATGATTTACCATTTGTTATGGTGGCACATTAGTCTACATATGTTGAGGTGTAATGTTTTCAATACCTATTGAGGTGGAGTGTTGGTTTCCACATATTGAGGTAGAACATTGGTTACCACCTATTGTAGTGAGGTATTAGTTATCACCTATTGAGGTGAAACATTGGTTGTTACGCACTGTGGTGGGGTATTTGATAATGATTGACTACTTACTCCCTATGGCATATTTGAGGAAGTAAATGGTTGTGGAGGGATAGTCACACATTAAAGTTATGATCTAGATGTACTTATCCCTTATTGTTGTGATCTAGTTGATGTATTTGAAAGAAGAATCTATTATGAACTATTTAGAGGGATGTTTTTTGGTACATTAAACTTAACTTGGTACAAATTGGTTAATAGGTGTGTGTTATCTGCCACATTTTGAAAAGGGTCTACTAAAGAAGCCATTGATTCTTTCACATTTATAGGAACATTAAACATGTATGCAACTAGCATGGTTTGAGTGAGCAGATTTGTGTTTTTATTGGATTAGCCTAACAAGTTAGTTTTTAATCCACTCGATGGATCTAACTCTATAAGTGGTGTACTTAGAATGGTCATGAAATTCATTTTTTTGGCTAGATTAAGGTAAGTTTGATATGCCCATTGAATTTGTGCTAATTGGTCAATAATTTGATCCTTTCCTTTACCAAGTACGGTAAGCTTTTGGTTAGGAACCGGTACAAGGACCTAAGTTTGACTAGAGGAGGCCTGATCAAATGGTTTAACAAGAGGTGTGTGACTAGGTGTTCTAACCAAACAAGGTAGAATTTTCTATGGGAAATACGTTGGGAATTTGTCACCTACTTCAACTTTTCTAACAAGAATCTCATTTCTATTCTCTAAAATATGGTGATTAAATAAATATGGATCATAACTATTACTAGATAGTGTGGTCATAAATTATGATTGATGTTGTTGGACTATTTCCATACTGGGTGGTACATTGGTAAACTAATGCATAAATGGGTATTGTTCCTACCCTATATTAAGGGGTGTGTTTGTGAGGTATTGTGTGAATTGGTTTTTACCTTGTCATGTGTTAAGGGGTGTATACGCGGGATATGGATTTGCCTTGTATGCTACATTATCACTATAAGGCTCATAGTTAAAGGGGCAATCAATGATGATGTCATCATAAAAAGGGTTATACATAGCTTTACTACATGTATACTGAAGCATGGTTAAATCAATGTTACTTTCTTTGGGAATTAATGGTCTAATGATTCAAACTTTTGGATCTTGGCTTTAAAAAGAACTTGTCTTGAAAATTAGAAATTGAGAATTGGTCTAAACTTAATATGAAAAGACACTTGGACCTTGGAAAATGGTCTAAAAAGGAAACTTGAACTTTGTATTAACAAAGGTCTACATCTAAATCTAGGTCTGAGCAAACTTTTACTAGGTCTTGGTCTAGGAACATGAGATTGGGATTGGAAATGAACTTGGTCTAGGCATGAAATTGAAATTAATCTTAAGTATAAGGAATTTGGTTTGAAACAAAAAGTACACTTAGTCTAAGTAAAACTTGGAAACAAGGTCAAACTTGGGCTAGGTCTACAAAGGAACTTGGATTGGAAAATGAACTTGATCTAAGCCAATCTAGGAATCTATAACACAAGTAACATAAACTAAATACAAAAAGTAAACAACTCAAACACAAGTATAGGTAAGACTCAAGCGTAAACTAATTGTCCTTAGATATAGACTTGAAAGTGGATTTTTAACTTTATTTGAGAGGCCCTTGGACCTTAACAAAAGATTGTGGATTTAAGCGAACAACACTAATTTTGAATTGGACTCCACAATTTGAGAATTTAGACTTGGTTATGAATGGACTTTAAATGAGAAATAGTCTAGACCAAAATTGACAACGTACAATGTCTTTTAGAAGTGAAATCATGAATTGGTTTTTTTAATCTTTTGGACTAATGAAAATGGTTTTGAACAATTAGGAAGCATAACACTTCTTTTTCTAATTGTGAATGTATCATGTGTTTTGACATTGGAATTGTTTGATTATGAAAAATGCTTTTAGACTCAACATGCAAATAACAAGAAGCACATAAGTACATGCTCCTATTTTAATAAATGACACATTGTTGCATTATATCTACCAAACCCACTGATATACCTATTCTTGAGAAAAATTAAGTGTTAATCCAATAAATAAAAGTGCATGAAGGTAGAGTGTTTAGGCCCCTTTTGTCTCTCAATAACGTTTATGTGGCATGGGACGTAGAGTGTCAAAGTACCTCGACATTTGGCAAGATAATCTATGTCAAGTGGGGTCTCTTAGTCTTAAATTCTCACTTTGGATTTTTATATGGTCCCTAAATGAAAATTTAGAATATCTATCAAATGGATGCAAGTAGAACTAACTTGCTAAAAATGGGTCTTTTCCCATTTACAACCAGTTCATCTGTCAATTACTTAGTGAAGTGCAATGTCTAGTAAGCACAGGTTTAGTGGATCTATTTGACTTATTAAGTTAATCATTCAACCACTGTCTAATTGATTAACATGCCCAATTTGTATTACCCCCAAAATAGTGGGGTTGGTAGATGCTAGGAGATGAAACCTTAGGTTAACGCACCCCTAGAGAACTTGCAAGGTGTCAATGAACTCCTGATCACTAAGCCAAAAGAAAAAAAATGGGAGAAAGCCAATTTTGAATCACCCATGTTCAAGAAAATGAGTGGAGAGCATACACAACTTGAACTCTAGGCTGCAAAAAACAAGTAACTTAGTCATGTTTTTGAGTCACCCTAAGTATGGGAGAGCATACACACGACTTCGATATACAACATCAAGCATAAAGAAAATGCAAAAATAAATGCTAAAGTAAAAGAGTTTTAAGCACCAAAATGGAGATGTTTTTGAAAAACTTTGCTCAAAACTTAGAAATGAAAACTTTGAGAATTGTTTGGTTGATTTTAAGCATTAAGTGAAAATGTTTTAAAACTTTCAAAAAGGTAAAGGTTGTTGTGGCAAATTATTAGGCACTGAAATAAAAGCCTGTGAAAACTTGAAGTGAAAATTCTTTGAAATGTTAATAAAAAGTACAAAATGGATTTGTTAGTGCATCAAACTTCTTATTTATGCCTTGTACCTTTCATCAAACAATTAGTGGATTCATTTGAGTTGATTAAGTTGCATAAGTAAAGCAAAAATTTGGTCTTTTTGAGCTCTCGAGTTTGTGTCTTAGAGCAAAATCATCATTTAGCAGTCTATGTTGTCACCATTTTTCCTAAAAAACTAAAAAAATACATAGATATTGGAAAAGTCCCCATTTAACAGTGGCAAAGTCATTGAGTATCAGTGTCAAATTCATTATTTTATTGAAAAAAGTAACAAATTCATTGAATTTGAAAAATATTTATACCTAAAAAAGTTGTTGATACACAGGGTCACAGTCATCATTTTCATGGGTTGAAGTCATCATTTTCATAAAAACATAGAGAGCTAAAAAGACATAGAAACTAGAAAAGTCACCATTACATAGTGACATGTGTCATCTCTCCTTGTTCACCTTGGCCATTGGCTATGACATGTATTTATTATGAATCTTTCTCTATGGATTCTGCATAGTAAGTTTGGTTTATGAATCTTGTTGAAGGTGTGTGAGGACCCTCCTATTTATAGTTTTTCAAAAATGATGAGATTGATTTGTGACCATAAATCTCAAGATCAAGATGTGTGGCCACAAATCGGTTCAATTTTGGAGGCCCAAAGCCATAAATGAGGCAATTAATTTTGCATGTAAAAGGCATGGCTTGCATAAATTGATATTGTTTGCATTGAATTTTGAGTGCTTGACAACTTTCAACCTATGTCATGCATGATGTCATATTTTGGGTGAATTTTGTGAATTTCTATTTTAAAAATGCACTAATTAGCCACAAGTGTTTTAACTAACCATTTAATTAGATTTAATCATTTGAGAAATTTTTATTATGTTAATTTCCATTTCTAAATTTTTACATGGTTGTCCTTCACACTTAGTCAAAAACATCAATTTGCTAGGTCACAATTTGACTGGAGATGAATTAGTGAGAGGTTATTGTTGTATATAGTGTATTATCCTGAATAAGTATGCATTAATGTGATTCAAATAATGAACACTATGTGTATAGATGAATTTTGTTATTTCAATGATTTTTAGGCTTAATTTACATTGTTTGCAAGAAATATGTTTGATGTTCATTTAGACATAGAAGTGGACAAAAAAGAGTGTCTACAGATATGAGTCAACCTCTACCCAAAGGATATGATGCTAATGCATATTGTGAATATCACCAAGGCCTTGAGAATTCTATGAACACATGTTATACCTTGAAGCATAAGATCCAAGACCTTATTGATGACCAAAATATTACCTTTGATGATCCTCCAAAGGATTTAGGTTCACAACCTAGTGATCACCAGAAACAAAAAATATTTAAAAACCCGTTGTAAGGTTGTTCTAAGAAATATACATAAGTGTAAATGGTATACAATGCACATCCTCCTCCATCACATTATGGGCATCCTTTAGATGGGATTATTGTCACTTATACATGCACAATGCCTCTTATAGTTTAGAGACCTTCTATTAGATTTGATGATAGTGAAATAGTGGATGATGAATCATTTATTCATTCATTATTTATTCAAGTGTAAAACATCAACTTATACATAGTGTTATGATCGATAATGGTGCAAGTGAGAGTGTATGTACTATGATGTTACTTACATATTTAGGATATATACATGATGATTTATACCTTTCGACTAAAATGGATAAAGCATTTGATGGGGTATAAAAACATGTTATTCGTGAGATTAAGTTACCTTTACAAGTGAGTCTAGCACATGTGGTTACCACTTTTTCATTTATAGTATATACATGAGTCTTTGATATGTTATTTGGATGACCTTAGATACATAAACTCTATGCAGTACCATCCATAGTGCATGTGTGTATTAAATACATTCATACCAATAGGGTAGTCACAGTTTCTAGAATTCCATATGAACATCCAATTGAACAAGAGAAATTTATTCCAAGATAATTAATTATCAAACCAACTAAGGTAAATCCTTCTTAAAATGGTAAGCAACAGGTAACCCCCTTTCTTAGGCGATCGATATTGAGATGTCTTTTAATGTAGGAGCATCATTAATAACTATGTAAATTTTATCTTGATTGGGTTTGATAGGTCAATGTTAGATTGATATGTCTTAGGTAAATTTAAGGAGTATTATTTTATCATGTTAGAGGCAATATAATAGTTATATTTTCAATTATCTATCATTCTAGCATAGTTTTGAATTTTCCTACCAAAATGGGAATTCAAATATTTGAATTGGTTGTAAGGTATTTGAAGGGTTTTAGTGAAGTTTGAAGGTAAGAATACATTTTTAAAGGATCACTAGGGTCTATTTATATGAATTAAATGCATTTTATGATCATTTGAATGTAAATATATCCTAAAACCTATTTAGAAGCATCTAACATAGGAAAAGGCTATAAAAAGCATGTTTTGATAAGTCTTAGTTTGTGGAGAGATATTTGGTCTTGAAACAAGACCAAAGTAAGTATAGATATATTGTTATAAGTGGTAATGAATTAACCATGAAACTAGGAGACAAGGATGCAATAAAGGTTAGAGGACAAGTAGAGGAAGTTGATTACATGTCTATAGGTTTGGAGTAAGTAATATGTAAGTTTACAGAGTTGTAGGTATGCTGTGGATGACATTTGAATAAAGAAAAATTTATCATGATCTTGGAATGCCTTTATCAGACTCAAATATGTATATATAAGTGGTTTTAATGATTATATACTCTCTTTTTTATTATACTTATAATTATTATGACCTATAGGGTCTGATAAAATAGAGTATTATTAGCACAATCTATAAAAAGAGATATTTTCACATATGTTTGTGAATGTTAGGGCTGATAAGTATTTCAAAAAATAAGAGGAACTTGTGTAAGTCTTGATAATTAAAAAAAGAGTCTTTGGAAGTCATTAAATCTGGAATTGCATTCATATTTTGTCTCTCAGTCCTATTGTAGTTTGAAAATATCTTAAAAAGTGTCACAGTCAAAAAGAGATTTGTTTATTGTGTTTGTTTAGAGATCGTTTAAACTTGATGGATGTTTGGAAGATTATGATAAGGTAATTTATATATTATTCCAATTTAAAATATTAGAAATCAATCATCATAAGTTAAATTTTGCCTTTTTGTTTGCTCTCAGATGTGTTAGGACTATGTAAACCCTTAACTAGGGTTTAGTGAACAAGAATAATTCTATCTTACAAATGAACGGTAAAAAAATGATAGAACCTAGTCGTATGATACATGATAAGTTATTTTTACAATTAAATGTGTTTTAATTCCTTAAATACTCTCACATTAAAATTTATAAATGATTGTGTATCTATAGGTCTAAGAAAAGGCCTAAAATAGGGTTTTAGTTCTTTAAAAATTCGCTATCTTACAAAAGATCCATCTAGAAGTAGTGAAAATTACTAGATATATATTATAGAATATATTTAAGTTGTTAAACATGTTTTCAATAATGTATATCATAAATAACAAAGAGATATTCTTGTTTCTTAGTTTGTAGACTTGTTAAGAAGGTAAGAACATCCTATTTGTTATACAAAACTTTCCTTTGAAAGTTGAGTTTTGTTTCAAAATGTCTGGAAAATTTTAGAAAGCAAGAATAAGATGTTTATAAGGATATGTAATTTATTTCAAGGTTAGGATATCATTGTGTTTCAATAAAACCCTAATTGTAAACCTATTGAAATGCTTAGAAACCCTATTTGAGAGTCTAAAAAGAGATCATAACTCAGAAGGAATGAGTAAGAGAGTTTGAAACCTTGTAAGAAGGTTAAATAGTTTGTGTGTGAATATATCAATGCATTTTGAAGATTTCATGACCTATGTACCTCACATTATGTCTAATGTATTAGTTTGTCGATTTATATATAAGGCCTAAAGGGCATAATCTTGTCTTTTGACTAAAATTTAATAAAGAAGCGTACTTGAATGATATCTTAGGAGGTAGGAGGTAGAGTACAAAGGTAAAAATGTTATCATAGTGAATTAATTGTGAATATGGAAAAATTATCCATAGAGGAAGACTAAGATCATTGAAGAAGGCCTAATTGTGACGAGGTCTACATGAACCCTTATTTACATTAAGGATAAGTGTCTTGATTGAAATCATTATTGTGAAGGTTTTAATAAGTGTTGTAGGTTTAATAATATTCAAGTGACTAAGTTACATCAAAGAAGACATATAAAAGACCTGGTTAGGTAGACTTAGAAGATACCTACTTGCATCAGAGTGGTATCAGATCTTAGCAAAAGCTCTTGAGAAGTGTGTTACAGAGAAAATAAATTTTAAGGGCAAGCAGAGAACCCTTGAAAAAATTTAAGAAGGTTCAAGCAGTCCTATAGTATATTGAGGATTAAGAAGGTAAAGAGAAAGAACACATAGAGGTTTAAGAAGCAATTCCAATGTCGGATAGACTTGGAAAGAATGTCAACAGACTAGGTAGAGGATAGAAGCTAGGGTGAGACACAAGCAAGGTGAAATAAACTTCCTAGAACAAGGTGAAAAAGACTTGTTAGAAGAAAAATAAGTAGAAAGAGAAGAATAATGAATACAAAGAGAGAAGAATAAGATGAGAAAAAAAGTTGGAAGAGAAAAGAAGAGGATTTTTAGAAAGAGATAGCTGAGATGAATCAAACCTTGACAAGGTTAATTCAAGGTTTGAAAGAATCAATTATAAATAAGGAAAATTAGGGATACATATTCATAAATTTTTTCAAGTGGCCAATAAAGTAAATGACAAAGAAAATAAAGAAGCATCAAGAAATTAGAAATTGGAGAAGACAAATAAGGGTGCTAGAAAAATAATCTAAGAAGAAACTTAGAGAGGCAATAAGACCTCAATATTTTGATTTTAATAAAAAAAATTGAATGTTGAATGAAGGTATGAAAATTGATGAAGAGGAAGCCCAATTTGAGCTCTCAAACATTTAAAATTCCAAGGAGGATAAAATACTGATGAAAAATAAAGTATTGGTTGCAGAAGTGGAACATGAAAAATAAACTAGCAATAAAGCATGTGTATAAGAACCTAATTTTGTAAAGTTATCAACTCAAATATGTGTAGAAAAATATGAGTTTGTAGTTGAGACATAATCTAAGCAGAAAAGTGAAGAATGGATCAACATGAAGATAGCTAGCATCCATGAGAAACATGAGTAACATACTAGTATTGAAAGGAAGATGAACATGCAATTAGAGCATGAGAAGATATAAATTTGTTATCCAAAAGAAGTGATGTTAGGAGAATAATAAGAATATTCTAAAGAATAAAAATATATCATTGACTAAATGAGATAAGGAAGAATGCAAGGAGCAGAGTTGGAGCACAAAGCATTTGAAGAGGTTATATGGCCTCAACTTCTTATTACTAATATTTCATTTGATTATATGCATGAAAATTTATAAGTTGATGAGATGAAGGAATTAAAGATTGCCTTGAACAAGAAAAAAATTGGGTCATTGTGTAGACTCATTTTGCAAGACACCTAATGAAGTGTAAGGTGTAGTACTTGGAGAGACAATAAGAGAAAAACTTACAATGGTGTTTGGAGTAAAAAATCAATTAAAGATGTAGCATGATGTTGTGTCTAATTTGACACATCATGAAGACAAAGTCCAAGAATAGGTTATGGTAAAAGTTATAGTACCTTATGAATAAGAAAACAAAACTGAAAAATAAATAAATGAAATAATACAATGAAGAGGAAGAGCTAATATGGAGGCAAATAATGTAGAGATCATATTCTTTGGACCTCATAGGAGATGAGGAAGACATAAAAAGAGTTAATATGAGATAATGGAGATTTTAAACTAATAAAATTATTAATGGATTAAATATAAGAATGGTAGTAGAGTTAAATTCCTATCTAAGGCTCTTATTTAGCAAGGAAGAATTGAAAAAGCTTCTAAAGAGCAACTATGAGAAAAATAATGAAGGAGGATGGAAGGAGGAATCTAGTAAAGACAAGCAAGAGATAGGAGGAAGTTAAGATAAGAGTAGGCATGAAATTTAACTAAGGTACCAAGAAATTGAAAAAAAAAGGAAAATAAATTTCATTTGAGCTAGAGCTCAAAATTTTCCACTGAGGGAGTATGATGCAAGAGCATCATCAATAACTATTTAAATTTTAGCTTGTTTGGGTTTGATAGGTCACTTTTAACTTTATGGGTATTAGGTAAGTGTAAGGAGGCTTATTTTTTCATGTTAGAGATGTTCTAATATTTAGTGTTTCAATTACTTGTCATTCTAGCATAGTTTTGATTTTTTTTTGTCAAAATGGGAATTCAAATATTTGAATTGGTTGTAAGGGTTTTGATGAATTGTGAAGGTAATAATCCATTTTTAAATGATCAATAGGGTATATTTATATGAATTAAATGTATTTTTATCATTATTTGTATGTAAATCTAATCTAAAACCTATTTAGAAGCATTCAATGTAGGAAAAGGCTAAAACAAGCATGTTTTGATAAGTCTTAGTTTATGGAGATATATTTGGTCTTAAAATAAGACAAAAATAAGTATAGATATATTTTTATAAGTGATAATTAATTAATCATGAAACTATGAGCCAAATAATCAATAAAGGAGAGAAGATGAGTAGAGGAAGTTGATTGCAGGGCTCTAGGTTTGGAGTAAGTAATATGTAAGTTTGCAGAATTGTATGTTTTGGATAACATCTGAATAAAGAAGACTTGGTCATGATCTTGGAATGAATTTATAATAATATAATATGTATAATTAAGTGGTTTTAATGATTATTTAATCTCTTATTTAGTATACTTATGATGATTATGACTTGTAGGGTCTGATAAAATAGAGTATTGTTAGCATGGTTTACAAAAAGAGTTATTTTCACATATGTTTGTGAATGTTAGCGATGATAAGTATTTTATAGAATAAGAGGAACTTGTGTAACTCTTGATCAAGACAAAAATATTATTTTCAAGTCATTAAATTTGTAATTGCATTAATCTTTTCTCTCTCAGTCCTGTTGCAGTTTCAAAATATAGTAAAATATGTCACAGTCAAAAGGAGATTTGTTTATTGTGTTTGTTTAGAGATTTTTTTAACTTGATGAATGTTGGGAAGGGTATGATTATCAGATTTGTCTCAGAATCTGGATAATGCGAATGCAATGGAGACGTGATCACACGAGACAAAGCTAGTGCACATCACATAGATGCTAAAGCAATTTGAAATTATACAAGGAGATAAATTGCACAAGACAAAAATAGGAGAAAATCCAATATTTGATCAAATTAAGATGGCCAAAGTGAATAATACATATAGGAGAACATGTAAGTAACTCTTCCACAAAAGGTGGTCAAAGCACCCCAAGAATAGACTGTAACTCCTCCATAAAAGGTGGTGACAAGGTGCTAAGAATAGAGAAGTAACTCCCATACCCGGAATAGCCGGTCAAAGGAGTTACTTATGACATTATTATGACACCTATGACACATCTATGACACACATCTCCACATAAGCTAGCCTATCCCACGAATGTAGGAAAACTCCATGTATGCACAAATATATAATATTCCCTAATTAAATAATAGGAAAAATAAAAACCTACACTAACAATGATAAGGTTATTTAATCCTTTTTCCAATTTAAAATAGTAAAAATCAATCATAATAAGTTGTTTTTTTCCTTTTTTTTCGCTCTTGGGTATGTCAGGACTATGTAAACCCTTAACTAGGGTTTAGTGAACAAGAATCACTATATCTCACAAATGAACCATAAAAAATGATAACACTTGGTATTATGATACATGAGGAGGTATTTTAGATATTAAAATGGTTTAATTCCTTAACTAATCTCACAAGACAAGTTATGAATGATTGTGTATCTGTAGGTCTAATAAAAGGCCTAAAACATGGTTTTTGTTCTATGAATATGCACTATCTTACAAAAGATCCATCCAAAAGTCTTGAAAATTAATAGAGAGATATTAGAAAATATATTTAAGTTTTTTAAAGTGTTTTAAATAGTTTACATAATATATAATAAAGAGATACTCTTGTTTCTTAGTTTGCAGACCTGCAAGAAGGTAAGAAAATCTTGTTTGTTATACAAAACATTCCTTTGAAAGTTATGGTTTGTTTCAAAATGTATAAAATTTTTTAGATAGAAATAATAAGATGTTTATAAGGTTGTGTAATTGATTTAAATGTCAGGATATCATTGTGTTTCAATAAACCCCTAACTATAGACCTATTGGAAAGTTAAAAACCCTATTTGAGAGTCCAAAAAGAGATTATAACTTCAAAAGGAATGGGTAAGAGAGTTTGAAATATTATAAGAAGTTTAAATAACTTATGTGTGAATATATCAGTGTATTTTAAATATTTCATGACCTCTGTACCTCACATTATGGCTAATGGATCAGTTTACAGGTTTATATATAAGGCCTAAAATGTAGAATTTTGTTTTCTGACTAAAGATAATAGAGAAGGGTAATTGAAAGTTATCTTAAGTGGTAGGAGGTATTAGTAGAAAGGTAAGAACCTTATAAAAATGAATTAATTGTGAGTATGGAATAAATTATACATATATGAGTATTAAGAGCATTAAAGAAGGCCTAACTGTGACAAGGTCTAAAGGAACCCCCATTTACATCAGTTAAGGATAAGTGTCTTGATTGAAATCACTATTGTGAAGGTTTTAATAAGTGTTGCACGTTAGAATAGTATCCATGTGATTGAATTACATCAAACAATACATCTATTAGACCTATAAGACCTAGTTAGGTAGAATTATAAGAGGTCTACTTGCATCATCTTTACACCAAGGATATACATTGGATTCCACAGAATCTTCATCTACTTCTACACAACATACTCAATTACCTAGAGAAACTAAACATGTTCTAATTAATACTAATATAAATAAACTATAGATAAATTAGGTATAGGTTCCATGAACCTCTGCTCCTTATATTGTTTTTTCATGACCACAGAATCTTATTACACATATGCTGAATACCGCAAATTCTACATATCCAAGTATGACACCTATACATGCTCATTGGTAGTACCACCAATTTTATATACCATATTACAAGTTTGGAGATACCTATGAGCATCCCTTGGATGGGATCATAGGCTATCCTTTTATTTTCAAAATATGAAAAAATAAAATATTCTAAAAATTGAAAAACATTCAAATAAATTCAAAAATACAAAAATATTTAGCATTCCCATGTTTTATTAGCCTCTTGGCATCTATGTTGTTTGATTTATGTCATTAGATAGCATATCATTTAATTTATCTATACACATATGTTTCATGCATCTTTGAGTGTGATACATGCATACCTAGACATGTGATATATGCACTTCCAGATGTTGGACCTCTCTATCTATGTCATATAGTACATTGGGGGCATATGTTTCTTTGTTCATGTGATGGATACATGTTTTATATCATTTATGATCATTTTTACATTATCGTATTTGAGATTATATACTAGTGCTTACACATGTCTATATCCATGCTCATATTTTTCATGGTGTACTTGATATGTTATGTTACATAAGATTTTTTCTAACTTGTATATGCAGGGACTAGTATGATATGTTTATTTTGGTTGTTTATACTTCATCTATTTTTCACTTCTTTGAGTGTATTACATTGATTTTTATTGTCTTATTTGTGGAACATTTGAATATGTTCCTTATTTTTTGGTCTCTATGCCATTGTATGTTGATTGGACATTTGAATATGCCATTCTATGTAGATTAGATATTTAAATATGTCATATCTTTCGATTGTGCAACATTTAAACATGCCCCTTGTATAAGGTCTCATTGGACCATTATTTTTCATTACATTGAGTACTCTTTTGTGTGTGCTTGATTGTTTGTTGACCTTGTACTATTATTATCTATATATTTCCATGATCTATATCCTGCATCTTAGGACTTGATGTGATCACACATTACGAACCTCATTGATAAATCTACTTCAACATGTTATCTCTATATACTACATGATTCAAACACATATTTTACAGTTACCTTATCTTTTTGAGATAAGGTACCTTCTAGATTCTATTTCTCTCACCTTAAAAGTGGGGGCATGTGATAGAAACATGACCTCCATATTTTTCACAGTTTCAGATTTTAGTGGGGGCATGTCATAAATACATGACCTTCACACTTATACATTTTATTAGCTTCTAAATATTAGTGGGAGCATGTCACAAAGATATAAACCTCCACACTTACACACTTATACACCTTCTCAGTATCTTCATATCTTAGTGGGGACATGTCATAAAGACATGACCTCCACACTTGCACAATCTTTAGTTTAGTTTCATGATTTGTATATACACTTCGATCAAAATCCTATACATTGCATCGATTTTACATAGATTTGAAAAAGAGTTTTTCATATTTATGACACATATACTCCAGCTCATACATATTAGATGTGTATATTCCATGATATTGCACCAAATTTTACAAAATTCACCAAATGTACTACTCACTAATATGCATCGATTACACTAGGATGTACTGTTATCGAGTCTTTTCTGTTAAAATAATTGGTTCACTTTATATGTTGAAGTGATTAAATCATTCAACCTCCCTATATTTATAGATTAGAGTGATTAAATCATCCAATCTCATTATATTTATAGGATGAGTTGATTATATCACTCACCTTCACTAAATTATATATTCACACTAGAGTTGTGTGATTGAGATGTAATGATCTCAATGGTCATGTCACAACTCACCATTACATCAGATTGGGGAATAATACCTTCCAATATCTCTCTTTAAATCTCCAAGGTTTGGGTCTGAGCCTTTTTTCAGCTCCAATGATTCATAAGGAAGCATTTTTATCAAGTTAAAGCATTAATAGGCAACATGGTTGCATTGACACATATGTGTACTCCTCCTTGCTCTCTTTCTTTTCAAGAATTTAAATTATTTTAAATTTTAGGTTATATGCATTGATTTATACTTTAACATGCTCATGGTTACATGCCATACTCTATCAAAACATTCAAAGTGGGATCAAACAAAGGTAAGGTGTGTTATACATGCCCATGTATGATTTATTTCCTTTAAACTAGTAATCCAATCCTTATGCATTACTGGATTAAAGGGGGGAAATTTTAAATACTAAAGCTAAATATTTATAACTTCTACCCTTCAAATTTAGACCTCTCTATTGTCAAAAGGCTTACCTTTGCCATCTCATTATGCCTAAATGCGTATCTCTTAGTTTGATCCATATCATTCTAATGACTAGGGTCTCTTGCACTTCACAAAAAAACTTATAACCTGATAAACATCATTCACTGTTAGTTTCAAATCCATACCTATTTTATAGCATTTTGGAAACTATCAGCCACAGAGGGACACTACCATCAACGATAGTGTCCAAATCCTTATCTACTGTCTAGTTGTCAAAATTCATCCAAATTATAAGTGTCTTAAAACCTATGGGTCAGCGTATTTATCTTATTGAACCCTATTATGAAATATTTTCAAAAAGTGTGGTATAAATATAAGTCTAAGCTTTCTCATTATTCATCTAATAAATACCAAACAAACACCTACTAAAGCTAAATCAATCAACTACACAACCAAGTAATTTTGCCCTATTCATTCCTATTTTTATATCAAGCATAGGAAAAATCATATTACAAGTCTAAAGCATTCAAAAAGCAGCCCATGAGTGATATTTGTCAAATTATAATATAGATCATTCCATGCATCATCATATAGTATATTGCACCCTTTTGTACACACTTCCCACACATAGGGGAGAACTATATAAGTTTGAGGGCCTCCTTGAAGTATTGGTTATGCAGGCAACACCCATTGATAGAGGAGTCTTTGAGGTTAGTTTCACATTGTGAGCCCACTAATTCATTTTTAGCAAATTCATTCAAAGGGTGAAGATGGGTTAAGAGCTAAGGTTTTGATCAATCAATAAAGAGCAATAATCTATATCCTAGATCTAAGTACATCCACATAAATCTAAAAAAAAACCTAGGCAAAGTTGGTTACATCTAGATCTAGTTATTATTATTTATTGGACACCTACGTCATAATCAAACACTAGCATCAATGATAGTGTCCAGATCTGATGGTAGTGTCTATAACCATAAAAGTATAATTTCTAAAATTTAATGATTGATTCAAAATATTTATCTTGCATATTTCCCACCTATTTTTAGTCTAGGTCTACATGCATATAGAAAACCTAGCTTAGTACCATTTCTATTTGGTATTGCAATCAATGGAGTATCTTTCAAATTAATTACTTTATATATTTAACATATCTCAATATTTTAATTTAAAATGTTAATTTATTTGAGTTTGAAATTAATTGGCCTATTATAGATTAATTTATCACCTTTGTGCTTGAACTATTTCATTATTCTTAACCCTATTCCCATTATTTAAAATTTTAGGGTTTTACACAACCCTTTATCTTGGATTAAGATCAATGGTCCATATCACTTTCCAAAACCTATAAATGCAACCATCCTCTCTCATTTATAGCAAGTCTTCAAGGCGTAACAAAGTTCTATCAATTTGAAGCATAAAGCCTCTCATCATCCTATCATGCATCAAATAAATCAAGTATCATAAAAGGGGACACATTGTCTATATCCTTGCATGTGGTCTACTGGGCACCCACATCCATCTGCACATCAAGGATAAAATTGATAAAATGAAGGAAGAACTTTCATTTTGGTAGATGAAGGTAATGTTTCCTTGTTCCTCTTTCATGCTATAATCGAAAGTACTTTGCATGTGTTAAATGTAGGAATTTGAGCTTTGAGTTTTTATGACATTTTGTATTAATAATTGTCATGTGTATACATTTAGCATGCCTGGTGGGTCCATACACTCAAAATAATTACATCAATTGACTTGTTGGGTCTTTTAGGCTTGGTTGGTTGTCTTCTATGAGTTAATTAGATCAAATTCAAGTTAGATTTATTGTTTTTTAGCTTCTATTTTACATTCCCAAATTTATGTCATTTGTGCTCTATACAATGATGTTTCAACTTTTGTCTATTTGTGCGTTCTATTTTCTCTTAGCATAGATGTTGTATCATTCCCGATCCAAGCATCATTTTTACTCTATGGGATAACATTTATGCTTCTATGTTTGATATTTCCACTTATGTTTGTCTAATCTGCATTTAGCCAACTATTGGCACAAATTTAGCATCACTTTTGCTCTTAATGTCACATGCACTTTATAAAATGATGTTTTCATGTCTTTATTCATGATTTCTTCATTTTGAATATCGTTTGTGCTAGAATGGCATTTTTTATTTCTAAATATTGTTTGCATCATTCTTAATGTCATCTACATTAGTTTGAATGTCATTTGCACCATAATGACATTTCTAAATTTTGATCATTGTTTTTACATTCTAAATGTCATGTGTTTCTACACTAAAATGCCTATCTTTTAGAGGCCATAAATTTTGTGATATGCTTGGGAAAAGTAACAATAGAGGGTAATGTTTCTTTAGTTTCTAAGATGATTGGGAGTATGTTAATAAATAAGAGGACGCTCCTGAAGATGTTAAGAAAGATAAACAAATTGATGAAAGATTAAAGGTTTTGAGTGACAAATTTGGTGTTCAAATTAGTTTTAGGAGTTGAAAGGAGTTGGGGGGAGGCCATATAGAGTTTGGTTTAGATAAAGCCCCCGCCTCCCCCACTTCCCCCCCCCCCGCCCCCCCCCCCCCCCCCCCCCCCCGCCCCCCCCTCCCCAAGCCCTATCTATCCCATAGAATATCAATATATATATCAATATCAATATCAATATAGAGGGGGGGGGGACGGGCAGGGAGCCTTCCAAAACAAGCACATTTTTAAGTGATCAAAGTGTAATTAATAACATCCTAAACAACTTTACACCAATTAAATTATTAATTTAATCATGTTGCATCTTACATCATAAAGACCATGAACATAACACAGATTAGTACGTTGTTTTTAATACTGTTTCATCTTGCATCTTGTGAGGGTTTATGTTCCTGCAGGGTTGTTTGGCATGAGTGAAGGATTTCTCTGTGGTTTTGCAGCTCTGATGATGGTGGGAGCTCCCCTGGGCTCCAATGCTTAGGTCCCTCTACCTTCCTAGTTAAGCGCTCCAGATGGCAGACTGGAGTCAATTCCCAACATCCCTAACTCTCTTTGGTCCTATGCAACAATTGTTTTAGGCCTTCTAGGAACTTTGGTTGAGGCCAGATTAGATCAAAGACAACAATTTTTTGGTTATAAGAATGTGAGAAATCCTTTTCATGTCTGTGTGGAATGCTACAAATCTCAGATTCTATCATCCAAGGATCCCCTTGCTTTGTTATGATAGAGTGGCTAATTCCCCCTTAACTGGCTTGACTGAAGAGAATGCCTCCTTGACAAGACTACTCATTCCCTCTCCTTCCACCTTGGGGATGTACCTGTGTTATTTTCTAAAGAATCTCCTGAGTTGTAAATCTCTAATATAGTGTTTGTGGATTTGGAGCATTCCCTAGGTCATAGGAATCTGTTTGGAAAGTGTTTGGGATCCCATCCTTCTACAGATGAGATTTTAGAATGGACTAACACTGCTTAGAATCCATTTACGACTCCTTCCTTCTCTTTCCTTGGTTCAATATTTTTCAAGTAGTTTTTCATTCTTTTGAGCACATGAATTCATTAGGTCCTCTAGACCTTGGTTATTTGGTAAGTTTGGCATCTTTCTTTTCCCTTGAATATCTTTTTTCAAATTAGATTTGGTGAAGATTACAATGGCTCTCACCTAGATAAGATTGTAACTAATCCTGCCTATTTTGCAGAATAAAAAGCACATTTCGCTTTTGGTTAACAAAGTGGGTTCTTTCATGAGGATTGATGAAGATTTGATGGACAATAATTTTTTTTGGAGTATGTGCTCTTTTAGACCTGTCCAAGCTTCTCTTTTACTCGGTGCTCTTACTTTTCTCCTGAGGCAAATGGACTTAGTTCCTCAACTATGAAGATTTCCCCTTCCATTCTTTTCAATGTAATCATTTGGGGCATAGGGCGACAATGTGCTCATCTGCAAGTCACTCTTCATCTTCCTCCTCTCATTAGGTTTGGAGGAAGAAGGAGGGTCCTCCTTCTCAAGACTTCAAGTGGCATAATCATGAGGTCTTCTACCAAGCTTTAGCGCCTTCCATTTTTCCCCCTTCGACTGTGGAGCCTCACCCATGAGCAGAGAACTCCCCCTTTGCCGACTACCTCGCCTTATCACCATTCCCCTTCCCCTAGTCATGTTGTGTTCCCCACCCTTTGTGGCTCGACAAACTCAAAATTAATGTTGGCTTTGCTGCTAAGAAAAAAGGCAAACGATCTGAGGTGGAAAGACTGAGATTGGAGGCAGAAGAATTGGTGTGAAATGGTTCTCAATGGATGATGAAAGACTTCCTCACTAGATGGGAGAGAAGACGACCTTGCCTGTGGATGAGGAACTGTTTGGACTTCTTCCAACTAGCTTTCATTTTCACTCTGCCTATTCTGCTATGACTTTGCTGAAGACATGCAAAATCAATTTTGTTTTAGGTGGTGGTGTTGTCTTTTCGCTGAATATTGTGTTTTTTTTTGCTATTCTTTCTTCCTCAGTCGAGGTGTGCTTCCCTTAGCGAGGTCTCTTATTTACCTTGATTCTCGTCTGCATTCATTATCTTGTCAGTATTTTTCATGTTGCGAAGATTGAGCCCTAATTTATACCCCAACACCAATTCTTAACTCCGATCAAAAAATAATTTAACGTATCAGATAACAAAATTATATGATATCATATAATTTATTGAAAATAATATATTGATTATGTTTCTTCAATAAAATTTTATACTTAATATTCATTGGATCAATAATATTCATTTCACTTTAATCTATGTTTCAATAAAACAATTACATGTAAATATGCATAGTTTATATGTAACATACAACATACATATTTAAAAAAACATGGATATATTATTATAACTATGTATATTAAAATAAATAATAATAATACTTCTAATTTTCCATTAATATAAATGATTATTGATAAGTAAATTTAATATTATTATTTTATTAATATTATATAATAAAAAATATATTTGATAGTTTCAAATAAAATAATTATATTTTATATCAATTTAATTTTTATGTTTTTAAAACTTCAGAAAATCAAGTCTTGATGTTTATGAGTTTTGAGATTCATAGTTTTGGGGATAGAAATTTTTAGGTTTTATTTATTACGTCGAAAAGCGTAATAACTTATAATGACAGCTACAAAATGTAATGATGTGAGTGGTTCACTTTTATTTTTTGTGAAAGGACAGATAAATTTAAAAAAAAAAAAAAGTCGAAAAAAATATATACTTAACAAATGCATTGTTTAAAAAATAAAATATATATATATGAAAAAATACTCAACAAAAATATATAAAAAAACAACAAAGCAAACAACAGGAAATATAGCGAAAGGATATCTGAATCCCGAGTGATACATATTCTGCAGAGTAAATATATATTTTACAGCATTTTCCTTCTGCTTGAAAGTTTGAGAAAAAATGATTTATTTATTGTATTTGTCCACTGATTTAAGTATAATAATTTTAAAGTATTTAAGATATCTATTCTAAGTTGTTTTCCTGTATTCTTAAATTTTGGTTATTAATATTTAATATAAATGACGGATTATGATTCGTTTACACCAAATAAGGGATAATAGTAAAATAATAGTGGCCTAGGATCCGTAGTTATATGGTTTAATTTAGTTTTTTTATTTAAAGAATATAATAACTAGGATCCGTAGTGATATGGTGTAGGTTAGTTTTTTAATTTAATTATGTGTAAATTTTAAATAAAATTAAAATAATAGAATATGAAAAAGGTTTTTCAATAAGTTTGTAATAAAATCACGTGTCCACTTTATAATGATAAAATTTATTAATTTTTTTTTTAAGATGGTAAAATTTTATTTAAAATTAAAATATAATTATATATGTATTAAATAATTATTAATAATTGATATATTTTTGTTAAAATGTATGTATAAATTATTTTTATTATTTAATAATCAATTAAGTATATTATATTTTAAAATTGTTGGATTAAAGTTTGAATGTTTTATGTCTATTTTTTATAGGGATGGCTCGCCTACGATTGAATTTTGAAATCGAAGAGTAGCGAATATAATATTGAAGAGAATATGTTCGACAATATCAAAAACAACAATGTGAACAAATGCTAGAGGAGTAAAGACAACAACATAATGAGAATGAAAAAGAAAGACGTGCAAAACATAGGGCTGAAATGTCAGTTGAAGAGCTAGAAGCAGAAATGAGACAACATGCCCAAGAAATGATAACATATCATGAACGAATATCACAAGATGATCAACAAAGATTAAAAAGAAGAAGTCAAAGAGAAGTGCATTTGAATCAATTTATAGTGGAAGAAAGAAACCAACTATAAGAATGTTATCATGAATCAGTTCAAAGACATCGTCGAATGAATGCTACACTGATGCTAACTATGAAGAAGTGAATTCAATGACCATAGAACGTGTGTTACAAACCCCAGATAATAGAGAAAGAAATGAAATGGATGACAATGTTGAAAATAATATACAAAATACACATGATAATAGTAGAAATATAAAGGTAGATTTAAAGACATTACAAATGATTTTTTGCCGTCGTCTAGAAAAATTGGCTTCACCAAGTATGTGTTATATTTGTCAAGAAAGTTACCCTGGCATAAATATCTCTCAAGCACTTGAAGGTCCAATTTGCCACATATGTCAACAAGATAAAAAAGATCATTGATTTTCAGCATCGAATAATATGGATCTTGGTCCATAGCCACCAGAACTTGCATGCTTAACCCAAGTAGAAGAGATGTTCATAGCACGAGTTAATCAAATCCTTCAAGTCACACATGCAACTGCAGGGCAATATAAATATAAACGACATACAATCAATTTTCCACAAGAAGTGAAAGAAATTACTAAGGTTTTATCACATCAGAGAAAAGATTTGCTGATCATTGTTGTTCGAAGAAGAGATCAACGCAAAATGAATTATAATTTTACAGTTAATAGAGAGAGTATATAGGGCACTAAAATATAAAATAGAACATGAAAAGTTCTATAGAGATGTTCATATTGATGAAAATGCACTTATTGAACTTCAATCCAATTCTAAAAAAAATATCTTTGACCAATTGAACTTTGTACATATGGAGTTTGATTCAGATGTGAATGAATATGTATTTCAGGGTCCAATGATGGAAATGGATGAAATAAATATCATCAATCACATAAATTCAATGGCCTCTAAACCCCTAAATGCCACGAGAGAGATGGAATTGATCCATACATGGGTAAATAATCCTAATGCAGAACTTGGAGATTTGATGAATTGGCTAGGAATTGGTGCATCCCCTATAAATGAGTATGTCACAGAAGGGTTAATTGATATGGACTTCCCCACATTGTTTTCATATGGAAGATATGATTGGTTATAACCAAGAATGAAACGCGTACATCTACATGAATTTGTTAAACATTTGATTCTATCTAGGGATCACTATTTTAAATGACACCTATGATTCAGAGATTACATAATGAATATGATTATGAGACATCATGCACAAAATTCATCTACAGTGTTTGTGAAAAAGAGTTTGCAAGACATGCCAATCATCATCAATGAATTACTTGAGCATATGGACAACATGCCACACTCTCATCTAGATGATCATTTGATGCATTTTGGTACCACATTGAGGGGTACAAGGTCTTATTGGGCAAATAGCCATGCATAATTAAGTGACATGTTGCATCAAATTAGAACACCAATAATTTTCTTCATGTTGAGTGCAGTTGATATGTATTGGCCTGATCTGCATGCGCTATTACCAAGACCACCACCAACCAATCCCCAAGAATCAAAAAAATGACGTCGACAAAATATTATTGACTATCCTCATATAGTGGCACATTACATGCACTTATGACATACAATTTTTTGAAAGGAGATACTACAAAAATGAATGAAAGTGAAAGATCATTGGTCTAGATATGAATGGCAACATAGAGGTTCAACACATGTACATGGGTTCATATGGTTGGAGAGAACACCAAACATGGAGAACCTTGATTGGACAGATAATCATGATCTACAAAATGATCAAAAATACTTTGTTTCTATTGTTTATGCTTGGAATCCACATAGAGATCCACATCAACGAAACATACAGGTATGCTATCAATATTTTTTGTATATAATTTTTGCATAATAATTAAGTTATCTCATACTAATAGACAAAATTTTATATATGATGCAATATAGGTATTGCAATTTTTTTTTCAACATCCATGTCTTCGAAATACACATCAACTAGCAAAAGTCGATCTTGACCATGACTATGAAGAGCTGCTCAATTGTGTAGAACGTCATACAATATGTAGAGAGGGTGCCTGCCTACGTAAGAAAAGAGGAAAGATGGTTTGTAGGTAAGATATTCATACATTCATTTTTTTCTATATATAAATATATATCATAATGTGCTTACAAAAACTATTTTTTTAATTATTTTTATAGGTAAAATGCAACGTGGCCGTTGAATATGAATGGATCAAAATTATTTGAAGACCTAAAAATATGAAATAAAAATATGAGCCTAGAATAAATGATGATCGTGTAAATGCACATAACCGAAACATACTACAATTGTGGAGAGGAAATGTAGATTGGCAATCTGTGCTTTCAAAACATGCGGTAATGAATTACATTGCTATATATGTGACAAAAGCTAAGAAGAGTTTTGAAACTTATCATCAAATGCTAATGCAACTTGAAAACATTGAAAACCCTGATGAATTAGCAACTAGAACATATAAAAGACTCCTAACAGAAACCCTTGTCAAAAGAGACATTGGAGCACACGAGACATGTCATATGTTGTTGGATCTCCCATTGATACATAGCAGTAGAGTGTTTGTCACTTTGAATGTTTCACATGAAGTGTTCAAACCAGTGACACATACTAGAGAACCAAAAAATGATAAATCCTTAAAATCTTTCATTGATGGATACATGAATAGACCTTATGAAATGCAAAGTTTTTCACTTATAGAGACAACTAAATCGTGGTCATATAATCCCAAGTGAAGGTGAGATAATAAATGGGAAGGAGTGTGGCAACTATTGTGAGAGTATTCCTAAGGTTTACTATAGTGCCAGTGCAGGAATTAGAAAATTGGGTTGATTTTTGTTGGTCAAAGTTATTGCTTTACAAGGCATTTCATAAAAAAGAAAGAGATATTGGACTTGATGATGATATAATAACATCAAACTGGGAGTCATTGAATTACAATCCCTGGCATGTAGAGTGGAGGACTATGTCAGATCACCATAAAAATCAAAGTGATGTTGAATGTGATGATGTTCAATCCATTCATCAAAATATAATGGAACATGAGTGGGAAATCATATGAAAGATACATTGTGGGCAAATTATGGAAGTATCAGAATTAGATATGTTGAGCAGAAGAGATCTTGATAGACAAGCACCATGGAATCATGAATATAAAGGAGAAGAATACACAATTTTAGCTATAAATTTCATATGCACAATGAAAGACAATGGTTTACTCATATCGGATGATATAACAAGTAATATTTATTATGAAACCTTAGGTGCCAAACGAAAAAGGCACTTGATATAATCATGAGACATTTTTTTCAAACTCACAATGTCGCACCACTATACATGATAATTCAAGGAACAATAGGAACAGGAAAATCACATCTAATTGGTGACATTCATGAAGATTTTCAAAATGAATCATCAGCTATGCAACATTGTCCACTTCTATTATTTGCACCAACTGGAGTTGTAATTTTTAATATTAGTGCTTTGACAATCTACTCAACACTGTGAATCCCAATCACAGACTTTACTGAATTAGGAGGAACAAGACTCACAAGTTTTCAAGAATAAATGCGACATATAAAATACATATTGATTGATGAAATGAGTTTCATTGGGGAAAAAATATTGCAAAAGATAGATGCAGAACTTCGTCAAACATTTCTATAAAATGCAAACATGAGTTTTGAAGGGAGATCATTCGTTTTAGTAAGAGATTTGGGCCAACTACCTCCTATGAGTGATAAAACATCGTACAATAGTAACAGACATGAAAAAATATAATGGGAAGAATTCAAAATTATTGTTACTCTGGATAAGGTATTTAGACAAGAAGGAGAAAGTGATGACCATAAAAGGTTTCGACAACTGATCACAAATCTTAGAGATGCACATCTGACTATTGATGATTAGAAACTATTGATGTCAAGAACAAATAGCATATTACACCCAAGCATCAGAGAAGATTTTAACAAAGATATTCATTTATTTGCAACAAATGATAATGGGAAAAATCATAACAGAATAAAATTAAAATCATTAAAAGGACCGATTGCACAGAGCATTGCAATTAGAACAGGTAGTACCAATCCATCAGGAGGTTAGAACAATGAATTGGATGTGGAGTTATTAATAGCTAAGGATGCAAGGGTGATGTTAACCTCCAACCTATGGATATAAATAGGACTTGTAAATGGATCTCTAGGATATATTCCAAGTATAGTATATAAACCTAAAAGTTCTCCACCAGAGCCACCTACATATGTTATGGTGTAATTTGACAGTTACTCTGAAATGCCATTTACAGAGGCAACTCTGCATACAATTCCAATTACACCAATATAAAGGGAAGGTCATGACAACTACTTTTAAGACTGATTTGGGGATTATCCATACACAAATCACAAGGATTGACTCTTTCTAAAGTAAAAATTGATATAGGGTAAACTGAAAGACCAGGGTTAACATTTGTGGCCATCTCACGTGTAAAATATTTGGAAGTACTCAGAATTTGGTCTCCATTTTCATACAACAGATATAAGAAGTTAAAAATAGGAAAACAACTTTCCAAATGAAAAGCTAAGGAAGAGAGACTCAAGTCCTTATAACTACAATAATGTTACATGTTTAATATCACATATATTATACTTATTTTCACATTTTGATGTATATAAAATTATTTTCTTTAATTATCATTGAATGTGATATATATTTCTTATTTGGATGAATATGAAATGATGCATTATCATAATATAGGTGCCTCGAGATTGATATCTCTCGATGTATTTAAGATATCTATGCTAGTTTTTAATGTTTTCAAACTCAAAAGATTTATTGTCATTTTTAAAATTTAGAGATATTTTATATCAATTTATTTTTCATATTTTCTAATTTTATGAGTTTAAAATTTTTGGGTTTGAAGTTTTTTAATTTTAGGGTTTTTGGGATTTGAATATTAGTTTGAAGATTTTTTATTTTAAAAAAAAAATGTAGGTTCAAAGTTTTTCAGATTTAAAAGTTTTTTGGATTTATATTTTATATTAGAATTTTGTGTTTCAAATTTTAGGTTTTATATTTGCCTTTTTTTTTTTAATAAATTTTTGAAGGCATTATATTTTATATCAACTTTTGTTCATGTTTTTGAAATTTTTGAGTTTAGGGTTTCTCAATTTTGATGGATTTAGATTTCATTTTTTTGGATTGAATGCTTAAGTATTATAGGGAATTACTGAATTACATAAAATATTAGTTTCTCTATTCATATTTTAGGAGTAAATATATAACGAATTATAATGATGAATAATTATACATCTAAATCAATGAGTCTCGATTAAGAGATATCCATTCCATGAAAATCACTTAAGGTATGATTTTAGACTTAATTGCTTGATTCTCCGTATTGGGTATCTAGAGGGATTTGTGCTTTGGTGGATAGATATAAGCAACCATCATCCCCACCAATTAAAATACAACCCTTTTGATAGATTTCATTTTTTAAATATTTTAAGTTTAAGGTTTCAAGTTCCAAGTTTTATTTTTCATGTTTCTACTTTTTAATATTTGGGTTGAGGTTTTTAGGTTTTAGGGTTCCGAGTTTTTAGATTTTAAGTTTTGAATATAATAATCATGTTTTATATCAATCTACTTTTCATATTTTCATGATTTTTATTTCAGGGTTTTAAGATATCGAGTCTCAATGTCTTGTGGTTTTCAAGATTTGAGGTTTTCATTTTCATTTTTTTAAGGTTAGAGGCTTTCATGTTTTAAGTTTTAGGGTTTTCAAAGTTTATGGGTTCTTATGTTTTTGGGTTTATCTGTTTGGGATTTTTGGGTACAAGGTTTTCAAGGTTCAAGTTTTGATGTTCCCAGTTTCAGGGTTTAAGTTTTGATATTTTTGGGGTTTTCAAGTTCAATGCTTTTAGGTTTGGAGGGTTTTCGGGTTTTTTAGTTTGAGGCTTTCAAGTTTATGGTTTTCAAGTTTTAAGTTTCATTTTATAGATTTTAAGTTTAAGTTTTTATTGTTCATGGGTATTTTATATGAATCTACTATGTTTATTTTCAGGATTTTTTGGTTCAGTGTTTCAAAAGTTTGGGTTTTATTAAACTTATGTTTCAGGATTTTTATTTTTAGATTTTAATAACTGCAAGAAAGATTAATAAGAAAAATTGATATTATCTCTTAAGGATACATTGAGTACAAATAAGGTGAATCCATTTTGAAGAAGTAATAGACTATGACATCAAAGACTAGCAAGTGACATCAAGGCCAAAGAGAGAGATGACATACAAGGAAGATAGAAAACAAATGGAATGAAAATCAAAGCAAATGTAGTGAGATATATGATGAGTATCTAAAATCAGAGACAAAAACCTTATGTAATCAGAGATCAATAACAATGTAAGTCAAAGAGGAAAGAACATAACTAGAAGGCATTACTTGGTATAAGTAAGGTTTATGAATGACGAGTATGTTTTCTTGTTTTCATGTCATAATGATAAGTTGATTCTGGTCCTCTGCATCATTTTTGCTATCAGAGCGGTTCAAGTTTGCTCTTAAAAATAATTTTGTGATTTCATTTGGATACTAAAGGTTGTGACTATAATTGAGAAGCTTGACATATAGTGCATTGGTTGCAGTTGGATAGTTGAAAGAAGGATTTTTTTTTGAAAGGTATGAATTCATTTGAATTGTTCATTACATATTTCAATTACTAAGAAAGTTGTAGGTATTGACAAGGAGAGGCAAGATAAGTAAAGTGGCAAGCCCTGAAGCCATAAAGGCTTGAAGAAAAAATCTAGTGAAAGATCTAAATAAGCTCAAGGAGAGCTTGGATAAAGGAAGAAAAGTCCAAGGTAAGGACTAGTAGATCACCAAAGACTAGGTAAGAGAATAAGAGCCTAGGTGAGGTACTAGATAACAGGGTGAAATAGACTTGCTAAGGGAAATAGGTCCAAGTAGGCTTAAGGAAAATAGAAAAGAGTAAAGAGAAGGGAGAATATGGAGGGCTTAGTTCAAGAAAGATGCCACAAGAGAATGAAGAGTGAAGAATTTAAGAAATGAGAGCTAGATATGGAGAGAGAGATAGTTGAGATGAGAGTGATCTTAGCAAGTTTAGAACAAGTTTTGGAGGAATCAAGACAAAAATTTGTTTTAAGAGTCAAGAAGATAGTACAGTGGCCTATCAGAGAGATTTGTGAAAGAAGAAGAAGACAACATTAAACTAGCAAGGAAAATAAGTAGATTGAGAAAAACATAACAAGATAGTGGGTGGAGTACTCAAAACAATTGTATGAGTGTGAAAATGAAAAAGATGCGCCTTCCATAACTAGTGTTAAAGAAGATCTTTTCACCACACAAGATATCATTTAAGGGATTAACAAGTAAAGTCTGAGACATAGATAACCTAAAAGTAGAGCATCTAAGATGGTGAGAAAATATCATGGCACCTTAAATCAAATAAATTTTCAATGAGGTCATCTAAAATGGATTTTTGACAAAGTAGACAACTAGCCTAACAATACCTCTATTCAAAATTGAAGATGTAAATAACCCCTAAAATTACCAAAATTTCATGATCAATCCTATTTTTATAAATCTATTTGGGAGTATGATACAATACAAAATTAGTAGTTGGGAAAAGGAAAAAAGAAAGAGGGCAAAGGAGCAAGTAGGTTTTAAACCCAAATATTCCACTATTAATCAATGTGTCATGCTTAGACCCATAGTTGAAAAGGTTTGGGATAAAAAAAGGATGCATATTATTGTTTTTTAGACTTAAAAAGACATTTGACATAGTACCAAGGAGCAAATTTTAGAGAATAATGGAAGAGTTATGGGTCCCAATGCACTATAGGGAAACAATTCACATATTGTATGAACAAGTCAAGACTAAAATCAAAATGCAAGCAATGTTGTTTGAATGTTTCAAGAGTGATATAGGCATCAATCGAGGCTTCCCTCAATCTCCAAATTTATTTGGGATATACGTTGATAAGCTATAAGATTAGATATTGAAAGGTCGAGGGTCCAATTGGCCAAATATGTGGTGAAACTTTTGCTTTACACCGATGACCTAATTCTAATGGCAGAGACAATACAAGATTTAAGATACTATCTACGCGCTCTAGAGTTATTTTGTAAAGATGTAGGGATGTAGGTGAACATCAATCAAACCAAATTATCACTTTATTAGTGAAAAGGAAGGAATAACACCCTGAGTTTCAATTTGTAGGAGGGTCTCTTAAAGTGACATCAAAATACAAGTATAACAACCCCAAATTTTGCAACAAGCTCAATTGGGATACTTACAAGACAAAAATAATACAAGTGATTGGAGAGATATTTATGCACTTCAAAAGAAATGTAGGAATGCTAAGTTATGGGACTGGAATACCACCATGGTCTTATTTAGGTTACTTGGCACACCTGTGGTATTGTATAACTATGTAGTGTGGGTAAGTAAACAATGAGCTTAAAGTAGAGGCAAATAGAAAAGATTCAAAAGTGTCTTGTCATTAAAAAATGAGAATTAACGATTCAGTTTCCTATGAAATTATTCTTTCCAAAAAATGTACTTTCCATTTAGAGGCAACTGCTATGACTAGGCTATTATGTTACTTGAAGAAAATAGAAAACATGAAGACTGACATGTGTCATAGGGCCACAAGAGATGAAGAGTTTCATGGGAGGAATATTACTTAGATGAAGCAGAACCATAATTGGATGAGTATATGGGATATTAGCTTAACTAAATGCCCAAATCATAATAAAGACATAAAAAAATATGTGAATGAAAAGTTTAGAGTAATAATGTGGAGGAAGGAAACAAGCAAGAAAAGACAACACTATATTTCAGTGTTCATCCTAACTTATAAGCATAGTGAAAAAACACATATAGGGGCTGATATTAAATGGAGAGAAAATATTTTCGTTGCTCAACTAAGGACTAGCTCTCATAGGATTAGATGTGAGATAAACATATGGACGACTCTTAATGAATAATGAGAAGAGAGGGATCATATTTTTGCACCATAGGGGTGGTCAAAATAGAGATCCACTTCATCTTTAAATGTCATCAGTACATGGACATATGAGGCAAGTATGTGGAAACTTTAAGGGCTAGCTCCATGGTATAATTTTTTTAGGAAAAAAGAATAAAAGGGTTGGGGGAGATGTTAACTCAAATAATCAAAAGATAGAGCAACCTTCCAAAATATACCACAGGTCCTAGGAATATTTGAGCAGTTGAATCAATTGGTGTAATTGGTGGTCTTATAAACCATTTAGTCTCATGGATGTAATTAATACCATTTCATTGCATAGGTAGCAAATGTTAGGATTTGACATCCTTTGATGTAGGAATACTAAAGGAATGTCTTGGAATTTTGATTTTCCTTTTAAAAAATGCTACTAAGAAGAGAAAAATGACTAAACCTGATACTTGGTTGGCATAGGGACTGATTGGTCAGTCCTTTCAATTTCTTGTCCATTTAAACCTTGAAAACATATTATGTTTCCACTATTGATAAAAATTCAACGTGATCAATATGGAACAACAAAAAACATATAATTTAATCAATGGAGTAGTAGATAAGGAAATAAAATCGATTAAAATATAATACAATCAATAAAAAAACAATAATATAATACAATGGAAGATTTAACTCTAAAAAGTGTAAGACAATGTTTTTTCACCGTCATGTAATGCAATAAATGAACTACTTCTAATTGTTTTATCTTTTTTTAGATTTATTGGTTTAAACAAGATAAGTGTTTTGAATAATCTAGATTGTATGATCTATGTTTAAATTAAAATATCTAAATATAAAAATAAGAGTATGATTGATTTATTGCACTTGTTATTTATTGAAATGACCAAGAAGATAGGGTACTTATCTTATTTCAGTTATGTTTTGGTATGATAATGCACAATATTCAATGAAGCTCTAAAATGGGTATGAAGTCATTCATATTAGGAAAGTGACTATCAAAACCTGCTTTGATAGATTTGGTAATGCCTACATGCCTATGATAACCATATGTGGATAATATCTATCATATTTATCCATGTGAGAAGTGCTAAACTATTTTATCATAGATCATTGTGCCTGCCTGTTTATAGGTATTATGTACAATTTTAGAGGCCTAGTTTTGTGCACAGATTCATATTTATTTTTCTTCACATTTGAACTCTAGCTCCACTTTTGACACTTTTTTTGCATGTAAAGAGGGGTTAGATAATACAGATTGAGTTGACGTTAACTAGTCCCTGTTGAGTGATTGAGCATTGCCTATATTCTAGTACTCCAAAGAAGTTTCAAATTACATGTAGTTATCCCACATGATTGTGCGCTAAATAAGGATATACTATTACATAGTGCAATCATGTGTAGCTTTCAACACTTGAAACCCTAACCTTGCAAAAGTATCCAAGTTAACCTTGCAAAAGTATTCAAACTTGGATTGGTGGTTTTTCCTTTGACGGTTTATAGGTTTGGATGACTTAGGGTAGTGCCTCAAGGGTGTGTCGATGTATTCCTCAATGTGCAACTAGATTCCCTAGTGAGTCTAGATAATTTCTAGATAGGAATATAATTAGGCTTGATATGTTTATATAACTGAGTCTTTGGGTAATTTCTCTCTGAACCAACATGAAAAATACATGGGCCAACCCAAAGGAAGAGTTTGAATTTGGGAAAATAGTTGTTAGAGAGCATGCAAAATGATCTAATCAAGGCATATGGCTCTAATAACTGGATCTATATGATTGTGGTTGAAGTTGGCCAAGAAACATGAAATAGTGATCTTGAGAACAATGATGATTTTCTTACTATAATGAACTGTTTAGGCACAAACTATGGTGATCCTATATATAGACAAGAATAAATCAGGAAGGTTGGGTTCGTAGGTAAGTCAATGGCTAAGAGAGAATGTATGAAAGAGACATATGTGTATGTATAAGTCATGTATGCTAAGGTTTGGTCAATAGTGACATTGTCAAGTGTCCAATACCAACTTTATGCGTCTAATCCCCCCTTTAATTCTAAGTATTAAAAGTATTAGAGTAAAAATATAGAGTATGAAATTCAGTTCTTTAGTGTAATCATAGTGGGTATCATAAGATGTGTCATGAGTAGTGAGTTTGATCCTTACATAACATGTATAAATTAATGTCCACTTATGATAGAAAATTTAAAGTAATCATTTAGCATATTTGAAATTGAAAAGACAAAGACCAAATATAGATGTAAGTACATGAATTGAGCTACCCTATAGAGTCATTATTGAATGGGATGATTATGCCCCAAGATATCAATGTTAAAACTGTGATTTGGGAAGAATATGCCCCAACGCTCATTAAATATAGAAAAGTGCTTAGAAGTTAAATCAGGTAGAATTTAAACCACATTACTCATTGTAATTTTTCAAAAATGGAACCTAAAATGGATTCCATTAAATCTGGATAAATATAAGTAAGTCAGAGCAAGCTTGAGTAAGTGTGAATCATCCGCTACAGATGGATTTTATATTTAATCTAATTATGCTTGAGTATACCTTAGTAAATTTGAGTAAGTGGAACGACATAATATGTCACTCAATTTGAGTAAACATGAGTAATCCTAAATAAACCTGAGTAAATATGAGTAAATTTAAAAAGATAATGATATAGTCTGTCATTCAATCTGATAACTTGTGCATTCTGAGTCATTTAACATGTGCCATAATATCATAGTATCTGTCAACTATGAGTCATAATCCTATAGAATGTCTCGCATATGCCCCCAAATCTGTATCAATCCTATCCTAATTTATGTCGATATGTCCCCATCTATGTCCATTTATAATAATATGTGTGAATCTATGCCAATCTAAAATAATTTGTGCCCAAATTTTGAATTATCTATTTGTGAAGGTTTGAATCTCTAGAATAAGCCTATTATATATGTCCCCCTTTTTAGGTGAGGGACGTAGCTTGTGAATCACTCATCTCAAAATAAATGATTTATACCCATCATGTTATGTGGAAAAGATATAGGCTTGTAAAACATGTGCTAACTATTTTACCTTATTTCTATTATGTGAATCTAAATGAATATAAAACTTTTGCACTATTAATAGTATATGAAGTATAACAAAAATACATAACTCTGAATGTGAAAGGAAAAGTGTAATTAAACCATTTCACTTGCTATAAATAGAAGCGATCTAAGGGGTTTAAGTACTTAACATGTTTTTATTATGTGTAGGTTTGAGATTAAGTGTAGGTGATAGAAGAGCTGAAAATTAGATTAAGATTCGCTCGAATTAGGAACTGAGTGTCTAAATGCACCTACACAAAATCATTAGTTTTTAGATGCTAACATTTGGTGTAGGTGTACAATATTTTTTATTCCATCTTATGAACTTATGCCTGCACTTATTGGAAATATCTCTATTTATGCAATATCAAATCCTCTTTGTGTGCATAAATCTAGAAACCTATCTCCTTATCTTTGAAACCCTGGGTCCACTTTCAACACTAGGTTTAGGCTTACAAAAGGAAAAGAATGGTGGGTTGAGTTGAACTCAACCACTTCCTAATGAGATATCAAACACTATCTACATATCAATACTCCAAAGAGGGAAGCTAAATCACATATAGTTCTCCTTGTTAGGTGTAAGTGTGCAATAGTGCTCACTTAATGAATGTAACTTATGATCTAACTTTTGACACTTGGAAAATAAAAAATTTGGCTTAGTTTGAGTGCTTCAGAGTTTGGATAGGACTTTCTCCTTGTGACTTTTAATTGGAAAGTTTTCAAGGTTTGTAGGTTCAAGGTTTTTGGGTTTTTGGGTTTTAAGTTTCAAATTAAGGGTTTTGTGTTTCAGATTTTAGGTTTCATGGGTATTTTATGTCAATCTATTGTTCGTGTTTTGGAAAATTTCAGTTTTAAAATCTATGAGTTCAATATTTTTCAATTTTAAATGATTTGGATTTCATATTTGAATCTTTTAAGTTTTAGGTTTCAAGTTCTAGATTTCATTTCTTAGGTTTCTAGTTTTTTGTTTCAATTTTTGAGATTTAGGTTGACGTTTTTAGGTTTCCATATTTAGGTTTTAGATTCTAGATTTTTAGATTTTAAGTTTCAAATATGATAGTCATGTTTATATAAGTTTACTTTTCATGGTTTTTGAAGATTTTATTTAGGCCTTTAAAGTATCGAGTCTTAGTGTTTTGTGATTTTAAGGTTTTGGGGTCTTCACTTTCTTTTTGTCTTTTGGGTTTCAGGATTAGGGGATTTTAAGTTTTAAGTTTCATGATTTTCAAATTTTATGGGTTCTTAAGTTTTTTGGGTTTATCTGTTCAATATTTTTGGGTTCAAAATTTTCAGGGTTCAAGTTTTGGTGTTTTCATGGGTTCAAAATTTTCAGGTTTCAAGTTTTGGTGTTTTTCATGTTTTGGGTTGCAAGTTTTGAAATTTTAGGAGTTTTAAAATTTGAGACTTTTAGGTTTGAAGTTTTTTAGGATTTTTAGTTTGAGGCTTTCAACTTTTTAGGTTTTCAAATTTTAGGGTTCATTTTATAGATTTAAAGTTTAAGATTTCATGGTTCATGAGTATTTTATATGAATATACTTTATTTTAGGGTTTTTAGGTTCACTGTTTCAAGGGTTTGAGTTTTTTTAAACTTGTGTTTTAGGATTTTTTGTTTCAAATATTTAAGGTTTCGAGTTTCAGTTTTAGGATCATCAATTTTGTTTTTCAATTTTGAATTTTAGACCGAGTTTGTAGTTTTCAAAATTTGAGTTATTATATTTCATATTTTTAAGTTTCAAGTTTCATAGTTTTCAAGGTTCAAATTTCATGATTTTTTAAGTTTTTCGTGGCTATAGGGTTTTTCAAGTTTAGATATTTTTGATTTTTAAGTTTTTCAGGTTTCAAGTTTCGGGTTTCAAATATGCTTTATATCAATCTACCTTTCTTATTTTCATAGTTTCTAAGATTAGAAATTTTACAGTTAGGGTTTCTAGGGTCCATGAGTTTCAAGGGTTTTGAGGTTTTTGGATTTAAGATTTTAGAGTTTATTAGGTCTTGGTGTTTCCAAGTGACTTTTAACTTTTTCTTATTATTAGGATTTTTCAGTTTAGGGTATTTCAAGTTTTAATTTTCACGTTTCAAATTTCAAGGGTATCTTCGTATTTAAGTTTTATTTTTCATATTTTTCAGCATTATGAGTTCAACATTTTCATATTTAAAGTTTTTGAGTTTCAAGTTTTGGGATTTTTATGTTTTGAGTTTTAAGTTTAAGGGTTTTTAGGGTTTTCAAGTTTTAGGATTTTCATGTTTAGGGCTTTTATGTTTTGGATTTTTTAAAGTTTTCATGGGTTGGGAGCACTGAGGTTCGAGGCTTTTAGGTTTTAGGGTTTTCAAGGTCAATTTTTCAGGTTTTAAATTAAGATTTCAAGTTTCAAGGGCGTTTTATTTAGTGTATTGTTTATATTTTCAAAGATTTTCAAGTCTAATATTTTCAAGTTTAATGTTGATGGGATTTGGGTTTCACAAGATTCAAATTTCATGTTTTGAATCTTTTAAGGTTATGTTTCAAGATTTGTAAATTTGGGTTTCAATTTTTACGTTTTGAGTTTTGAGGTTTGAGGTTTTCAAGTTTATGGTTTTTAGATTTCAAATTTTTGGTTTCAAAGTCCATGGTTTTCTGATTTTGGGGTTTTCAAGTTTTTAAATTTTTAGATCTTGTGATTTTTTTCAGTTTTTTAATTTATAATTTTTTTCAAGTTTAGGGATTTCAATTTTTTGATTTAAAAGTCTTTAAGTTTTAGACTTCAATTTTCAAAGTTTAGATTTAAGATTTCAGTTTGCTTTATATCATTTTACTTTTTTTATTTTTACAATTTATAAACTTAAGAATTTTAGATTCAAGATTTTGAAATTTTAAGAATTAGAATTTCTAAATTTTAAATTTTAAGATTAAAAGTTTTCAATATTTTTATGTATTAAAGTTTCCAAGCTCATAAATTTCAAATTTCAAATATAAAATCTTAAAGTTTTAAGTTTCATTTTTCTAAATTTTAAATTTCAAAATTTTAAAGCATTTTTTATTTTATAATTTTCAAATTTCAGATTTTCAAACTTTCAAATAAAAACATTCCCAAAAAAATCAAATTATAAATTTGATTCCAATATACCTTAAATATTATTACTAATTCCATTTTCATATCATATTAATCCTACTTCATCCATTTAAAACGATCTCAACCATAGTGACTAAGATTGGTAGACAATCATTTTCCAAAAGCATACTTTTTCAACTCTTTAAATCATCAAGACTTTACGAGAGAGAGACCACCTATAATGCTTGGAGCATAAATATTCTCCCCTAATAATTGGAGCTTCTATACGACAAAAATTGATATTAATTAGATATTTTTTTGGAACCCAAATTATGATAGCTTTGTCTCATAGAGCAATATACGACAAAAATTATATTAAAGTGTTTGGTTTGTTCCAGTCCGTCAAACGTTAACCTTCTTAGGAACATCATTGTTGAGGAGGAAGATACTCGTTTGAACAAGGAAATCCTTGACGATGGTAATGGAAATTAAAGTAAGAAAGAAGTTTAAATGTTAATTTTCTTGGGAATATTATTGTTGAGGAAGAAGATATTGGTTTGAACGAAGAAATTTTTGATAAGGGTAATGGAAATTACAGTAAGAAAGAAGCTCCAGTGTTAATTTCTTTAGGAACATTATTGTTAAAGAGAAAGATATTGGTTTGAACGAAGAAATCTTTGACAAGGGTAATGGAAATTAAAGTAAGAAAGAAGTCTAAATGTTAATTTCCTTGGGAACATTATTTTTGAAGAGGAAGATATTGGTTTGAACGAAGAAATCTTTGACAAGGATAATGGAAATTGGAGTAATAATAAGCCCTCTTTTTTGGCTTTTGTTTTTGTAGATTACATTTTGATGGAGGCAAAATAAATAACGAAGTTTGAGCATGAAACATGATTTGGTAAAAATAGTATTTGTAGAAGATCAAAAGAAAACAAAAGTAAATTAAGGGAGAAAGATGGTTATAGATGTGATATATAAATAATCGGGGATTGTATTGTTGAAGTTATTAGGGCATTGAAATCAGATAAATTATTTTATGATGTTTCCATAGTTTTTGTGGATTGTAGAAATATAGACAATCCTTTTCATAGTTGCGATGAGTTCTGTAAAAACTAAATATATATAGTTTTGATAATTTTGCCTCATTGGCTTTAGTCTATCGAAGTTTCTTGAATGTTGATTCTTCCTCTGATGTCACTACCAGTTTAGGTGGGGATGGAGTGTCCTTTAAAGAGTTGCATTTCTCTCAGTGACATCATGTCTCTATCTGCACAAGAACAACTTCGGTAGAAGTTAAGGTGTTCTTTGTGGGAAATATTCTTATATATTTTTCAGCAAAGAGTCCTATTCTAGAGATCCCTGAACCATTCGTCCTTTCTATGAGAATAGACCATGGCAACAAGTCTTTGGTTGGTAAATATACTAGGTCTAAAATGTCTATAACTGAGCTTATCAGTTAGGCTACACCTAATTTGACCAATATTGCTAAGCCCTCCTCCTTGTTGAGCAAAGATATTTTCCTTGTTGCTTTCCAATTTGTTGTTGATAAGGATTTTGTGGGGTCTTCTAGGCCTTGGTTCCATGGCAAACATGACATATTTTTTTACTCTTTGTTCCCATTCGTTGATCCCTCAATGACTAAAATCATTGTTGCTCCTATGTGGATCAGATTGTATAATCTACCCTTAGTGTTGAGGTATCCTAAATAAATTAAATTGGTAGTCAATAAAGCAAGGTTTTTTTTTTATCAGGGTTGATGTAAAGTTGATGGACAATAGGTTCATGCATGTGTGGGTTATTAGATCTATCCAAGCCTCTTGCTCATTCAATTCAAAGCATGTCTTCTCTTGGTGCATTGACTCAATTTATCAATTATGAGGATCTTCCGTTTAGATGCTTCCGATGTAATCAGAGTGGTAATCAAGTCGTTGCTTGCTCTTCTCAAGTCCATCCTAACTCTAGATCCCTGTAGATATGGAGAAAAAAGGAAGGTTCTCACGATGTTGACTTTGTTTGGCAGAATCATGGGAAATTCTTTTCAGAGTATTTTTCTTTTAATTTAAGCACTGATCGACCTTCTGTTCAATAAAAAGAATCTCATTTTCCCTTCCCTCATGGTGAAGGGGAGCCTCCCAGGGAGCTATAGATGCTAGGGTGCTGAGGGTCGGTTTGTGTACTGATAATGTGGGTTTTTATCTCAAATCCAACAATCAACTACCTTTCTCAACGATGGTCCATCTATCAAGCGAAGAGGAAGACAGATAGAGGCATACTGTATAAGGATGGATTCAACAATGACCATTGCCGATGGCTCACAGTGGACATTGAAAGATCTTCTCTCCCGTACCGAAAGAACACTGGGTATTGCTTGAGGGTAGTCCCATTTCTTTGTATTGGAGTGTATATCTTTCCTCAAAGCTATTTTTTACTAACTATTGACTGATTATTTACTGCAAGTTTGCTAAAGGTTTACAACCTTATGTGGGTTCTAGGATTTTTTGTACCCTACTTTGGAAGGTTTTCCCTATTGCTTTGTCATCGATGCCTTTTTGTTGAGAGTGTGAACCCTTCTATTTAATTATTTGTCCTTCATCTTCAATGTTGAGTTGAGTTTTGTTGTTCGCTTTGTGATTTGTAAAGATAAGGCCCCTTTTTGTATCCTAGATCTAATTCATAACTCTAGATTTTTTTTAATTTTTCTTTTTTGTCAATTCATAACTCATATAAAAAATATATCCTAATTCACAATTCTAATAAAAAATATTTAATTTTAATATAAAAATATTAATTAAATATTTTTAATTAAAAAATATTATATAATAAAAACATTTCAAATTCATAATTGTTTTCTATTATTTAAGTAAAATCGAAATGCATTCACTACATGACACCACAAATTGATTCATTCTACCAAATATGTTTGAAGACTTCCAATTTATATAACTATTAGATTAAAAAGCCTTTACGTGGAAGTTTCATGTTGCTTTATTTTTAGTGTATAAATATATATTTAATTGAAAAACACTTAATTATATAGATATTGGCAAGCATATTATAATATGTTAAGTTCTATAATTAAATTAGGTCTTTGTTTGACTAAACTGTCATAATTACTATGAATTTAATCTATCAAAATAATCTATGAACCGAATATAAGTCTCTTTGTTCAAAATCTTTAAAGGGATTTATATCACGGATTGCATTCGATGGCCATATTATTAAAATTTCGTTTTTTATTGTAAAATAAATAAATATATATATATAATATTTTTTTGATAAATCAAATTTTAAAAGATTATAATAAATTTATATATATATTTTTAATTTTTTTTACAATAAATTATATCAATATTTGAACAGTTATATTGAATAGATAATTGTCATCAAATTTTTTCATAATGGTGAGATTGATTGTCAAAATTAATTCCTAATTTATATTGTAAAAATGACGTAATAAACATGGGACTTTTTTTGTGCTTTTATCCTTATGCTTTTGGGTGTTTCATATGTGGAAAGAGTTGTCTCTTGTCAGTAGTCTTTTGTGTGACCCTCTGTTTCAATCTGGGTGGTTTTCGCTGTTTGCAGGGATTGGGCCCTTATTTGTGCTTTATACTCAGTTCATAGCTTTGATCAAAAGTGTTTAACCGGTTCATAAATCCGAGAAAAAATGTTTACCCATAATATAAAAAAATGACATAATAAACCATCATCGTTACAAATCAACTTGAATATTTGGCTCCATTAAAATATTTAAGCAAAGTATGCTTGTCAAGTAATGAATTGTAAGAGGCTACAATAAATCAATAGGTTGTGTCTTGCCAAGCACCCTGGCTTGGTGTTTTGGTGAAGATTTGCATTTTCAATATCATTGCCCCGAGATCAAAACCCATAAATGGCATGTTCCATATGCCAATCAAGAAAAAACCTCAACTTGTGAAAGGATATAATAAGTCAATAAGTTTTAAGTGCCTTGCCAAGCACCTCGATTTATTGTTTTGGTGAGGACTTACATTTACAAGTTTATTGACCTAAGATCAAAACTCACAAATGACATGTTATATGCCAAGTAAGAAAAAACCTTTGCTTGAAAGAGACTAAAATAAATCAATAAATTGTAAGTACCTTGCCAAGCACCCTGCTTTAGTATTTTTGGTGAGGACAATCCACATAATTCATGAGCATGAAAGTTTAATCATTTCATGTTTCTACATCTTAACTTTAAAAGCTTTGTGGTTTAGGCGTGGTTCCTTCTCTCATGCTACTATTTAAAATATTATAGGCAATTATTTTTAAAAGTATAAAGATTATGTAGATCAAAGATCAATATAAATGTTTATATAAAACATGCGCTGATAATAATCAAATTTATTGAGATCTTGATATAACTAATATTAGAATAGATATCTTAAATTTATTTATTTGTAAAATATCAAGGTATATCAATCTCAAGGTTTTTATTTTGATTTTTTTACATATTATAATTATTAATATGTATCAATGATGATAAATTGTATCAATGTGTCAATCTCGATAAGATCTTTCTAAAAAGGGGGCAACTCCAAACTCCATCATATGGCTAAGATATTACAATTTTTTACGATTAACGTCTCTAAAAATAGAGAAAAAATTTCTAACTGGTAGTTAAATAGACATCCAAATTTGAAGTGAACACCTTCACAAATATTACAACCCACCACCACCTCATTGATTACCATTGTAAAAAACATTTCGATATAAAAAAGGTCAAAATGATGATTAAATAGATGTCAAAGTAAAGATCATAATGAAACAACCCACCCCTCCCCACCCAAAAAATAAATAAATAAATAAATTTAGGAGTGCTATTTATCAGAGTACGAAATGGTGCTGCATGCATGGACCTACACATAACTGATGTCATGAGACAACATACTATTTGGTTACACATTGTCATGTTTACAACTAACATCTTATTAGGCAGAAATAAACACATAACCAGGGTTACCACATCGTCAAAGGGTTCTATAAGGGAGCTATTCATTAAAAGGGAAGATATAGTTTGGGGTGTATTGTGTGTGCACATACACCGATATACACCAAACTCTATACTCAGAGAAGGGACCCCTCATAGGACTGTTTAACAGTTAGATAACGTTACTTAAACATCTCAATCTCCTAAGAGAATCAGGTTGAAAGTTCAAAAGATAAAACCATTCCTTCATGAATCCACCATAATGGTGAATAATGTATCTAGGAAACTCGAGCATATCACCCCAAAGTCCAACTCAAGTTAAATCTTAGCACAAGAGAGGATGGTAACCAAAATTCATCCAAGTAAACATCAATTCACAAGGGTCCAACCAACCATAACATACATGCACACTTTGGAGTGCATTTTGTGTCATAACATACATTACTTAGGTAGAAGAATCTCAAACATTAAACTATCTCAAATGGACACATTGGATTTTTTTTGAGACACCAATCGGTTCCTCTATTCAATAACACAATGGCTTATCCACATCAAAATTGGTGGCATTAATCAATGAGCTAGATTTGGCTTACCTCTATATAAACGAGGTTACTCAATGCAACATTTTTCACATTTAATGCTGTCTCATTAAGAACAATAGATAATTCATATGATTGGTAAAAGGAATAATATTTCCATCCATAACATGTTAACCATATGAACAAGGTTGCCACGAAGAAACAACAATAGGGATTTTATTAAAAACCTCAAAGCATCATTTTAAAATCATGCTACAATGTGTAACCTAACAAAACCAATATCTTTTAAATACATACCAAGAACAATAATGAAATTTCAATACACACACACAATTACTCGAGGCAATATCCTTTATGAATTTCATGGCTTCCATTGGACTAGAATTTGATACTCCCCGAACTCATTCATATTGATCTCTTCAATTTCATTGCTTAAGTAATAGAAATTCAAAATGATTTGCAATTGTGGTGTTTTAATAGTGGCCACCAGATATAAATGTCAAGGTCGATATTAAATATGGTTCAATGTAATTTTGGAAGACATCTTATTCTATTTACCAAATAATAAGGATAGCATATACATTTTCAAGAATATAATTAACCAAACAATGGATGGAATGGATGATATCAACAATTGAATAGCCAATTGAAATTATTTAAACTATCAAATTCCTCAAGCCACCACTAGGAGTATTGCTACAACCATAAAAATGAAGGAATATATCTATAGTAGAATGACATTTTCAAAATTTAGACATGTACTTTAAATACCAATGCAAGCCTAGAACAAAGAAGGGTCAGTACAATTAAATGGACCAAAGGAATATGCTAACAACTAAGTGTAATAGATCTCCTGGCTGTACATAAACTTTTATTAGCACAAACATAAGTAAAATAACCTCATTAGCTTGTTGACTCTCATTATAGCTATTGTTTTATTAACATGATTTAAATATTCTTCATGTCATCCATATACATAATGAAAGCTTCTAAATGGAGAAATAGATTTTAACATTTAAGATTAAACCACTTCCCAATCAACTGTCAAGGATTAAATACACCCCATCATTTAATACTCAAATCCATTCCTTTATCAAATTGAAGTATGCACTAAACCCATAATCAACAAGAGTATTAACACATAATATTAACTCATATTTGTAATGATGAACCATAATTACCATAATCTAATATATACTTGCAACCAAATTTGATGTCAGCATAGTGTAAATCTATATCACAAGAAGTACGCACCATTATAAGCATAACTCAACAAGATGCTAAACATAATTACTACATTCACCTTAGCGACAAATAATACAATTTTATTAACAATATCAATATATAACTAACTTGTCATTATTGCTGGAAATGACTATATAGTTTTATATACAGCATGTATATTCTTATATCAAACCAAAATTTACAAGTTGTGCAAGTAGTACCATATCTAGGTTATGTACAATCTATCCAAAACTAGATAAGGCTCCAAACATCAAAACAATATGCCTTGCACACCAATATTAAAGGATACAACATTCTCAAATAGAAATCAAGAATAATTAGAACCAACATAACATTGTTGTACATATCCAAGTTCATTAAACATTCAATACTAATAGAAAGCAACAAAGTTTCAAATTCTAGTATTCCTTCAAAATGTAACTATGATAATACAAGTATGTTATCCATACAACTATAAGGAAAATTAGAATTTATATAATGTGGAACAAGTATAAAACCAATATGTGATTGATATCCATGTATCGAATGCAAAATAGCACTTTAGTATGCATTACTATACACACAAATTAAGTTTAAAGAGACAACTTGATATTACTCTTCATCAAAACTGAAATACAAGGTTCATAACATTACATAAGCATTAATTACATTAATGAAAACCATTGAGAACAACTCTAATACATGAACAAGTATTCCTTATACTAGATAAAATAAATAAAATCGAATTGCAGGCACTAATATCTAGGCATAAGAGATGAATGAGAAGTCTACACAAGGTTTACCTAAAGGTCCAACTTGATGAGCCCATCCATCAGTGGCCCTGACCACCCCAACCATCAGCTAGATGGTGGAATCAAGTATCTAGGTTTTACTGGGTAGAGATGAGCATCAATGCAACACAAGCCATGGTTCAATTCCAAAACAATCAAACAATCAAAAAAGTCACCATAAAGGTAAACAAAAAAAAAAAACTAGTTTCAAAATGCTAACAGATGCCTGTAGGGGTAACTACCCTTCAACATAAAAGTTCAAATAAGATAGCATTTTATTCATGACTTATATACAAATCCAATCAGTAAAAGAGAACTCGATGACAATCATACAACACAACATAAACATCCAACTACCAAAGGGAGCAGCTATAAGGTCATACACCTAATATAATCAACATCCAAAATTCCCCAAATTGTCTTATTTGATTAGGGGGTTTACATTCACATGAATCAAGGTAAGTTGGATAGTCCATTAGTCTATAATCGAGATTTATGGGTAGCGATTTAATACTAATGCGAAACCCATCAATCCCTTCCTTCTATTAATGGAATCACATCATCACAAACATTTAGCTTGGATAATAAAATTCCAACTAGTTAGAGATGCTTTATGAATGGAAACCACTTGACCAATAAAGCTAGAAAAAATTCCAACAACTAGATCAATTGACAAAGTTTAAACCAACAATTAAATGCTTTCACATACAACCACATTAATTTAAAAAGGTTTTTAAATTGAAATAACATTTAATTAAAGAGTTAAGATTTCATCCACATGATAATCGAGCCATCACTTAATAGGATACAATCAATAGTGACTTCCCAAGCAAGCATAAAGGCATACAAAACTGAGCATTCTTAGATGTAAGTATTTGACCCATTAATGAATTTTAACCACATGTATCCATACAACCATAGACAATAAAATGCAATCTGAGTAGGTTTGATCATGAAGGTATATAATTCTTCTTGCCCCATCTAGAGTCAAAATGTTCAAATAGGGTTCAGGCTAAATAAGTGGAAACAATGTGGAGTAAGAGAGATTGATTATAGAAAAATTGAGCTACCATATAACCAAACAAATTTCCATTAAAAAATATCATGTAATATTAAGTTTGTTCACCCTCCAAGGCTTAGGTAATTACAATAAAATAATCCAATTAAAAGGATATTTCTGTTTAAAATCAGAGACAATAATTAAACCACTCAGGCCACTGTACTCAAGCATAATGGCATTCTTAACTACAATTCCAAAACCCTAATCTTCTAGGGTTGCCTAACTCATAGGGTTATTAATAATGGTATTTTCCAATAATGTAGAGGAGGAAAAAATAGGCGCAACCCAATAATGGGGTATTAAATTTAGGGCATTAGGGGTTAGTTATGAAGACTCATGGATTCGTAGCGAACCCATAATGGTTCATTTCCCCCTTTAATTTTCTATTCAAATATTCCAGTAATCTATAAACAATCAACTCAAATATAATTCCATTTAAACAAAAATCTATAACTAGGGTGTTGCAAGGTAATATGAGGCTGAACCTCATGTACACTTATTAATTTTAGCCCACTGCTCAAATTAACTAGCTGGGTAAATCTAATACCCAATCCCATAAAATGTGAGGAGAAATATTGAACATATTTACCCAAAATCAAACTAGGATAAAATGTAATGGCAATGCCATTCTAAAATTATCTTAAAACTCATCAAACATAGTCCAATTGACTAAATAAATTATATGCATTAAGGGTTTGTTGTATTAACTATACCAGAATTTAGAATTTAATAGTAGAGTATCAAGCATAAAATGAAATCTAGAATGCCACTTACTTGGTATAATGAGATAGGCCAATAGGGGTTCGATTTTTACTTGTCTCCTTCCTTGCCATCTCCCTCTAAATGCCATGGCTCTTCAAGACTTACAACCGACTCCTCCTTGGAACATTTTCCTTCCTTCTTTATGTGGTATGGCTTAGGGTTATCTAGGCAAGGAGTTCGAAGCCCTTTTTGCTTATCTAAAAGAATGTAAAATAATAATGCCCTGATGTTAGGAGCCCCAAGCAACAGAAAAAAACAATATGTATATCTCTCTCTCATAAAACCTCAAAAATAGTGTATATTGTGGCACGTTGGGGAGAGCCTCAACAACCAAGAATAAATGGCAATAAAAAATTCACTAAGATTTCATTTGCATGGAGAGTAAGTCAACTCAAATCATGATTAGAATAATATAATTGTCTCATGCAATAAAACAACTCCTCCACAAAACATTCATTATGATGTATAGTCAAGTCATTGAAACTAATGACATCTTAACCTAGACCCCACGAAGGCTTAAGGTGCCATGGTTAAATCAGGCCATTTATAAAAAACATGGTCCAAGACAAAAGACTAAACATGCATGCTATGGGTTAAGTCCAACCCTGGACAACAACCAAATATGAGAAAATGAATCTGAGCTTAAAATACAATTAAAATGAGAGTAATAATGGCCTTATAAGTAATCAACCCATGCAAGGAATAAAGAATAACTGAAAAACACCACTCATAATGATGACCAAACCAAAATCTGCACATCACAAAGTAATTAAATAAAGATGAACCGATGTAATCAAAAGACCCAAAATGACCCATGATTTTAAAAATTTGTCACATTATAATTTACCTATCAGTATCAATTTGACTACCCATAACTCTTACACATTATTATCCCAACTGCCAAAGTCCATCATCAAGCCTAGCTCACTTGGCCTGTTTCTAAAACCACCAATTGAAACATCAGTGGTATCTGTTCAAGAAATAAATAACAAGTAATAATAAAATTGATATGAATAAAATGTAACATATGTCATCAATAAACTAAGCATAAACACTAATTGTAATTATAAACTGGTCGTAACCAATCAAACATGATAATCACAATCATAACATATAAGTTAGAATAATCAGCTGTAGCAATGATCTAAATGTTAATTAGAGGTAAGTTAAACTGATTGAACCAAGGTGTCTATAGTAACTACACTGCATTATTCGGTGGGGATATAACACATAACTAAAAATGAACATATGCAAATTACAACCCAACACCACCCCATTAACATTATAAAATGTCTCTCAATATAATTTTGGAGCATGATGAGGTACACTTATGCAACATTCAAAATGAACATAAGTTTTTTCTTCACTGCTTTCCAATTTGTAGCTAATAGGGATTTTATGGGGTCTTTTAGGCCTTAGGTTTATGGAAACACAACATATTTTTCTACCCTTGGTCCTCATTCTTTTATCCATCAATGGCTAAAATCATTGTTGCTCCTATGTGCACTAGATTGTACAATATGCCCTTAGTGTTGAGGTATCCTACACAAATCAAATTGTTGGTCAATAAAGTGGGATTTTTTAATCAATATTGATGTAATTTTGATGGGTAGTAGGTTCATGCATGTGTGTGGGTTGTTATGTCTATCTAAGCCTCTTGCCCATTCGATTCAGATCGTGTCTTCTCTTGGCTCATGGACTCAATTTATCAACTATGAGGGTCTCCCATTTAGATGCTTCTGATGTAATTAGATTGGTCATCAAGTTACTACTTTATCTTCTAAGGTCCATCCTAACTTCAAACCCCTGTAGATGTGGAGAAAAAAGGAAGGCTCTCTTGATGCTGATTTTATCTAGCAAAAAAATGGGAAATTATTTTTAGAGTCCTTTTCTTTCAATTCAAGTGCTGATTGCTATCTACTCAATGGAAATAATCTCATTTTCCCTTTCCTCATGGTGAAATAGAGCCTCACTATAGTGCTATATATTCTAGGGTATTAAGGGTTGTGTTGTGTACTGATAATGTGGGGTTTTGTCTCAATTCCCCTAATGCATGTAGTTCTCAATAATCAACTACCATTCTCAATGGCAGTCTATTTACCAAGTGAATAGGAAGAAAGATAGAGGCATATCATCTAAGGATGAATTCAATAATGGCCATTGATGATGACTCAAAATGGACATTGAAATATCTTCTCTCCCATAGAGGGATAAGATTGATTTTTGCTCACGGGTAGTCCTATTTATTTTTATTGGAGTATCTATCTTTCCTTAAAACTATTTTTTATTGATTGTTAGATGACTATTTGTGTTAGAGTGAGCCATAATCAAGGATCACTCTGGATAAGATCGAATGCACAAAGCTAAACTTGTATGGATTAATGAAATACAAAGAACAACTCAAAATAGAAGAAGCTTGTCTTCAAAACTAAAAAGTTGTATTAAATAATTAGCTAAAAAGTACATAGAAAGGTACATTATATAGTCAAGAATTAGGTCATCTAAAAAGGTAATTAACTCAATTTACAATTAAAAAATGACTTAAAGTACATTTTATCTAATGACTTAAAGTACATTTTATCTAATGACTTATTAACCTAAGCAAGCTAATTAGATCATGTAGGTAAAACCACATATTATGGAAAAACTTCCACTAACACCCTCTTTAAGAGTAGCTTAGGCAGGTAGAAAAATTGGGTCCCAACACAAAGGTCTGATGAGGCACCCAAGTACATAGAGATGATCCCCTAGAGAAAAAAGAAGTCAAAATTACTCGAACCTCAAGAAGATCTCGCAAATGAATATACTTACTCTCAATGAAGGGTTTGGTGAATATATCAAAATTATTAAGAATTATACCAAGATCATTTAATAAAGATGTTAAAGAGTGTATAATTTAATGAAAGTAATAAATAATATTACCTCTCATGGATCAAACCATAAATGAGACAAATATTTTTAAAGTGAAAAATCAAATGCATTAGAGGAAAACCCACACAATCTTATTAGAAGGCTTGCTATTTAAATCTCTAACAAGTATAAGATTGAATCAAGAGCACAAGACAAGAAAAGAGAGAGATAGAAATTATAGCGAGGAAAATACAAGAGGAATATATTTTTTATAGAGCTAGAGGAAGAAAATAGGAGTTACATAAAAGCCTATTATGACCTTACAATCCCTCCAAGTGTGTGCCACTTGCATCTTAATCCCTTACAAAGAGAGGGAAGTGTGTGCCATGCAGGGAAGGGAGAGTTACATGCAAGTAACTCTAAATCCAACAAGTGGATTAGGGAGGTGAGTGACACCTCATAAAGGTAGGAATAAAATGCATTTATAAATAAAATAAATGTACACATAACTAAGACTTAAGATAAACTTATAAACCTATAAGAAGGACCCAAATTAAGGTTAATTTTCTAACACTCTCCCTTAAACTTAATTTGGGATTTAAAAAATGGAGAAAACTTTTACAAACATATAAGGGAGTTGAAATTACATAATAATCCCCCTTAATATAAACTTCCTTCAAGAGGAATTACAAAAGATATTGAGAGAAGAAAAAAGAAAAGATGCTGCCAAAAGTCACAAAGAAGAAAGTGTTATCACCAAGAATATTTTTTGGACAAGGTGGTCAATCCACCATGGAACAAACACCAATAAAAAAGATTAATAATTTATAGAACCCTACACAATAAACAAGCTAACACTAATATTTAAATTTAAATAATCATTATGCCAAAAATATAATCTACATACATGATATAATAAAAGTAGATGTATATATAGGCAAATTTACACAAAGATAACTTCCATCATAAAGTGCATAAACCCACACGAAAAGAAGTTAGTCAATAAAATTAAAGCATATATCCTATGCAATAAAAGATAAGGAGTGCAAAAAAAATATTTGAATAGTCAAAATGAAGATAAAGATGATGTGTCACTTGAAAAAGATATTCTACATGAAGCATTAAAAGAATGATCACAAGAATACATACAAAGTCTCTAGAAGATTCATTTTCTTTATGAATCCAAATATTTTTATATTTAGAAGTAGGAGATTTAGTCATTTTTCAACAATGCAATATATCATGCGAAGATTTACCACAAGATTTACATGGATGAAACTTACAACATGTATATATATGATGATCGTGTTTTCCACAATGCGCACAAAGTTCAACTTTTTTAACCAAAGCATGAGCATTAGAAGTCTATAATAAAATTAAGTTTCATGATAAGTCCTTTGATGAGGAGGATAATATAATTTTAAATTGCAACTTTTTTTTTAAGAGCAACTATTTCAACATTTTGAGTTTACATAATATTCTTAAAAAATAAAAAAATAACCAATTTAAAGGCCATAAAAATAAAAGATATTGATTTCATTATTATTGAAAAAATATCAATTATGAAAAACTCATACTAGGAATTTTTTAATATAAAATCAATTCTGTGTTAAAATTACTATTGACATGTGGTGTGCTTTTCACATAAAAACATAAAGTTTTTTTTTGAGCTTTCCAAAACAAATATTATCTTTTCCATTTTTGGTTCATGGAAAGTATATATTTTTTGGATTTTGTCTTTATGCTTTTTTTCATAAAGATTTTTTCATCAAAACTTTAAATAAAACTTACATGATAAGTTTTCCAAAATCCCATTGTTTATAAATTTAATTCAAAGTTTTTTTCAAGCTTTAATTTTAAGTTTTCTTAATTAATATTTATTTAAAGTTTTAAATTTAGAGTCTTTTATTGTTATTTTCATTTTGGCCTCCTTTAAATTTTTCTACTTTTTCAAAATGATGTAGATGGGGAAGCAACATGCATTTTTAATTAATGATCTCAAGGCAGAACTTGTAGGAAAAGATGCCAAAATTGTTGAAAAAGACAATGAAATTGTTTCTTTAAAATGTCAAAACTTGAATGCAAAACTCAGACCATTCTTTTATTGCAAAATTTGCACAATAAAAAATTAAGTGAAATGCAAGTTTTAATTGACTCTTTAAATGCTCAATTAACATCTTTTGATCATGTGCAAACATCTAAAGTTGTTTCTTCACCCTCTAAAGATCATTTTACTTTGCCACATGATGGATCTAACCTTGGTTTAAAAATTACATAATAAGCGATTCTCTTAGAGTAAGGCAAGTCTGTGCCATGTGGGGAATGGAGATTTACATGCAAGTAACTCTAAATCCAACAAGTGGATTAGAGAGGTGAGTGACACCTCATAAATGTATAAATAAAATGCATTTATAAATATAATAAATGCATACATAACTAAGACTTATGATAAGATTATAAATCTATAATAAGAACCCAAATTAAGGTTAATTCTCCAAAAAACAATTTTCTCCATTGTCCAAATGTAGCATAAATCAATGACTTGATGATAGATGAGATCCTATATAAGATGCATGTGAATCTTGATATGCTTAGTCCGGTGATGAAGGTCCTGATTCCTACAAATCTTGATTATGCTTTGGTTGTCATAAAATATGACTGTTGGTCATCGAAACTAAATGTCAAACTTAGTAAGAATCCCTTAAAGCTAAATAACCTTAGTGGCAACATTAATAAATTCTTTGTATTCTACCTCAATAGAAGATAAAATAACACCATTTTACTTCTTGCTTGACCAACTAATCAGAGATGAACCAAGAGAGAAACTGTAGCATGAATTAGACTTATGATTTTGAATATCACCAACACAATATGAATATGTATATCCAATCAAGTCAACATTGATGCTTGCTTTATAGTGAATCCCAAAATTGAGTACCCTAAATGTAATAGAGAATTTATTTAGTTGCTTTCCAGTGTAGCTCATGCGGTTCTTTCATAAAGCTAGAAACCATGCCCACTACATATGAAATGTCAGGTCTAGTGTGCATAAAGTAGATGAGATTGCCAACAAGTTATTGATATAAGGTAACATCAATCAAAGGAGATGGACAATCAGCCTCAAGTTTCACACCAAATAGAAAAGGAGTTAGATTTGGCTTACAGTTAGCCATGTTAAAATATGAAAGTAAATCAAGAGCATAATTTGATTATGTGATGGTGATACTGGAGTCAAATCAAGAAATTTTAATCCCAAGGAAGTGATGCAACAAGCTCAAGTTAGTCATTAAAAACCTGTTAGATAAAGCAATTTATACTACTATGATGGTGGATGAATAACTCCATGTGTTCAATAGCTAATCCACATAGATAAAAAAACAATAATGAATCATCCTATCATAAAATGTAGACATTCAGATGAAAATGACATCTGGTAAACCCAATTGAAAGAATAAAATACTCCATATTGGCATACTAATCTCTAGGAGCTTATTTGAGGCCATACATAGATTTATAAAGTTTGCAAACCAAGGAGGAATATTTCACAAATTCTTATGGTTGATTTATGTATATTTTCTCTTTAAGGTCATCATGAAGAAATACACTATTTACATCCATCTGATGAACATCCAAAAATTGTGCTATGGTAATGGCGAGAGTGAGTCAAATTGAGTTCATTTTGACAACTAGGGATAATGTCTCAATATAGTCAATGTCAGGTACCTGAGAATTTTTTTTATTACCAAACATGATTTGAACTTATCTATAGACCCATCTAATACAAATTATGTTCGCTAGGTCCACCTACATCGAACAAGTTTTCTTCTCATAGGAAGAGGGACTAAATCCCAATTGTTGTTCCTTAGCAAGGAACCATATTCCTATTCCATATCAATATCCCACCTAAGAGTGCCTAATAATTCATAAAATTATTGTGGATCGAAATCAGATGCAATGAAAGTATGTGGGACATCTTAGAATTATGAACATATTCACCTAGTGTTTGATGGATCTCCAACCTAATGACCAACACTTTGAATTATCTGTCTAGCTTAGAGAGGACCATATGTCAGATTTAGGAGGAGATTCCTCATATTTTGAAGATATTCTAAGAGGAGGAGGTGATTTCTAATCACTAATCTCATCATTAGAATTAGAATAAGAATCTAGATCATTGAAAAACTATTCAGATGGATCTGAATCATCATAACTATTATCAAATTCCAGTGTGTCTAAGTAAGGGAGAGGAGTGTCATGTGTAGAGTTTGAAGGATCCTGTTGAAAGCAAATAATACTTTCAATGAAAAACTCATGAGTGGTGGGATGGTGTCATATCCCAGTTTTTATATGCATGTAATAATTACTTATTCACGTCAATGTGGTATGCTGCATAAACTTATCTAGATAAACTTGTGATGTTTATTTACTATTTGAGTACTTATATCCATTGTAGAACTAAATAACTACATTCTTAAGATGATCATTATTCATTATATTATTATGGGATTAAAAATGGTTAATGATATGCATATGGATATAACATAGATTTAACTTTGAATTATGTAGGGCAAGTAAACATGTTTGCAAGTGATGTAGGAATGCGTTAATGCTTTATCATTATCATACTTGCATAGTTAATAAATATTTGGATTTATTAACTATTAATGAGTCTTGTCTTAGTGTGTATTTGTATAACAAGTTACTTTGGCCCTACATAGAGGGAGGGTAGCATCGATGAGAGTTCGACTATATAGTAGGTCATAAAATGAGAAAGAGATCACGTCAAATGATGATTGAAGCATTGGGTAAGGATGAGTAGGCAACCTAGGTATAGTTCTTTGCTAGTACTATTAAACAATGTTTTTAAACATCATATTTTAGTTCAGAAACCTTTTCCACTAATCAAGCAAAACTAGTAGTTAGATTTCCAAATGCCATGTGACTTATACTTATTAAATAATTAATAAATTTAAAAGTCTAGATTTAATATTTTAACCACATAACTTCCTAGGATAGGAATTAAATACATTTTATTTGACATTTTTTCACTTTAAAGTAAAGATAAAAGGAATGTGAATATTATTAAATACTCTTCTAAAAGCTAATTAAAGTCGGACCCCCGCTACAAGTTTTTCTCCAATATGCCATCTTGGAAAGATAAAATGATTATCAACTAATAAAGCATGTCATAAAATTATTATCTGCACTAGAATGAGATTACTTCCACCCATGATGCTACATGGGTGGAAATAGATGTTAGATTTAATTAAAAATCTATTTATTGAAGCCTTTGAATGAAAAGGAGGGATGTTAGAGGAATAGAAGAAGATATTTTTTGTATCAGAGGATTTTATTCAAAGGAGTTGTGTGAGGAGAAAGGAAGAAAGCACAGTAGAAGAAAAGAGTGGAAATAAGGAACTTGGTGAAGAGGTGAAAGTAAAGAGCAAAGGAAGAAGACAAGTTAGTGAGAAGAATTTTATTCTTACTTGGCTAGTTAACTTCTAAACATTCTCTTTTTATTCATCTGTAATGCTCTGTAGATATATCTTTAAATTCAGTGATTGTAAATGGATTCTTGCTTAGTATTCTAGTTCTAGGATATCCTAATTGAAAAACTAGTCATATTATGTAATAGCTATTTGTAAGCTATAAGGGGAATATTATAAATCATTTACACTCTATAGACCATTATGAAAATCTTAGAAAACTATTTTATTTCTTCATGAGTTATTACTCTCAGTCTTGTCATGCCTCCCTTTTAAATTGGTTGGATAGAAAAGATTTAATTTTTTTTAATTTATTCTCCTGTAAAGTGCAGCTATAGCGCCAAACTAGATACAATAAAACACATTATTATTTGTCTTCATTACTAGGTTGTAATCATCAAATTAGCTTGCAAGTAGAAAATGGCACAAATCTAGGGATATATATATAGCAACTAGTAATCCTACCTAGAATGTTGTTGCATCTATTTTAGCCTGCAAATCATTTTTACCTTTTTGCTTTTGGAAATCTTGTTGTATCTATATCTAGTAAGGGAAGAAATAGGAATAAATAAAATTAGTGCTCCATTCCTTTAGCTACTCTTTGATATATATAGCGCATGAGTTCAAGAAAATAACTTCTATATTTATACAAAACTAGATGTAATACATATAAAGACTCAAAAATAAAACAACAGTGCATAACACCAATATGGCACATTATTAAATACAATTTTTATGCTATCATTAAATAAATTACAGTGCAATCTTGTATTTATCAACCATGTGGTCATACTGTGAACAAAATGCCTCCCTCCCACTTAACTAGATGGTAGTGTTTTTTATATGGTGTCTTAATTAAGAGCTCTCTAGGAAAAGTTATAGTGCTCCTAATTAGCATAAATAATAATAATAGGTTTATAAGTCTTTATACTTGGATTCAAATATGTATACTTGCATTACTATGATGTCGCTTATCTGTGAAGTTTAACCTGTCAATAAATAAGGAAAAGGTGCATTTGGTAATACTATTGTATTATTACATCATTAGTAAAACCAATCAAAATTATCTACCTAAGTTGAATTTTCTCTTAATGAGATGCTGCACCTCATAAATCGAGGTATAAACAAATATATTCAAACCCCTTTGACATCTACTATTGTGACATCTCTTTATGTGGCTCTTCCTTCATACCTTGTTGCCTCACTATGACACACTTCATTATGTGTAAAGTTTATCCCTTCAACATGTGGAAGAATAAATAGTGTTATGGAAAAGATAACCCTTTTTAAATAAATTGAAAATTGATTTTAGTCAGATGGCATACTTGTGGCTACCTAGATAGACATGTATGCAATGGATATATGGAATGCTAATACTCTTACTAAAATGGTAACACTTGATTAAGCCAGATAAATATTTGACATTAATACTTTTATTTATAAATTATCTTTCTGTTATGACTTTGAATAAATTTATAAAAAGTGGCATTTGATAAAAAGGAGCTAAAACATAATACCTCTCATGTAAATAAGATTTTTATACTAGGTAATATAAATAAATGCTAATAATTTGTTACCTTGATATTTATGATATGAGTTAATGATATATCATAATATCTGATCCAAAATAATAACATTGTACCATATTAAAATATTAATAAGTTTGAGACTAGATTGTCTAGTTTATAAACATAAACAATAACATCATGAATACATCTTTTATCAAGTTAAACAAACCATTTTGTGTCATTAGATTTATGTCATTAGGATGTAAAAATAAGATTGAATGAATGAAATATTTTAATAACATCCACAAAACCAAGCCATTTATAAAATATATTACATCTTAATAAAATTATATCATGATTGCCTTCTAATCTAGTAAATTGATGAACCCGTCTTAATGATATTTCTTCGTCTATCATTTATAAGAATGAATAAGTTGAGATTATAGGATCATTGGAAAAAATTCATTTGTTGTGACTAGTATTCATGTTTGGTGAATGAGTCATTAAATCAATCTAAAAAGTAAACATTACTCTAATGATGTCACTTATACAATATTGACAACTTGATCGTAGGATAATACACAAGTTTACTGGTATCCAGGTCAACATAAGTGAATTATAAACTTGAGTAATAGATTGTCCATTCAAGAACAATATATTTGGTGATCCAATTGAATTTGTAGTAAATAACTTAGTTATGCCAAAATTGAACATTCGGTATTGTGTAGACAAGTCGACAGGTTACATGGCTGGTGTGAGACACCCACATAAAACATCATCTCATAAACACATTCTTAAGATATCAAATAATTGGTAATAGGGAATATTTGGACCTAGTAACTATGAGATGTCTATGTTGGGAAGACCTTGGGATAATAGTAGTGGATGCAAGACATGAGGTTTAAGAGATGGGAGGGTATCCTAGTTAGACCCACATAGTAACTTAGTTATCTAATGAGTTAAGATTCAACAAGGGAAACTTGGCAAATCTAAGACATACAACCATAAGTAGTGAATACAAGTAGTGTACATTAGGAATTTCCTTAGTTTATAGTCACACTCACAATAAGCTATGTGGTGTAGCTGCAGTGTTGGAAAGTTACACAGTGATCTCTTTCTTAGTTTTTAGACCCATATATATTCTACTCATGAAGGGTAGGTCCACTCTCAGTGGATGATAGGTGTGCAGGGGATCTGAAAGGCTTTAAATTTGGAGGAATATCCTTCTATGATATTCTCCCTCCCTACATCGACATGGTCTTATACTAGTTTATGATAAATCCTTTACTTACTCAAATGGTGAAAGAAACAAATGTTTAACAAATTGATCATTGTAATTATGGATGTAAACTGTTGATGTATGATTATCAAAATTGTAAATTATAAAGACATTGAAAATGGAATTTAGTCCTAGTTGCATAGTGATTGCAATCAAAAAAAATTCTATATATACGATCCATACCATTCTAAATTTGAAATGATAACTGAGTATTCAAGTTAAACATAAAGGATAGAAAGGGTTATAATTTGATATTGTAATGCCTAGTTAAATGTCATAATCACTGCGACTATGAATGATTATAACTAATGCGAGAGATTGTTTAATTAAGCATTTATCTCAATTATTTATGATTGAGGTGTTAACATTATGAATTGAATTAAATTATTATTTTTATTAAATACATGGCATGTGGTTAATTGTTTTCCTTTAATAATGCATGAAAAAATAAATTATAATACACATTTGAATAATGCAAGTTATTTGTCTTTGACTATAAGTACATATAATTAATTATAGTATATGGTCTATGAAGTACATTTATATGCTAAATCAATCAATATGAGTTATTCTTTCAATACTTAGTGGAATTCATAATATATGTATGGATTAGATTTCGTGATATAACCTTTAGTTAGGAAGTTATTTTATTTTTAAAAAATGACTAGTTTAACTTTACCTCGAAGGGGTTGTCACATTGTGGTATCAGAGCCCAACTTCAATGCTCAAGCATAATGGGCTTGCTAATTTTATAAGTTGAAACTCTTTTGCTATTAATAGGTTATGATGGCTCAAACATGTAATAATAGGGAATGTGATCAAAATGGGGAAGATCTACAGGTTAAGCTTGACCAGATCTTAGCCATGGTAACCATCACCCTAAAAAGGATAGGTGTCCTAGAAAAACAAGTACATGACCTTTCTCATGAAGAAGATCATGAGGAAAATGATGGTAAAGATAATCCTAACTTTATCAACCAAAATGAATACAATTTTTATAGAAACATCACCAATGATCTTCCACCAAAATGGGCTCGATTCAAAACAAATTTAGCTAGAGACCTAAAAAGGATAGCCCCACCTAAGTACAATGGAGTAGTACTTGGGGTGGTGCAAAAAACTAGCTAATTTAAATGGAGAAATAATTCAAACTTCAAAAATTATCTAAAGAAATGAAGGCTATTTTGGGAGCATACCAACTATATGGTGAAGCTTCAGCTTGGTGGGAGAACCTAAAAATGGAAAATAAACTATTAACAAAAAACACCTCTTGAGAACAATTTGTGTCTTATTTTAGAAAAATATGGTTGCCATAGCTACACTTTGATGGAAAGATGACATGATTCTAGAATCTTTGACAAGGAAATATGTCCATGACTACTTATTGGGAGAATTTCACTCAATTTTTAAAATACATGCCATAATACCAATGTGATGAGAGGTTCAAAATTAGAAATTTTATTTTTGGGTTGAACCCTTAGATTGACTCTGATGTAGACCTCCATGGACCCATAACCATGGATGAAGTTTTTTAAAAAGACATATAATATGAATAAAAGTTGAATACTCTTGTGTATTTCAAAAGAGAATTCAATAACCAAGGGAAAGGACCTCAGCAAAACCAATTCCCTCCTTTCAAAAAGAAGTTTTGGAATGGGAACATAAATGGTGGAAACAAGAACTTGGGTTTACATAACAATTTTAAGGTTATAAATCCTAGAAAATTCAATAATGGATCTAAAGGTCGAAATGGTAACTATAACAACAAAAATGGAAATTTCAATAGTAGGGGCAAGCCCCAACAGAAGAAAGACCCAGTAGGAGGATGCTTTACTTGTGGTAGAGACCACTATGCCAATAATTTTCCCCATAAGGCAAATAATGTTCAATCTCGAGCACTCTTACAAAGCCAAAAACAAGTCTTCTAGTAGAGGATTCATGCAATGGTAGATAACCATTAGATAATTTTCTAAGTAACACCAGTGGAGGTAGTAGTTAAACTCTTTCACTGCCTAATTACTTTACTTATTGATACATGAACATCTTAATGTTTTATTACTCCTGAGATTCTTAAGAAAATTCATAAAAATGCTGGTTTTATGTCAAATTCTTGGTCAGTCCATGATGGGAATTGAGCAGTGAAGAAGGTAGAACAATGTCTATTTGAAGCCGAGTTAAAGATTACAGGGTTCACCATAAATGTAGACTTATACATAGCCCCTCCAGGATTTTATGATGTGACATTAGGAGTTAATTGGTTGTGGAAGGATCGAGCTAAAGTTAATTTCTTTGTTAAAACAATATCATGCCTAGATGATGAAGGTTACTTTAGAATTGTACAAGGAATTAAATGTGATGTTACTCTAAGGCAAGTCTCTACAATGAAGTTGAAAAAGGACAAGAGGAAAGAGTGTATTATATTTGTAGTATATCTTGATGAAGTGGAAGAAGAAAAAGAACCCACAATAGAAGATTACCCTTTTCTACGTGATTTCAATGATGTTTTTCCTGATGAACTACCAAGGCTTCCACCTAATAGAGAATTTGATTTCTCCGTTGATATCATGCCACGATTAGAGCCTAAGTCAAAAGCATCCTATTAGATGATAACAATTGAGTTGTTTGAGTTGAAGTCCCAGTTGTAAGAGCTCCTAGCTAAGGGTCTTATCTGACCAAGTGTATCACCTTGTGGTGCACTAGTACCCTTTGTTAAAAATAAGAATGACACTTTTTGGTTATGTATTGATTCCAAGATGTTTAACAAAGTAATAATAAAGAACATATATCCCTTGTAATAATAAAGAACAAATATACTTTTCCATGTATTGATGATCTCTTTAATCAAATACGAGGGGCAACTATGTTTTCTAGAATTGACTTGTGGTCAGGTTATCATCAATTAAGGATTCAAGAAGTAGACATTCCAAAAATATCTTTTATAACTCATTATGGACATTATAGGTTTACATTTTTTTATTTTAGACTCATGAATGCTCCAGTGGCATTCATGAACCTAATGAACTATGTATTCAAAGATTATTTAGATAACTTGTGTTTTTTGGATGATATTTTAATATACTCAAAATCAGAAGAACATGTCCAACATTTGGGATTAGTGATGTAATGGTTGAGAGAACATAAGATTTATGGCAAGTTATCCAAGTTTGATTTCTTTCAAAAGAGGGTGCATTATTTGGGACATATCATTTTAGATGAAGGTATTTCTATTGACCCCACAAATATTCAAGCCATCATGAATTGACCAACTCTCAGGAATGTCCATGAAGTTCATAGTTTCATGGGCTTAGCTAAATACTATAAAAAATTTGTGTAAGGATTTTCCAAGATAGGGAACCTAATCACTCCTTGTAAAATAAGAACTAAAAGTTTGTTTGGACTGAGAAATGTGAGCAAGCTTTTCAAATCTTAAAAGAGAAGTTAACATATACACTGATGTTAAAGGTTCCAGACCCAAATGGTAACTTTATAGTAATCATAGATGCATCGAAGGACATAATCAAGGGTGTCTTGATGCAAGATGGTCATGTGATGGCCAACAAGTCCATAAAATTGAGCCATATGATTTAAACTAAGTCCCATAACCTAAAGTTAACATCTATTGTTGATGCACTACTTATGTGGTGAATTTTTTTGTTAGGAAAACCATTTGAGCTCATAACTGATAACTTGGGGTTGAAATATAAATTTACTCAACCTAACCTTAATGCACAACAAAGGCATTAGTTAGAAGTTGTGAGTATGATTTTGATATAAAATATATTAAGGGAAAAGAAAATAGAGTAGTGGATACCCTTAATTAGAGGAGGTACGTAGCTACCATGGTGACAACGAGGACCAATTTTTGTCAACAAATTTTGAGTTAGCTACCATAAGATGAATTCTAAAAATAGGTTAAAACTACTTTAGAGGCTGATAGTCAAGATCATAGGTATGAGGGCTATCATATTTAAGGGTAAGATTTATGTACCTGATTTGGTTGGTTTACAAACCACAGTATTGCAGGAGGCACACAATGCTCCTTACTTAGGTCACCTAGGGGTGACTAAGATGCTAGATGATCTTAAAAAATTGTATTTTTGGCCAGGTCTCAAGAGGGATGCCACTAGTTTTGTGATGGGATGTTTGGAGTTCCAGTGAGTCAAGGCTGAGCACATACATCTAAAAGGTTTGTTGTATCCACATGAGCCTCCAAAATGGAAATGATAGGTAATCAACATGTAATTTGTTCAAGGACTTCCATTTTCAAAGAATAAGCATGATGAAATCTTGGTCACAGTGGACAAAATCACCAAGGTTGCACACTTTATTCCAAGTAATCTCACAGATGGATTACTAGTGTTAGCAAGAAGGTTTGTACAAGAAATTTTTATATGGCATAGAATACGCAAGAATGTCATTTTAGATCAGGGTACTCTCATGAATTCAAGGTTTTGGTAGACCTTACACAACTTTGGGGACAAAATTTAATTTTAGTTCTACTTATCATCTTGAGATTGAAGGATAAACCAAAAGGGTAAACCAAGTCTTATAAGACATGTTATAGATGTATTATATGGATCAATAATACAAATGGGAGGAGTACTTTCCTCTAGTAAAGTTTGTGTATAATAATTTTCATCATTTGACTCTTAACATGGATCCATTTGAGGCACTTTATGGTAAAAAGTGTCGTACCTTCTCAGTTGGGACCACCTTGGTGATAGGTAGTTATTGGTACTGAGATGCTAAAAAATATAAAGGTACAAGTTAAACTCATTTGTAAGAGACTGTTCAAAGTTGTAGATAGATAAAATAGCTATGCTAATAGGAAGAGGACTCCTAGGCTTTTTGAAGTAGGAGATAAAGTTTTTCTAAGAGTAAAACCACATAAAATTTCTATCAAGTTTGGAAAGTCTTCCAAACTAGCATAGATATATGTGGGAGATGTTGAATATTTTGACCACAAGTTAAAATAGGTCAATTTCCTATAGTTTAAAACTTATTTAGGGGATTATTAGGGTCTTGTAGATTGTATCATGGTCCTAGTGATGCTATTCAATGTGTCATTAGCTTTGTCATAGTCACTTTTAGTCATTTATGTAATTTCATGCCTCTTAAGGTCATGTTTATGCCATTTAATGAAGTTTGTATGGTTTCCATAGAAGGATAATTATTCTAAGGTGTTTATCTACATCCTGTATTTCAGATCCTTATCATATATGTCAGTCTTAACTGAAAACTTATAGGTACTACATTGAAATCAGGAAAATAGTTGGAAAAGGAGGAAGTTTTGGCAGCTGTACAATTTTTACAGGAGTATGTCATATGTGGTAGGATTATAAAATGGATCTTCAACTCCCATGAACTTACTCTCATGTTTTATTAGCTTTAAAACACTTGAAAATTGCCTATAATAATTATGTTCTTCCATTACTCCATTAGGCTAGTAGAAATGACTAATTGATTTTGGTCTAGTATGGACAATAGGGGTTGATTCAAGTCAAATGCACTTGGTGGTAGATATTAATCTTAGTATACTTCCATTTAATGGTGATATTTAAATAATTAGTTACTTCTACTCTATGAACCAATGCTAAGAAGTCTGTTTCCTTTTATGCTTACTCATTCCCATACCTTGAAGGTTTCTCTTTTGTTTACATTGGTCCATACAAACCAATTGGTGAAAGTGTTTCCAGATAGTTTGGAAATCCTCCTCACATGGTTCTCAAATTATTTTTCATGTGTGGAGTGGATGAGAAAAGCACAAGCACTTCATTCTGCTAGTGAGATCTCCATTGCTATATTGTAGACATGTTTCACCAATTGTAGAGGATTCATGTTCCTGTAGTGGTTTCAAATGAAGATGAAACATTGTGTTTCATTAGTATGATGGACACCTCTCTTTCCAAATATGATTTACAATGTTATTTCATGTGAATAACACATTCATAATTCTAACACAATTAGCTTGCTTCATGATTGCCACCTACAGTCAGGTGAAAGAAAACTTTGACCAACCTTTTTGAAGAAGTGGAGATGGTTATCAAAGTGTTGAGATGGCTCTGAGATGGAAAAAAATTTTGAACCTCTTAAAAGGTTTTAAATTGAATTTTATAGACTATATAACATATAATACCTTATATACTACAATATCCACCTATAGGCAGGTAAAAGGAGTTTCGCACAGTTAGGATAGGATGGGAGAGGAGTTTCCAAAGTCTTGAGAAGTATTTCAAGGTAAACAAGATCAGTTTAAATATTTCAAGGAAATATAAGATTGGTTTTAGAACCATACACCATGCACATTATTTATATCCTACCTTCACTGCCCTATGTCCTACATATGCACCTATAGGTGGTCCCAACAGAGGAGTGAGGAGTTGAATGTAGGTGTTTGAAACTAGTCTGAAGTCTCTTTAAGGTCTAATAACATGGAGGATTTCATAAAAATCATGGTGGAGTCTAAAGGTGGTAGGCAGACTTGAGAATCATGTTCATAGTTGGAGAAAGTGACTTAAGGAATACCTTACCTTAAAGACTCTAAAACATGGTTTTCACCTTTCTTTTGATCCTTCCATAGTGAAATATCTGAGGTCTAAATTGGTCTAATGGTTTCCATCATGTAATCCAGGCATAAAGGCAATGTTTTGACATGATAATTTGGTTGATTTATCACGAGAGGGAGATAAAAGGATGTACCTAATTCATGCAACTCCTCACTATAAACTATTAGTGTTATATACGATATTCTTAAAGCCTGAGTGGTCCTATAATGCAATATGACATATGAAAGCAAACCTTGCAACCAAGTGACTCTATTGTAATGAAAATGGCACTAGTGGAAAAAATATCATTGGAGGGAGTTAAATCATAGAGTTTTGACACTGAGTGTCACATGCAAGGGTCCCTTTTTTTATCAAAATGACCAACTATAGCTGAACTATATACTAATAAGATATTAAGAGTATACAATTTGGAGATTGACTAGACCTATGGGCATAGACAAGTCTAAGAAACTAAGGAGAGGACATTGATGAATTCAATGAGATCCTAAAAATAATGTAAAATTCCTATAATTGATGGACACATACATGCATAACCTCATTTTGCTTAAAATATGTATCTACAGTTTGCTACAATAGGCAGTCTAGCCTAGTCAAGTATAAATAAGTGTAAGTCAGGGTTGGCAAAGGTTGTAGGTTGAATTTACCATGAAAAATCCATTCTCATAGTGTCAAGACTAATTTATCATGATGTTAATAATATTGAAATAGGGTAAATATGTTTTCAACTTCTAACCTACAATTAGTACTAAAAGTCTGTGCATAGTCACCGTTATACAAAACTCTACCTTGGATTTTGTGATGTTTCGGGGTGCTAGGAGTATGATCTAGACCTGAGATATTGTGTAGAGGGTCCAAATGACCCAATATATACTCTCATATATTAAAATTGGCTGGGACACCAAGGGATATTCCCTTTATTCAATATTGAATAGAGTGCACTCCATAAAAAAAGGTGATTGCAAGATTGACATGAAGTGGTAAGAGAGATGAGATAGGAGTGTTTGAACACTAAATTAGGGTGTATAAATTTATAATAAGGGATCATAGAGGTTTTTAATACATAATAACCATTAAAAAATACACATGGTGGTTTTAGGCATCAAGGAAACAATCAGGCCTATTAGGCCTAGACTAGGCCTAAAACCCTAAAAGGGCCTAATCTCACCTCTAACACAAGTTGACCCTTATAATGCATTAGGAGGACTTTCAAGGGGTGAAATGAATTTGTTTTAAACTTATGGTTTGAAGGGGATATCATAAAAAAAACATTTTGTAATAAAAGAAACCTTTGACCTATCTATAATGCACTCTCAAGCTCAAGAGGCCATCTTTAGATGCTCACACTAATACATACTTTAACATGGAGGCCCAAGGAGTCAGGAGATGTTAAAGAAGTTCCCTAAAATTATTATAGTGGAATTTTCCTAAAGTTTCAATGTCAAGATTGTATGAATAATCCTTAAGAGTCAAAACATCCTAAAACCCTCCAAAACCCTTGCTCGTGACTTGATTGGAAAGGTAAGGAAGAAGATGCATCCAAATGAGCTAGTTTGGTCTGGGAAGTGTTTTGGACTTGTAGAGAAATCCCTTAGGATCCTTCCCATCATATTGGTTTGTACCCTATTTTTATTAATAGGGTACATAATAGGTTTTCTTGATAGATTTTGATGATTTTATAGGTGCAGGGGAGTATAGAAAGATGAGTGTCAATGGGGGAAGTTAATTGAGACTTTTACTAACTCTCCATGATCATTTATCATAGAAAATTAGCATGGAAACACTTTTTCAAGATCCTTCACTTCAGGTAGTCTATGGAAGACAATGAGAATAAAGGGTGATCACCAAGTGAGGAAGTGATAAGTCTAATTAAGAAGCATTTTAAGGTCTACTTGATGGATTTGAAGGAAAGGGGTCTCTTGATAGATTAAATATCACCCATTACATGGATTAGATTGAGAAATTAAAGATAATTTGGGTGACAAATGTCAAGACAAACCTATATGGTTGGTAATGGTAAATGCAGAGAGTGAGAACACATGTCTAGATGAAGAATAATGATTATGGACTCATATAATTCTTGTTGAAGCCTATTTATAACCCCCCTTCACATTTCATATGTGTCAACTATTCCTAGTCTGCTTTGGAGCACTCAAGAGAGGCCTAATGATGAAGGTAGTTTCAAGAAGCCAAATGAGAGTATCCTACACTAGTTTTGGGGAGTTTAATGTTTTTGAGATAAATTTATCCAAAGAGACCTTTCATGGTCTATTTCATACTCCATTACCTTAAAAATTTAACTCTCTCTCAGCTTGACACTTGTTCTTGTGAATCTTGAGCTTCATTCTTCTCTTTCTTTTCATACATTCTATAAATGCTAGCCATTTTGGCTCTTTTATTATAATTCCACACTTGGTATGGTGAAGCTCTACTGGTTTGATGTTGTACTTTACATTTGAATAATACATGTAATCTATTTTTGATTTCAAAAGAAATCTTGTCTTAGTGTGTGAAGTGATGTATGGTGAGGTCTAGTGATAAACATTTATCCTTGCTTCTCTTTATCCTTTCATGTTTGGTACAATAAGTTATCATTCTAACAAGTCATATGGAGTGTAGATAGTGTTTTTGACATCCTTCAAGTATAAAAGTAGCCTTAATGTCTAAAAATAACCTTTGGTTCACTTACCTTGAGTAGTTTCATGCATATCACCTCTATATTTGAAATACTAATGTTAGAATATTCTAGGACTTTGAAGCTAGTATTGTAGGTCATGTCTCTTAGTGCAAGAGTATGATAACATAGTGGATATATTTATGGTGTATCAGCCCCTTATATTAGTTTAATTTAATGCATATTTCTACCTCTTTTCATCTAAGTAATCATTTATTGTAGGTGATAAGCACTTAAGGATCAGTCTAAGGAGCTAGCCTTTAAACCTAGAGGTCTACCTCTACTACAGGCAACTCACAGGCCTAGAGGTATTCCAATGTTGCCCAAATATTATATTAAGCTTGAAAAACCTCCTCTAGAGTGTGATTTTTAGTGACAATAGTTTTGTCATGCCTGGTAGGACCATTATCCTAAAGATAACTTGTCAAGGTGAATGCTGGTCTTGACAACATCACAGTTGCATATGGTGTCCTACTCAACATTTGGTGACTCTATTCAAGGTAAAATCTAGTTGTAGACCATTTTTTTGTCATATATTTGTGATCATACTTCATGGTAATTACTAGGTCATCTTTTAGTAGATTTTTCAATCTCATCAATCCACCTCTTCAACCTAAACTTTCTATTGAAGTTCAACATCCTCAGCTTATTATTCCATTTGAAGAGCAAAAGGACTTTGCTAGCCAAGAATAAAAATAAATTGAATAAAAAATTGAAGATAACATGGCTAGGTAACATGACTTCCTAGCCTTTAACACTAAAAATTCAATCCATCTTGATGCATATGATGACATTCCCCTAATGCTATAAAGAGTGTTCCTAAATTCAGTAGTGGAGGTCATGTCACTCCTAGTGAACACATTAGAGATATTTCAAAATTTTGTAGTTTTCACAATGTCATTGAAGTCAACATTTATATTAGACTCCTTGCCATATCCCTTAGAGGAAAAGAACTTGACTAGTATAAGACTTTATCTGGTGGATGCATCATCACTTGAGATGATTTTAGAAAGTTGCTAACATCAAGATTGGAAGACAAGAGTGATCACACATCACTCATCCATCATCTCAATGTGATTCAAAGAGCCCCTAAGGAGAAAATGCATGATTTTAATGAGATATTCCAAAGGAATTGGTATAGGTTATCTCTTCCCATGAGACCACCTGCTAACTTTATGTTTCCTACATACTTGAGGGCCATTGGCAATGACATAACCATCATGATACAATCCATGGGTGGTTTCACCTTGCCTAAGGAATATGACCTTGCCATTAGAGCTAAGAATGGCCTCATACAAGATATGAAGTTGCATCCAAAATTTTATATGCCTCTACTACTAAATACTTTTGTTGCTGCTCCAAGTGTTGCCCAAGTTCCTAATACCAACACCAAGTCAAGGATTGCTCCTAATAAAGTAGAAGAGACAATTTATTTGGAATCAAGGTCTAAATTATTTAAGGCTTGGCTTAGACAATAAAATATGAAAAAAGGTGTGAATCAAAATCCCTATCCCTATCATTAGTAATATGGTCAACAATACGAGCAAGGGAGAGGTCAAGGGCAGCCTAACTTTAATAGGCTTACCAATGCATATAATCCTACTTCCACCTCTAATACAAGAGCAATGGTACTGATGCATATCAATTTGATCCAAGGAGAAGAATGGAATCAATGTCAATTCATGGATGTCAATGAGGGTGGAGATTAAGCTATAGTTTCTCAATGAGGAGTCACTCCTCAACTATCAGATAAGATAAAGTCCTAATGCAATCTAATGAAGGTTGACAACCTCAAGGAGTAATTTTCACTAACTTCCTAATTGAAGACACTTATGTGATTAATCAAGTAAATTCAGTTACAAATAATACTAGAGCTAAGAGGAAGGACTAGGATATGATAATGGTGTGCCTACAAATATAAACATTCCTCCTACAAGGCAACAAATCATGACTACAAGCATGCCAATCCTACAAATCCTGCACCTCCTTCAAGTCAAAATGATGGAAGGGTTAATTCAAGTGCTTCAATACCTCAAGTTATAAATACTTATTTGCCTCCAAGGACTCAATAAAAGGTAAACATCCTACTATAAACATTATGGGTTCTTTGAAAAATTCTAAGGCATATATCTCTCTTGGGATGTCCTTCACATACCTGGCTAAAATAGACTCTTACAAAAGCAGTTGTCCATAATTCATGCTAACTCTCCATCATCAAGCCATGGTAATAATTTTTTTTCTCTTAATAATGTTTCTAATAACATTATAGAACCCTCTACCTAATCTAATAAGCCTCCACCTTTCTACCTCACTCTCATTGTTGGGGACAAACTAATTCATAGCTACATAGTTTATAGTGGTGATACCACATCTATGATGCCCAAGGTTGTAGTTGAAAAATTGGGTCTAAAGTATGAACCATATAGTAAAGAGGTGATTTAATTAGATGGTACACCTTCCAAATTAGTAGGATTGGTTAAAGGGTTTAAGGTTTTCTTTCATTATTGTCCTAGTTTCCCCATCCTCCAAGACATTGTGATTGTTGACTTGCCTGCCCACTTTGATATCTGCCTCTCAAGGGATTTTACAAAAAAGATAGGAGGATACCTCTCATCTAATTGGTTCTTCTTGGACTTTAGGATAAGATATGAAATAAAGATAACCATAAGAACTCAACTACTTTCTAAGTTCCACATTGAGCCCTATGTACAAGCAAGCTCCAACTTGAATTATGTCATCAATGATAAAAAGGAGTCTATTATGGATGATGATACATATTACAAGCTTGAGGGCATATCTGATCTATTTTTGGATGAGTATGGTGCACACACCTATGGACATGATCTATACACTTATTTTGAGCAAACTGACCTTGACACCTATATCATCCATGAAGGAACATATGAGCAATCTGAGGTAAGCACTGAGCATTCTTTCTCACAAGCTGTTGAAAGTAATCACTTGATTCATGTGTATGATGATGATATTTTGAAGAGCATGATAGACCAATATGGTGAGAAGAACAATGTAGGTCTGCCTACACTTGGTGAAGTATCCCTTGAATATGACAATCATGAAGATAAAGATGACCTACAACAAAGGTTTAATACCATATATCAAGAGTTTGATAAATTGAGTAATCTTACTTGTCCTCCTAAGCCTCATAATAAGTGTGAATCTGATGATATGATTATTGATAAGCCTAACAAGTAGGTTGTTGAATGTCTCATTACACATGAAGAAGGTATTTCTAAGCATGATGATGAATTCAAAGCTATTTTCAAAGAGTCTATAGTTATAAAGGAGTCTCATGAATCCAAGGTAGGTATATTTGTGCTTGAAGAATAGTCAAGACCTCAGCTTGAGCATGAATCATTTTTAGATGTGTTAGAGTTGGAGGATGAGTTGGATGGTCTCATACATCAAGAACATCATGCCCAGGAAGAGGTTAAGGTTGAGATAGCTATCAAGTTTCCTAATCTATAATTTGAAGAGCACCAATCATATATGATAGAGATCAAGCAAGCTACAAACCCAAATAAGATTCTTTCGAGACAAAATGGAGCATCTTTGAGAGCCCAAGGTATCATACTTGTAGGCATGAGAAAACTTATGGATGGTAAGTCATTTCACCATCTACATAGTCAAGTGTTTGATGATGAACATGCTTCACATGCTAGGTTGCTTTCATGGAGCAACAAGAATGAAATAAAACCATCTTTGACCCTGGATGAAGTATGATGAGTTATTTTTCACCTCATTATTGAGGTATTGTAAATATTTGGATAGGCATGTTTTTATTTTTGTTGTGTATGTATTCCAAAAGTTTTCTTAAGAACATATATGTGTTTCTTTTGGTACGTATTTCCTTGTTATTTAGTGTGGTTTCAAAGGCAATTGACTATTAAAATTGTGCATAGGTGACTCCATAGCCCAATGGATAGGAGTAGGCTACTGGTTATTGCATAGCTGACTTGTCACCCCTAGGAAATTGCCAAAAATGTTGACTATTTTGACCATAAGTCAAAATATGTCAACCCCCGATAGTTGAAAACTTGTATAGGGGCTTATTAGGGTCTTATAGGTTGTACCATGGTCCTAGTGATGTCATTCAATGTGTCATTAGCTTTGTCATAGTCACTTTTAATCCTTTATGTCATTTCATGCCACTTAAGGTCATGTTTAAGCCATTTAATGAAGTTTATATGGTTTTCCTAGAATGACAAGTGTTTTAAGGTGTTTCTCTACATCTTGCATGTTAGATCCTTATCAGATATGTCAATCTTAAATAAAACTTGCAAGTACTATATTGAAATCAAGAAAATAATTGGAAAAGGAGGAAGTTTTGGTAGTTTTATAGTTTGTACAAGAGTGTGGCATGTGTAAAAGGATTATATAGTGGCTATTCAACTCCTCTGAACTCACTCTCACATTTGATCAACTTTGAAACACTTGAAAATGGCCTAAAACCATTTTGTTCTTCTATCACTCCACTATGTAGGCAAAAATGACTAACCAATTTTGGTCTAGTAAGGACAACACAGGTTGATTCAGGTTGAATTCACTTGGTGGTTGATATTAATCTTATTCTACTTCTATTTCATCATGAGAGTTCAATAATTGGTTGCTTCTACTCTATGAACCAATGCTAAGAAGATTGTTGCCTTTTTATGCTTACTCTTTCCCATACCCTAAAGGTTTCTCTTTTGTTTGCATTGGTCCGTACAAGCTAATTGATAAAATTATTTACAGATAGTTTAGACATCATCCTCACATGGTTCTTAACTTATTTTTCACATGAGGAGTGGATGAGAAAATCATAACCACTTAATTTTGTTAGTGAGAGCTCCATTGCCAGGTTGCAAATAGGTTTCACCAATTGTAGAGGGTTTTTGTTCTTGTAGTGGTTTCAAATGAGCATGAAAAATTGTGTTTCATGCCTCTCATGATATTATGGCCACATCTGTTTTGAAATCTGAGTTAAAGGTGGTTCATGTGAATAAAATAATCATAAATATAACACAGTCAACTTACTTTATGATTGCCACCTATAGTCAAGTGAAAGAAATCTTTGACCAGCCTTTTCGAAGAAGTGGAGAAGGATCCCAAAGTGTTGAGATGGATCTGAGATGGAAACAAAAAATTTGAACCTTAAAAAAGGTATGGAATTTACATGTAGAGATAATCTAACACATACTACCTTGTATACTACAATATCCACCTATAGGCAGGTAAAAGGAGTTTTACACAGTCAGGATTGGATGGGAGAAGAGTTTCCAAAGCATTGAGAAGTATTTCAAGGTAAAGAGGATACACTTGAATATTTTAAGGAGGTCTAGGATTAGTTATAGAACTATCCACCATGCACATTTTTTATATCCTACCTTCACTACCTTGTGTCCTGCATATGTACTGACAGGGGGTCTCAACATAAGAGTGAGGAGTTAAATGTAGGTGTTTGAAATTAGTTTGAAGTTTTTTTGAGGTCCAATAACATGGATGGTGTCATAAAAATCATGGTGGGATACAAAGGTGGTAGACATAATTTATTATAATGTTCATAGTTGGAGAATGTGACTTAATGAATACCTTACCTTAAAGACTCTGAAATAGGGTTTTCACCTTTCTTTTGATCTTTCCATAGTGAAATAACTGAGGTCTAAATTAGTCTAATGGTTTTCATCATGCAAACTAGGCATAAAGGTAGTGTTTTGAAATGGTAGATTGGTTGGTTGACCATGAGAGGGTGATAAAATAAGGTTTATAATTCATGCAACTCCTCACTATAAACTGTTAGTGTTATCTAGAGTGTTCTTGAAGCCTAAGTGGTCTTATAATGCAATATGACATATGAAATCAAACCTTGTAAGCAACTAAATATATTGTAATGGAAATGACACTAGTGGCCCAAATATCATTGGAGGGAGTTGAAGCATAGAGTTTTTACACTAAGTGTCACTTACAGGGGTCCCTTTGTTATCAAAATGACCACCTATAACTAGACTGTATACTGATAAGATACTAAGAGTATACAATTTGGAGATTTACTAGACCTATGGGCAGGGACAAGTCTAAAAAATGGAGGGGACATTGATGACTTAAAAGATATCCTAATATTAATGTAAGAGTTATATCATTGATGGACACATACAGGCATAACCTCTTTTTGCTTGAAATATGTACCTATAATTTACTACAATAGGCAGTCTAGCCTAGTCAAATATAGAGAAGTATAAGTTGGGGTTGGCAGAGGTTATAGGGTAAATTGACCATAAAAAATCCATTATCATAGTGGAAAGACTAATTTATCATTATTTTAATAACAAGGAAATAGGGTAACGAGTTTTTAAACCTACAACTTATAGTCATTAATAAAAGTCTATGCATAGTCACTATTATACAAAAATTTGCCTTGGATTTTGTGATGTTTGGGGTGATATGAGAATGATATAGACCTGAGATTTTGTGTAGAGGGTCCACAAGACCTAATATATCCTCTCATATATTCAAAGTGGATGGGAAAATAAGGAATATGCCTTTTATTCTATCTCAGACAAAGGGCACTCCAAGAAAAGAGGTGACTGCAAGATTGACATGAAGTGGTAAGAGAGATAAGATAGGAGTGTTTGAACACTAAAAAAGGGTGTATAAAGTTGGAATGAGGAATAATAGAGGTTTTTAAGACCTCAAAACCATTAAAAACTACATAGGGTGGTTTAAGCCATCAAGGACACAGTCAGGTTTATTAGGCCTAGACTAGGCCTAAAGCCCTAAAAGGGCCTAATTTCACTTCTAGCACCAGGTGAACCTTATAATGATTTAGAGGAATTTTAAGGGGAGAAATTAAGTTTTTTGAAATCTCTGGTTTGTAAGAGATGTCACATAAAAGTCATTTTTTCCCAAAAGACACCTCAAACTGATCTAGAATGTACTCTTAAGCTCGAGACACCATCTTTAGATTCTCAAACCAGTACGAATATTTAGCATGGAGGCCCAAGGAGTTAGGAGATGTTGAACAAGGTACCTAACATGATTATAATATAATTGGTCTAAGGTTTGAACATCAAGATTGTATGAACAATCCTTAAGAGTCAAAACATACTAAAACCCTCTAAAACCCTTGCTCATAACCTGATTGGAAAGGTAAGGAAGAAGATGCATCTAAATGAGCTAGTTTGGTCTAAGAAGTGTTTTGGACTTACATAGAACTCCCTTAAGATCCTTACCATTAGATTGGTTTGTACCCTATTTATATGGATAGGGTATAAAATAGGTTTTCTTGATAGATTTTGATGGTTTTGCAAGTGTAGGGGAGTATTGAAGGATGAGGATCATTGGGGGAGGTCAATTGAGACTTTTCCTAACTCTTCATGATTATTTCTCAGAGAAAATTAGCATAGAAACACTTTTGTAAGTTCCTTCACTTTAGGTAATCTATGGAAGATAATGAGAATGGAGGGTGACCACTAAATGAGGAAGTGATAAGTACAATTAGGAAGCCTTTTAAGGTCTACTTGATGGATTTTGAGGCAAGGGGACTCTTGAAATGTGTCATATCACCTCTTACATAGATTAGATTGAGAAATTGAAGATTATTTACATGAAAAATATCAAGATAGACATATATGGCTAGTGATGGTGACCGCATAGGGTGGGAACAAGTGTTCTAAAGAATACCAATGGTTAGGGACTCATCTAATTCTTGTTTAAGCCTATTTATAACCCCCCATTTATAGTGCATATGTGTCAACTATTCTTAGTTTGCTTTGGAGAGCTCAAAAGAGGCCTAGTGATGAAGGTAGTTTCAAGAAGCCAACTAAGAGTTTCCTATGCCAGTTTTGGGGAGTTTGATGTTTCTAGGGACATTTGTCCAAAGATACCTTTTATGGTTTATTTCATACTCCATTATCCTATAAATGTAACTCTTTCTTTCTCTTAGATTGACACTTGTTATTGTGACTCTTGAGCTTCATTCTTCTCTCTCCTCACATACATTCTATAAATACTAGCCATTTTGATTCTTGTATCCTAATTCCACACTTGGTATGGTTAATCCCTGATGGTTTAATATTGTAATTTTCCTTTGAATAATACATGTAATCTAGTTTTTAGCTCAAAAAATATCTTGTCTAAGTGTGTGAAGTGATGTATGGTGAGGTCTAGTGATAAACATCTATCCTTGCTTCTCTTTATTCTATCATGTTTGGTTCAAGAATTGCTCATTACAATAGGTCATATAGAGTGTAGATAGTGTGTTTGACTCCCTTTAAGTGTAAAAGTAGCCTTCGTGTCTAAAACTGACCTCTGGTCTACTTACCTTGAGTAATTTCATGCATATCACCTCCATATTTGAAATACTAATGTTAGAGTATTCTAGAACTTTGAATATAGTGTTTTAGGTGATATAACCTTTTTGGAAATATTTAGGTGTTTATTCCAAATTTAATTAAAGGGCTTGAGTAGTAAAATCAATAAATAATATGCAACAATTAAGCTACTAATTTGTATAAACTATATTGCAATTTTGATATTTCTAAAATAAGTAACAAGAGGTAAAAAATTAAACTTAGCTAGAAATTGGCTGATATGGATGAGACAGGGTCTAAGATTTACTATACAAGACTAGGACATTATCACAAACTAAGATCTAAACTTCATTTTATGATTGGATAGGACACTGAAAGTGGACAAGAGTGGCACTGATACTGTAGTCCACCTCTGTTGCTATTGTGTTGAGGATCTAAGCTTTTTGGGTTTTGTTTACCAGGTCTATGTGACCCTATCTATGGAGTTTTAGTAGCTAAAAGTCTATAGAACTCCTTGTAGAGAATATTTTATCTTTAAACCCTTCACTCCATTGTGCTTTGACCAATTTCTAGAAAGAGGAGGGGTTAGTGTGTGTAAGATTAGCTAAACATGGATCCACACCCCTTATGTGGGCACACTGCCTACATACCAATACTTCGAAGAGGGATCAAGCCATATATAGTTCTCCCACTTGATGTGCTTTGTGTAATTGAGTGTATCAATATACAAAATGTTAAATTAGGTGTGCTAGAAATGGATAGGGACTAGTGTAAAGATTTAAATTGGATTGAAAGTGTATAGGCTAGTTGTATGTAGAACATAGGTATGATTGATTGAGTAGTCTTGCTTGCCTAGTAATATTTGACAACCCCTTCCAAATGATATTTGAATGGAATTTTATAGGGATCTATTGTTCATCGATTGAATGTGTTCACTTTAAGCTAATAAGAAGAAAGATAGGGAATCAAAATAAATTGACCATTGGATCTAGAAATAAACTTGGACAAGAGCATTGAAAGTGGATAGGAGTAGCATTGATGCTATAGTCCAAGTGTGGTGCTACCATTCTAAGTAGACGAGACTTGGGAGGATGGATTAGTCATGAAAAAAGTGGTTTGGCTCAGCTAGGATCAAGTCTGAAAGGCTATAGATGATTGGATATCAGTGAAAAGATGCCTATGAGGGTCATGAGAACAAGCAAGAGGGACCTAATGGTTGGGTGTATTTAGCCATGCTCAAGTTACCAATTTTTGCATTTTATATGACTATATTACCCCACTTCCTTTATTTTAGTGATGTAATAAAGTGAAATATTAGGATAAAGGAAAAATGGAAAGCATATCTGAACTTACCTGCAAGGGTGAAGCTCATGATGCTAGGTGTGTATAGAGAGAGCACACTATGAAGTGTATATCTACAAGAGAAAATAAAGAGTAGATCAGGTCTTACTAGATACAATATATCTAAAATAAGAACATACAAATCTGGGTAAGAGGGAAAGGAAGAGAAAGGAATCAATACATCTCATCAGGTATGCAAACCAATACAAAATTTGTTGTGATGTTGGGTGATGCTGAGTAATGTTAGATGATGCTAGATGATTTTGTATCAAGAGTAATATCATAAACAGAGATGAGTACTCAGTTCCCTAAAAAGTGGATCAAGAATTCAAAGGTTAGCCCTTTGGCTCTATCATCACCTACTAAGTGAATCTAGGTGGTCATACATGTGTTGATCAATGTTTGGACTATGTATCTAATCCCTCTGAATAGGTGGCTCAAGATTACAAAAGCTAGCTAGAATTTTGGCTCCATCATTCACCCGTGAATTGAAGCTATGAACTGATACTAGTATGAAATGTATATCATATGAGATGGATCTTGAATCCTATGAATGATCTATAATCTAACAATGTTGACATGGATAGCCAAGTGTATGATAAAAACTAGGTCACTCTTAACCACTTTGAAAGATGGAGATTAGGCTTGTATGAAATCCACTCCAAAATTGAGAATTAGACTTATGTGGAAGCCATTCAAGAACTTAGAAATGTGGAGGTTAGGCTTGTATGAAAGCTAATCCAAAATGATGCCAACCACCTATAGATGGAATAAGGCATACAAGTATTGAGAATACCTAGGTAATGCTGAAATTAGAAAGAAAAGAAAATAAATGTGCCATGCACAATATCCCTAACCATTGGTGTCTGAAACATGGATTCTAATCTAAAAGTTATACCAACTGCCATATCTAAAACTAGAAGTGAGAGCCAATCATGCCATGCATGATGCCCCTATATCTAGATTATCTGATCAAAAGTGTACTAAAAATTGCTATTATTGAACTAGTTTGATAGTGCAAAACTGTAGTTGAACCTACTTTTTTTCTTGCTTTTAGAAAATTTGTTTTTTTTGCTATTTGGACTAGAGCACCAAAAATAGATAGTAGCGGCACCAATGCTATAGTCTAGTCTCGATGCTGTTGTCTTGGAATAAAACTAAAACTTATTATGGAATCTTCACTATCTGCTTGGTCTATTCTGATTGGTTTGATGTTTGGTTGCTATTTTAGGTGTTCTAAAACTAATTTTTTTGATCGATAGGAGCTCTAATCTCTGTATAAGAACCCCTATTTATTATCCCCTCTTCTGAGGGTAGGAATGGAGACCCTGCAATGATTTCCCTTAGAATAAAGAGCCTTACAAGTGTGTTATACTACAAATATACATGATATAGCAATGATAATTGATAAGATATTTCAAGATATAACATGGTTTATATTGAGATATTTTTAGATCAATAGGGGTATGCGTAGATAGATATAACAATATAATAACATATGTAATATACTGAACTAGAACTTGAAGTGTTAGTTGTTAGTTGGAATAGAGGGATAAAGCATGATGTCCATCATGGCATCCAAAAAAGCAAAGAGAATGCATGATTGATATCATGGCATTGTAAACAATCAAAAAATAATCAAGCAACACACACATAAGGCAAGAAGTAAGAAGCAGACAAAAATGGCCAAGGGGCCAAGCAAACAAGGGACATGGGCATATGTCACTCAAACTGGAAAGCATAAAAAAGTATGTTCAAATGCCACATACACATATAATTGGAAACAAATAAAGGTTGGCATGAGAGCCACAATCACATAAATGAGTATAGGCAAAGGATATTGGCAAATGTCTTAAGACACACACATGAATAGAAGCAAAGGACATTGGAAAATGTCTTAAGGCACATATAGGAGACAAATAAGAACTGGAAATGTAATCACATCAAGCTACGCTAAGAAAGAAGATAAATCATGTAAAGATTGAAAAAAATACAACCACATCTAAATAATCAAAGAAAAAGTGAAAGTATGCAAAACATGTTAGTACAAGACTAGGTATATGATAAGAAATACATAAGTGCTAAATACTAGTGAGTGTTGATAGGGTAATCTATGTAAGCTAGTAAATAATGTACATCAACATGATAACTAGAGTGTGTGTTGTAATAATTCCTTAACTTGGATGGTGTAGTCATGTAGAAGATGCCCCGAGTGGGTATTTATATCAATGTGTGTCTCGAATGTAGAAGTAGAATGCCCCCTCAATGAGTAGAGTGAAGCAATCTTGTAGATGGAAGTCACTGCACACACTCAAAAAAGATCAAGTGCAGTATGGTAATGTAGATAAATAAACAAATAATAACATATAATAGCAAATGTAAGTCTAGCATAGTAGTAGTGTTGTAAAACATGGATGATGCATATAATTGAATTTTTTTTGATGTTTTGACATATTTGAATGTTTTTGGAATTTTGATATGTTATATTTTTTTGTTTTTTTAGAATATGAGCTATGAAAAATAAATCACATGAAGACTATATACAATAATTTTAAAAGAAGCTATAAACAATTAATCATAAGAAGATTATGTACAAGGAAAGATGAGAAACTATGTACTAGTAAACAAAAGATACTATGTACAAGCATATGAATAAAGTGATATGTACAAAATGACAAAAAAGACTAGGTTGGAGGGGGTAAATGTTCCAAGGATGCAACTTAATAGGGGTGGAGATGGCAGAAGAGATCATGACCACCATCAAATGCCTTGAGATCATCATCATAAGTATCATCATATGCTATAAATTCTGTATGTATGTTGACTATCTCCTCAGGTGTCAGTAAGATCTATGCTCTGTATGTAGTGAGATATCTGTCACTCATGATGGTGTCATCCTATTGAAAAAAAATTAAAGGTTTCTCTAGTGGTGAAGATGTTGAGTCCCCTCTAGGATATTTTATTCTAGTGGTGGATAACATCAGTGGAAGTGGTGAAGCCAGTGCTAGTGTAATCTGAATAATACCCTAAACTTGTAGTTTATTCAATTTTTTTTGTAAAACTATACATAAGTTGTATCATGGCCTATAATACTATGAAAAATATAAAATGGGTGACCATATTGCTATGATAATATACTAATATATCTGTGTTATATTGTAGGTAGTGTGATTAATCCATGATCGAGTAACATTTATAGCATAATCTATGGTTGATGTTGTGTACTGTCTGCCTAAATCTGAATGACTGGTTCAATATCCATAAAGGTAACCATGTGAACTATATGTGCCAAGTGATTTTTTTATGACCATGAATGTAGAATATATCTTGAAAGTGTAGTACGGGATGCTAATAGTGATGAATGATGTGTGATGAGAGCTCTAGAGTCATCTCGATACTCTCCTAAGCTAACCATTGTAAAACTTAATCCACACAAATAGTTATCTATGAGTGTGGGTGTCTTATCATCATCTGAAGTATCTTGGAAACATGTATCAACATCATACACATATGGTAACTCAAAATTTACCACAAGGGGTAGCTGTGATATGGGAGTCTCATCAACTATAGTAGTAGAAGTCAGAGGTGCTGTGATAGTATCTATAATTGATAGAGTAACTACATTTATAGAAAAAACTTGTGCTACTACAACTACTATTGATTAATGTATAATTTTAATTGGTGTAGGAATCATGATTGGTGGACTCGATGGAATGGCTGAAGCTACTATGACTAACTAAATATCTAGGGCTGAGGGCATATTATAAGTAGAGTGCAAGATGTGCTAGTCTTTCCAACTTCATATGTATGTATCTAATCAAGATAAATTCAATGAGGTGGTGGATAAATGTAATATCCCCTTCTAAATAGGAAATATAGCAACACAAAAAATTTGAACCAAGATATAATCGCTGTTGAATAAATTCAGAAAGATCACAATAATATAGTCTTTAAATAACAAATTACAGATTGTATCACTTGTCCTTGTAAATTATTACAATTGCAGTCCTCTAATATGCATATAAAAATGAAATACAGTCTTGAAAACCCTGGCTTTGAAAATCTGGAAGTGCAAATTGAGTTCTGGAGAGTCTCGGCCCTTCTGTGTCAACACACAGTCGCCGTCGTCGGTCGATATCTCACCGACGTCGGTCTCTGCCGATCGGATTCCTGCCGACGTCGGTCTTCAGTCGACCGATGTCGGTCACTGAAACCCTCTGTCTGCCGATGTCGGTTCCTGCACTGATCTGTACGAACCCGTACGGATTCTGTACGGCCGCAAATTAAGCACCACTTCCCTGTTTTCAACCCCTGATCTGAAATATATGTCTCTAGCGCAGTAGATCTCTAGCTGTATAATTTATTGAATTAAAACATAAAGCAATAAATACCTGGAATATCTGTGATAACTTCTGTGTGAAGTTATCTCTCAAACCTGAAATTATATGATAACCTCTGGATGAAGCTATCTCTCACTTTGGCAATAGATCAGCTGATATTCCACAGCCTCTTAATTGCACACACTGAAGAGGGAACGTTCTCCAATGCAAATGGAATCCTTGAACCCTAGGCTCAGTCTTCACAGAAGAAATTCTCAAAATCAATATCAATATTCAATAGCATAATGAACAATGGCCTCCATGAGAAACCCTTATACCCTCAAAAGATATGCTTGCCCTAATTAGGGTTTCTTAAATTAGAATTAGGGTTTCTAATAAAAAATAGGCTAAATAATTAATATTTGATTAAATCAATCAAATATTAATATCTCCCTCAATACATGTCGGATCCACGAACCGATCGAAGCTAGTGAATCAGGGAGTGATTCCGCACATAACCATGCCACAATAAAGGCGCTCCGCTGCATATCAAATATCCCTAAAAAGTAGGAGCTCAAGCCAAATGTGTCTGAAATACACTGAATGAAAATCAAATGAAGAAATCCTATGAATCAAAGTCGAGCCAAGCTCCATTATGACCCTCTATCCATCTTATTAGCCTACGAAGGTCGCATAATAGGCTAACCATGAACTCAGAACATGTCAATGGAAAAGGGGACATGACAATAAACTATGGTATGAGGTGTCCCATTTGGTGAAATAGTCAAAGATGACTATGCAATTTAATAATATATGAATGGCTGGTTATCTACTGAACATGTGTATAGGTATCCTTTACTGGACATCGATGAAGAGTAAAATGAACTACCCCCATAACATGTATCTAAGTCATCCAAGTAAAATATTATATTAAAGAGGACTTAGCATGACCTGAAACTATGTGGAGAGGGTTTTGGGTCCTACCATGATATCCAAATCAATAGTGCCCAATGTCTATTATGGTATATCATCAAACCCTCTAATGTTCTTATATGACCTTTTCATGGATTCCATATCCATGCCCATGGTTTGTAAGAGTGTAATATTACATATATTAAGTTGAGAACCACTATCAACTAGATCTCTTTTAACTACGCTAGTTTTGACTTGAGCTTGTATGAATAGTGGTAAATTTTGATCAATGGCTATCTAAGATGGCATGTCATCATGATCAAAAGTAATGACATCTTCTATAGTTTTTATTGTGTTGACCACTAATGCAAAATAAGAGGGATCTAAATCAATGGGCATAAAAGTCTGAGTGAGTGCCTAATAAAGAATATCCTTGAATAGATTGGCTTTCTAAAGTAGTTCTAACATGAAAATCTTAGCTGGAGTGTTTCTCAATTGATCAAAAATATCATATGTCTTGTGCAGATTTACCCATGTGGGTGGGTTAGGCCTGGGATGGGAAGGAATATAAGGGTGGTGGGGCTCCTGGCTAGGTGGAAGAGGCATGGTGGCACATCGATTAATAACTTTAATCACATTATCTACTATATGTATAGGACTAGTAGTAGCTATAAGAGCAGAGCAAAAATAATAAATAGGTTAAGGTGGTGGAGGGACAAAGGGTGTCAAATGGGATCTAGGGAAATAGGTAGTGACCTCAGAAAGAGTGAAATGGACCATGCAACATGACTTGGCATGGGGTAAAATCTCTAAGGGAGGTAATGCAAGAGATATCTTAACATCATTTCATATAATGAAAAATAAGCATGAAATACAAATATGAAGCTTTTACTAACATATGATATACTTCATCATTCATATACATGATAGGACCAAGTATGGTCTCATTATTTTCAAGAAATGTAAGAAAAATTTATAAATAAGTGAGATCAATTTTTACAACTGATTATAGGTGTAAGGTGATACCTCAAAAAGTAATGGAACCTAGTATAGGCAACTAGGGTTTGAAAGAAAATTATTTTAAATTTACTATAAAATTTTAAAATTTAATGCTAATTTTTGATTTTATTATGTGGGTAAAAAATTATAAAAATAAAGGAAAAATCAATAAAAATTTTACCCTAAGGTTTTTAGGGTTTTTGTGCGTAAACAAAGTAAGTCAGGTTCACCAAATGATTTAACATTTTTAGGAATATTGAGGTTTTTATTTTTAATTTACTTAAAGGGTCTTAGTAGTAAAATCAATAAATAATATATATTAATTAAGTTACTAATTTTTATAAACTAGATTTCAATTTTGATCTTTCTAAATATAGTAATAAGAGGTAGACAATTAAATTTAGCTAGAAATTGGATGATATGACTGAGACATGGTCTGAGATTTACTATGAAGAACTTAGAAACTATAATAAATGAGATCTAAACTTCATTTTATGATTGGATAGGAGCACCAAAGTGTAAAAGAGTGGCACCGATGTTGTAGTCCACCTATAACATTATTTTCCTAAGGATCTAAGCTTTCTAGATTTTGTTTATCAAGTCTGTTTGACCCTATCTATAAAGTTTTGATAGTTGAAAGTTTTTAGAGCTCTATATAGAGTAGATTTTCTATTTAAACCCTTCACTCCATTCTGATTTGGACAATTTCAAGAAAAAGGGGGGGGGGGGGGGGGTTAGTATGTGTAAGATTCACTAAACGTGGATCCACACCCCTTGTGTGATCACACTTCCTACATAACAATACTTTGAAGAGGGATCAAGCCATATGTAGTTCTCCCACTTGATGTGCTTTATGAAATTGAGTGTATGAATATGTAAAATATTAAATTGGGTGTGCTTGATATGGTTAAATATTAGTGTAAAGATTTGAATTGGATTGAAATTGTATATGCTGGCTATATATAGAGAATAGGGAAGATTTCTTGAGTAGTCTTACTTAGTGATATTTGTCAAGCCCTTCCAAATGATCTTTGAATGAGATTTTATAGGGATCTATTGGTCATGGGTTGAATGTACTCACTTTAGGCTGACAAGAAGGATAGGGAACCAAAATAAATTGACCATTGGAGCCTAGAATGGACTTGGATGAGATCACTGAAAGTGGATAGGAGTGGCATCGATGTTATAGTCTAAGTGTGGTGCTACTATCTTGAGTAGACGGGACCTAAGGAGATGGATTAGTCATGAAAAAAGGGTTTTGCTCAGCTGAGATCAAGTCTAGAAGGCTATGAATGACTAAAAATTAGTGAAAAGATGCCTATGAGGGTTATAAGAGTAAGCAAGAGGGACCTAAAGGTTGGGTATCATTAGCCATGCTCAAGTTACCAATTTTGCATTTTATATGACTACAATAGGTCATGTTTCTTAGTGTAAAATTATGATAGCATAGTGGATATATTTATGGTATATCACCCCATTAGAGTAGTTTAATTTCATGCATATTTCTACCTCTTTTCATCTAAGTAATTATTTAGTGTAGGTGATAAACACTTAAGGATCAATCTAAGGAACTAGCCCTTAAACCTCTAAGTGTACCTCTACTATAAGAAACCCACAAGTCTATAGGTATTTCAATATTACCCAAATCTTAGAGTAATCTTAAACAACCTCCTCTAGGGTGTGATATTTGGTGACAATAGGAACCTTTTATGTCCTTGAATTCATTAACCTAGTTGCATATAGACTTGCAATACCACCAACACTTGCTCCACTTCATAATATTTTTCATGTTTATTTATTGATACACTTTCATACAAATGTGTCTCATGTTATTATTTGGAAAACATTTCTCATTTAATATTTGGGAGTGGTTCTGGTATTGCCCTTTTGGGTTATTGATACTCAAAAACTAACTTTGAGAAATAGATAAGTCTCACAGTGTAAGGTCTAGTAGGACTAATATTGTAAGGAGAGTGTGACATGGAAAGACTATGATGAATTCTTTAAATATTTTTTGCATCTTTTTACTTAGTTTCTTACTTTAGTAGTCATCTAGCTGATATCTCTCCTAAGGGAGGAGGTTGTCATATTCTATTTTTTATATGTGTGTAATAATTACTTCTTCATGTCAACATGGTATGCCATGTAAAATTATTTGGATAAACTTATGATATTTATTTAATATTTGAGTGCTTGTATCCATTATGGAATTGAATAAATACATTCTTAAGATTATTATTATGAATTATACTATTATGGAATTAAAAATGGTTATTGATATGCACATGGATTTAACATAAATTTGATATTGAATTATGCAAGGCAAGCAAACCAGTTTATAAGTGACATAGAAATGCATAATACTTTAGCGTTATCATACTTGGATAGTTAATATATATTTATATTTATTAAGTGTTAATGGGTATTGTCTTAGTGTGTATTTACAACACAAGTTGCTTCAGCCTAGAGAGGGATGGTATCATTGAAGAAAGTTAGACTAGACAGTTGTCAGGAAATGAAAAAGAGATCACATCAAATGATGAATCGAGCATTGAGTAAGGATGAGTAGGCAACCTAGATCAAGTTAATTTCTAGTATTATCAAGTGATGTTTTTAAACATGATTTTTTATTTCAAAGACCTTTTCTACTAACAAGCAAAGAATGATAGTTGGATTTCTAAATGCCATATGACTTATACTTATTAAATAATTAATAAATTTGAAAGTTTGAATTTAATATTTTAAACCATGTAACTTCCTAAGATAAAAATTAAATACATTTTATTTAACATTTTTAACTTTAAGGTGAAGATAAAAGAAACGTGAGTATTATAAAATACTCTTTTAAAAACTAAATAAAGTTGGACCCACACTACACATTTTTTCCCAATATGCCATCTTGGGAGGACAAAATGATGGGTAGACAATAAAACATGTCATAGAATTATTATCTTCACCATAATGAGATTAGTCCCACCCATGATGCCACATGGGTGGAAATAAATGTTTGAGTTAACTAAAAATCTATTTATCAAAGTCTTTGAATAAAAAGGAGGGATGTTAGAGGAATAGGAGAAGATATTTTTTGTATCAGAGGATTTTATTCGAGGAGTTATGTGAAGGAAAAAGGAAAAAAGCACAATAGAAGAAAAGAATGGAAAGAAAGAACTTGGTGAAGAGGCAAAAACAAGGAGCAAAGGAAGAAGACAAGTCAGTGAGAAGAATTTAATTCTCGCCAGGATAGTTAACTTCTAAACATTCTCTTTTTATTCATCTATAATGCTCCATAAATATATCTTTAAATTCCATGATTATAAATGGATTCTTGCTTAGTATTCTAGTTCTAGGATATCCTAATTGCGAAATCAGTCATATTATATAATATTTGAACTAAGCAAGTAACAATCCTCATATGGTTTTTGAGAAATAAAGTGCCTAAATAAGATACCCATGTACAAAGGATAAATCCAAAAAACCCTAAAAAGTGAAAAATACAAATAATTCTTATAAAGTGGAGAAAAAGAGAGAAAACATGTAGGAAAAAATCCCCTCCCCAAAAGAGATAAAAGAAGAAGAGATCTAAAAATCCCCCCAAAGATTGTGCTGAAGAAGTCTGTACTCTAAGTACTCATAATTCACAAAAAAACTCAATATGCATGAGTAGTTTAAATCCACTACTTGATCACAAAAAACAACTAACACTGGGCTTCACCATAATAGCTTCAATCAAGAAGATTATCAATGGTGATGAAAGTACACAAGAGTAGTACATGTGCAAAAAATGCTCAACACCAAGATGCATAATGTAAATCACACCACCTATATTGATAATTTTTTGACAAGGAGACTCTATCAGGTGTTTTGGTTGGTGCCCTTATGTCTGGTATGCAAGTTGCTATATCTGCATGGTTTTGACTACATGTTTTATGGACTGTGTAGTAGGGGTTTTCCTACAGGTCTAAATAGGAACATATGTAATTTTATTAACCACTAGTATCTTACACACTTTTAAGATTTTTTATCTCTCTTTCTTTCTTTGGACCCCTCTCCAAGATCAAATACATCAATGATAACTTTGATAAGATTAAAGATTATAAGTTAATATAGCAATGCACCCAAAACATGACACTTACTAAAACAATCAAGACATTTGATCCGTGTAGCATGTATATTTGATTTCCTTGATTATTGGATTCAAAATAGTAACTCACAACCCATCTTATTATTTTCCATTCCTTATCTCCATATGCTAAGGATGTATGTATAAAGAAAATAAGTGTTTACTCTTTTCATGACTATGACATAGTCAATAAGGGTTTCATTAATTCAAGAGTCTTTTCCTCTGAGATACCCTTATTGAATTTATTTTACATTGAGGTGCTCCATCAATCATAAATTATCTATATGATCATCAATCCACACATAACACTACACAATAAACATTCTCACTTTACACACTTCAAACAATGGTGTAACTCTATCTTTTTTTGACTATATTATACAATCCTTGCTCAAACTTGTAACACACATAGGGGTGTGCATATATGGCCTAAAGGGATTATTCAAAGCAAAAATAAATTAATTCAATCATATACATTGAAATGAGAACACATATATGAAACACCTTACTTTATTCATGATAATATTTTTTGATACAAAATAGTCCATTCATGGACTTGAGATACATTGCTCCCTGTTTTGCATTCTTGGAGAATTCTCACATCCTCTCTCACATACTATGAACCACCCTCACACTATATCCTTTCTACATATGATACAGACTCCCAAAACATAACTTTTTAATCATTTCTTGATCAAGAAATTCTAATAATCTCTAGACCCATGTAGGGTGGTGGACCCTCTAGTTGCCAACTCACACCTCTCTTAACATATGAATCATAACCAACTTAGGACCTTTTATGAGACCTTAAAGGTCTAATACAACTTTATTCATATTTTAGATATCATTACCATTTACTCAAACCACTTAAAACATTTTGGAAATTTGAAAATTACTTTTGGTAGGAAAACTAATTTTGGTCTCAAATTCAAATTTGTCTTATAATCATAACTCCTTATCAACTTGACACAACACCTGGGATAATTGACCATCCTTATGCATCAAAATTGGGCTAGTTGAGGATTCCCCTGCATTATACTCCCAAGGGGAGAAATTGTTTTTAGTTTTCTTGATTCAAATTATCATATAAATGTGTTGTGCTCTTGATTGCCACACTTGTATCTTCACTTCTTTGTCCTCCTTTCCATCCACTTCATGATTTGATATCCCCGTCTCTGATTGTCATTCTTATGTTTGTATCTTTGTTTTTTTCTTTCTTCATTGTCTTATTTCAAAATCCTCTTCCAACTTCATGACATTCAAGATGAATTGCTATTCTCTGTCTATTGCCTCCTCTAACATTGTTATTTCTGCCTCTTCATTAACATACCTAGTCCATGTTATATTATTTACCTTCTTTGACCACTCCAAGGTATCTTGCTTGTTTATAATATTTTTGGTAGCATCATCTATCCTGATGTCATCTACTTAAACTGCTCCTTTCTTGACTGTCAAATCAGTCAACTCATTACTTTGCATCTTCATTTCATGGACTGTCAAATCAGTCTCATCTTCCTTTACTTGTTCATATCTTTCCTCAAGCACTTCATGTGCTTCTTATTTCTTCACTAATCCAATGAAACCCTCAAACAAACATATTGTGTCTTTATACAAGACATCATCTTCATCTTCATAAAATTTATCAAAAATTGCATTTAATTTATCACTTATTGTTTGCTTTTCATCTCTCCACTCTTTTTTATCAAATAGTTCACCATATTTAAGGTATAAAAATACCTCATCTTCAAATTTACCTTCACTCTTCCATTCATCAACTTCTTCTTCCCTATAGACTATTGTCCAATCAATTTATTAATTCCAATCATGCTCTTCAATTTTCATTTCTTAACTTGCATTCGACCATGAAAAATCAATGTTAGTCTAAAAATTTTGAGGCTCAATTGCCTCTCTCATTTCCATCAACTTTAATTGTTTAATCATCTCCTTCCATTATTTTTTCACACATTCCATTTCTTTCTAATTCTCCCTCTCTTATATTCTTTCTCTAAAGTTTCATTTTAATATTTTCCTAATATTGATTCCACACTTCAAACTATACACACTCCAAATTTACATTAGCTCTCTTTCCATCCTTGCCAATGCATCCTTCATTTATTTTATCTCTATCTCCATCATTATCTTATTGTGTCATTCAGATTTATCCCTGTCTCTCAGTTTTATTTCTACCTCTCCTTTCATTTTCATCTTGAGTACCTCACTCAGGTACATACTCTTCTTTTGTTGGCCTCACTTGGACCACCTTTTTTTGGGTCACACTTGGAACCCTTCTATCTCAGACCTCACTAGGGTCTTTCCACTTCTTATCCTTCACATTAGGTGTTAGCCTCTAAATTTTGACTAAGTTTTGTCCCATTTTGGTACGGGACCATCATGACACAAAAGGACCTGGTGAAGAGAGGACCATGATGTGTAGATGATAGGCATAGAAGCACCATGACATGGAACCTACTAGGCACAAAAGGACAACGATGTGGAAGAACCAACGTGAGAGGACCCAATCAAAGGAGAAAAAGTCATAAGGATCTTGAGAACATAGGAATCATAATAGAAGTGAAAGACTAGGGGAGCATATGAAAAGTGGGAAGTAGTTGGAAGAATAGTTCAAATGGGATACTCTGACCTTATTGATAAGAGGTCTTGCACCAACCTACAACAAGAGGAACACAGAAATAAATATATGGCATAAAGTGAGGATATAGGGGGTATATAGGCCTAGTGATTTAGGAAGAACTAATTTTTAAGTGACATGACTCTCAGTATTTTGATATTTCATTGGCCACCTATACATACCATTAATAATTGTAAATACTTGGTCAAGGAAAAACAATTATAAATACCCCTATTGTAAAGCATTACAAAGAGGAGATAGATAGATTAATTCTATAGTGTTATGGTGGAAAATCTTTAAGTTTAATAAATGATAGCATGTTGTTTCAATTTGTGTGATTATCAGTGATGGAAGGAACTGTGTTTAAACTCTCTATGAAAGAAACCTAATTTTATTTTATTTTATAGGTACTAAATGCTAAGTAAGAAGATGACTATAATCTGCATGATAATGCTAATTGAATCTAGAACTCATAAGATTGAAGTAGTAAGTTTATGATTTTACATAATCTTTGTTTAATTGATGAATATGAACAAGTTAATCAAACTATGCTATAAAACCTATGGTAACCGATCTTTTTCCATGCACTTTGGGTGTGTACATATGACCCAGGTCTTGTTTGAAAGGGCCAATGTGTTAGCACATTGGATTAACATTCAACACTATAGATAGACTTAACTAAAATAAACCAACATTTTGGTTCTGTTACTAGGACCCAAAACACTTGGAGCATAGTCATGGGAAAATGTTAAGAGTGTATTATGCTAGAAAATACAGAACAATGGGTCACTAGTGTCGAAGCTAACTTTATAATTCTGTATCTTGAGTCAAGAATCCTTGCATGATAGTAGGTGGATTAGAATCTCTATAGTCCCTTGTATGAAACCTTCTTTTCAGAGGTCTTGATTCTTTTACATACTTAGTTAATAGCATATGCTCAAAGATGATTAAGGAATCTTGGAAGGAGGTAGTCTTAGACACCAAAATGACAAAGGGATTTAGCATGACTTGGATCACCATGGACATGAATAGTCAAATTTTGGTGGAAAGGAGTTATAAATAAATAGATTTTGGAGTACATTGTGACCACTTATTCATGCCTTGAAGAATCCAAGTTCTAATTCCTTCGAGAATCATGGGGTCACTATCTTAAGCTTTTTGATTTTGAAATTAAGAAGTTATTTGTTAATCTTGGACTTCAAACTATAATAATAGAGGGATAAATAATCTTGTGCATGAACTACACATTTGGAAAGGGAGAATAGGGGTTGATAGAATATAATGGTTCAAGATGGTAGATATCTAGCGTGTATTATGAAAATAAAAGTATGATGAAGCTTGATAAACAATAATGGGAGTTAACAACATGAGAAGAGATTGAGAGAACTCAAGGAGTGATGTTAGGAGCTACAACGAAGTAGAAACACATGAGGACCCCATCACTTTCAATATATGTTCTATGCCACTAATATCCTATGAAAGATAAACCAATGAGATGACAGGAGATGAAGAACCAAGTTTGAACCAACAAGGCTCCCCCAACATAGTGCATGTTTATGCCTTTGACTCAAATAGAGTACACAATCAAAATTGGGATACAAATAGTTTGGAGTTAGAAGTTGAACTAGTAAGAGATACTGAAATTGAGCCATTTGATGCTTATTTAGATTTAACACTATCTTTCCCTATTCAAGAGAATTCTATGGCACAACTTGGGATGCCTGGTGGACTTGGTCTTCAAGGATAGAATACAGGCCCAAACTTGGTTAAGCAATTAACTACCATACCCCATACCACAAACACTACTACTAGAGTCACTAGAGGAGGATTACGTGTTGGCGTAGGAGTAAGTAGACTCCATCCTCAAGGGACCAGAGCTAGAGGTTCCCAATAACCACTCATTAAAAAACCTCAACCAACTATGGTATATTATAAGATGACATTATACTTGTTTGAATATCGAGGGGTGAAGAATGTAGTTGAGCATGTCCACAAATGAGAACTGATTTGGAGGGCACAAGGCATCACATATTATGAATGTAAGGCCACATAATTTACAAATATGATTTTAGAGAGCATGCATAAGTGGTATCAAAAGTTATACCCTCATCACGTAGTGGTCAACTTTGATCATCTCAAAGCATCCTTCTTTCAAGAGTTTGACATTCCTAAATTTGAGCAACAAATTATAACAACGTTGAAGGACATAAAAAAAGGACTTACATAGAGCGTATATGAGTATGATGTAAGGTTTAAGACCTTAATATTTAAATTAATGATTCCCAACATGCATAATGATTTTTGGGAGGATTTTTACTATCCTTTCAATGAACCTTGTCACAATGAACCTTCTCTAGCCTTTGTGAGGCTTTGGAAGCTGCTCTCCATGCTGAAGTGGTTAAAATCATTGACACTGGGATTAGTAACTCTATGGAGGCATACATAGCCTCAATGGAATTGTATCCTAAAAATTTAACAACCAACAATGCACGTAAAACATGTAGTGGTATGTGGTGCACAACCTATGAATCTAAAGGACATATATAGAGCAACTACCTGTGCAAGAACATCTGCATGGTACTTAGACAAACATGTGAAATATGTCACAAGGACCATAATGTGAATTATTGTCCTCTTCTAAATCAAGCTACCTAAACTAAAGTATCTAACTAATTCAAAATATATGATTCATATACTCATGACACTAACTACTACCAGTTGATTAGGGATATTCATGAAGCTCAAACACGTAGAATGCATTAAACCTCCATTGTAAACAATAAAGATAATGGTAGTTATCGAATATGAGGGAGAGGGAAAGGAAAAGGAGGTAGACATTTTCCACCTAGGACCTATTATAAATGTGGGTCTCTAGACCACTATCAATAGGATTGCCCAGATTACCCGATGTGCACTTACTATAAAAAAGATCATAGATTGGAAGAGTGTCCTAACTTGTATGCAAATATCACCAAGGAGCAAAATGAAAAGGGTATCATAATGATTTGAATTGATAGACCATATGGTAGCACACATATAAGCATCCCTATATTTTAATAGATAAACATTACCACTCAGTGTGGGGGACAAACCTAGTCGATAGCTAATCTGATTGAGAAGGTCCAATGGGAAGAACCATAAGCTAGAAAGTACCCTGATATTCAAAAGTAAAAGGATGTCCTCCAGGATATGATGGCACTTATATAAGAAATTTAGGGAGAGATGCAGTTCCTCAAAGATAAGGATGTAACCCAATGTGATACTATGAAAAGGGAAACTGAACTTTGACCTATGACATGAGATGACTTTTAGGAATTATACAAACATATGCTAGATGAAGGTATTATTCCACAACTCAACACTTGGCTTAAGAATCAAGCTCAAATACCAAATGAGGTTCACCCTCACCTCATTAGGAAAAATGAATATCACTATTTAAATCATGCTCATCAATAAGACACTCTTAGTTCCTTTACTCCCCTAGAAGATAGAGAAATATTAGTCAATGTTGCCATTAATGGATGGGTAATTTGGGACATACTAGTAGATACTGATATGGAAGTCAACTTACTCACCAAGGATGATTGGTTGAAAATGTTTAGTCTAGCACTATGGCCTTAACCTCATGTCTTATTTATGGTAAATATACTGGTATGCACCCTAATGGGGTTCTTAAAAACATAACAATTGACATACTTGGAGTACCATTCAAAGTGGATTTTGAGGTTCTAGAGCTAGATGAAGCCAATGATTACCCAACTCTATTGGGAAGACTCTAGTGCTATGAGAATAATGTGGACTTGAGCTTTAAAAATTATTACATTAGTTTTGAGAACACTGATCAACATGTCATAATCCCATTAGATCAAGCACAAGAACCCCCATATATAGAGCCTATCAATGTTGATGAAGACATCAACCACATATATAATGTCACTACTAGAAGTGATGAATAACATGACCCCACCCCAGATGGTGTTCTATGATGGATAGATAATCAATCTATTTTTGATACTACAAGTAATGCTTGTAACTTTTGGGCCCATGGTGACTATGATCTCACTAGGAAAATGTGTAGCATTGCCAATAGTCAAAAAAACTTACCATGCCAACTTCCTAAATATCATACATTTTTTTGCCTTACTGAGTTAGTAATGAAAGGGCCATTAGTAGGACCATCACTGAAAATACTTAATGAAACCCTTTGATTTCAAGGACAAATGGAGGTACATGATTTTATCCAGTGCCTTGAAGAATTCTATGAAACTGAAAATGACTGAATGAGGTCATTAGATCACTTTTTTGATGGCATCACCATAAAGTGGTGGTGTATCCATAAATATCACCTTATGTACTGGTATTAAGTATGTTATGATCTACATCACAAATTTCATTATGATAATAAGGTCAGGGGAATAATTAGTTATAGTGGCATGCAAGCACCTGTACCTTAGATTGAAGCTTGTGAGACAATATGGAGAAATGAGGAAACATACTTACCAGAGTACCTATGGGTTTATGAATTTTATGAAACTTTATGCACATGGGAATGGGCATGGTATATTCATGAATATCAACACATGGTACCAAGTTTTGGTAGTTACTAAAGGATAACATGACCTTGACACTCTCCTATTCATCACCAAGGATGGAATTGCACCTCACTCTCTAGGCCATGCATGAAGCAGTCCTTAGAGACCCAAGTCCTATGGAGGACCACCTGATGAACCTTTAAATTTATTCAATGAGCCTTTAACACACCAAGTTCTTGCACCTATACCAATCCTTGATGAAGATTGACATGAAGAGATTCACTTGGGAAATCAAAAGCTTATCTTCAAGGTAGATGAAGGAGAAAGGTCTACTCCACTCGACCCAATGTCCAACCATCTAGATATTCCTATAGGAATTGGCACAAAAACTATTAAAGATACAAGTTTCGATATGGAAAACCCCTACCATGGACCTATTTAGACTGTTCAGTGCAAAATCAACTTAGACCAAAAACTAAATAATGCCACAATAGGAAACTATTAGATTGATATAGAGATTACAAAAATATTTGAGTTGCTAAAAGAATATCAAGATGTTTTTCCAAGGAACAAAAAAAATGAAGGGATTCCACCTATCCTTAAGGAAGATGCAAATAAAGCTAGTTGACATCACTTAACTAGTGAGAAAATGCCCATACAAGATGAATCCTAATCTCTAAGAATGTATTGAAGAGGATATTGGTAGTATGTTCCATGTCAGATTAATCACTCCAATTATCAAATCCAAGTGGGTTAGTCCCATGGTGATTATTATAAAAAAGGATGAACACATCCATATTTGTGTGGACTATCGAGTGCTCAATACATCTTACATAAGATATCCCTCTCCAATACCATTCATAGAGGAAATTTTTGAAGGTATTACTAGTTGTGAAGTGTACTCCTTTATAGATGGATTCTCTAGGTACCATCAGGTCCAAATAATTGAGGAAGGCTAGCCTAAGATAACCTTCACCATAGAATGGGGATCAATTACCTATATTATTATGCCCTTCGGGTTAAAAAATGCCCCAATAGTGTTTTCATGAATACCAATTGAAGCCTTTAAAGACTTCATCCACAAGTTCCTCCAAGTCTATTTGGATGACTAGATGGTATATGGTTTGGTCAAGGACCATTTCACTAACCTCAAACTCATGCTGGAGCACTGTCGGGTCTTGAAAATATCATTAAACCTAAAGAAGTGCCTATTTGTGACACCTTTTGGTGTGCATTTAGGGTATATTATTTGTAAGGAAGGACTCTTGGTAGACTCAACAAAGGTATATGCTATTCTTCACCTTCTAGTGCCCAAAACTCAATGTGAGGTTTGTGCCTTTTTGGGTCACATGGGTTATTATAGAAAGTTCATTCACAGTTATGCCAAGATTTTCGTACCCCTAGAAAAACTTTTAAAACACAATGAGAAGTTCATATGGATGTGATCTTGTAAGGAGGCCTTTGAATCACTCAAATAAAATTTAGTCACTAATCCTATTTTATAATTCCATGTTTGGACAAAGCCATTTCATGTCCATGTTGATGTGTCTAGCATGGCCAGTATGATTCTTGCACAACTAGGTGAAGTTCACCTAGATCACCCAATCTACTATAAGAAGCTAACACCAATTGAAAAAAAGTATACCACTACAGAGTGCAAAACTTTATCCATGGTCTACACTTTGCATATGTTCAGGTAGTATATTCTAGACACTCTCATTTTTTATAGAAATCATGATATTTTGAAGTACCTTGTCAATAAACCCATACAACATGGATGGATCTATCGTTGGATTGTATTGTTTCAATAATTCTAGTTCTTAGTTATGGTGAAACCTATAAAGGCCAATTATAGACCTGACCACCTATCTCGAATCAAGAACAAAGAACCATCATGTGCCATAGAAGATGATCTTCCTAATGTACAACTCTTCCACATAACATGGGTGCCTAAAGGGTTGGAAGACATTGCAACATTTTTTACCACTAGATCTGCTCCTAAATCTTTTACCTCATAGGAAAAAAATAACTTATGGTTCACACCGCACCCTTCTAATTCATAACAGGTGATCTTTACAAAATGGGCCACGATGAAGGTCTTCAACATTATATAATGAAACATAAACACCCCAAGGTACTTAGATAAGTTCATGAGGGTATTGATGGATGACACTATGCTGGATAAGTTACCACACAAAAGGTTTTTCTAGTAGGATTATGGTGGCCAACTCTATTCCAAGATATTAAAACATATGTTAGGCAATGTGACATTTGTCAATGCATAGGTAAATGTAACTAAAGAGATGTTATGCCTTTACGATACATCCCTTCTTAAGAACCCTTTGAGAAGTGGGCTATTGATTTTGTTAGTCCCATCACTCCAATGAGATGATGAACCGGTTCTCGATATATTATTGCAACAATAAACTACCTTACATGGTGGGTTGAAATTATGCCAATGAAGGATTGCACTGTTGCTATTAATACTACTTGGTTCATTTGGGAGAACATAATAACTTGGTTTAGATGTCCCTTGAGTTTCACTAGTGATCATGGTACACATTTTTTGAATTAAACAATTCATATCTTGTTGGCTAAGTTCATGATCGTGTACCATAAAATAACACCATATCACCTGCAAGCCAATAGAACTGTTGAGCATTTCAATAAGATCCTAAGTACCACTTTAACTAAAATTTGTAATGTTGGCTGCACTGATTGGGATGATAGGGTATCTGCAATACTATGGGATTACTGAACTACCTATAAGTACCTTAACAAAAACACACCATTTAACTTGGTGTATGGTAAAGAAGTAGTCTTACCAGTAGAGGTCTTGGTACTAACCCTCCGTATCACATGCATAAGACAATTGAATGATGAGCCATCCTTGAAATCATGCTTGGACACTTTAATACAATTGGATAAGACCTGGTCCCTTGCTCATTAGAGCCAGGATGTAGATAAATTCAAGCAAAAGGCATGGCATGATCATCATATCAAGAATAAAACATTTTCTCAAAGAATGAAGGTCTTGTTATATGACTCTAAGTTTAGGTGCCACCCTGGAAAGCTCTACATCCATTAGGATGGCTTGTTATAATACATAACATTTGACCTACCAAAACATATTGGTTACAAATGATGGATGGTCAATCCTTTTTTGAGTACTATAATGGAAGCTAGCTTTAGTTGTATTTCACTTTGGACTAGTTGAAGTTTTTGTAATCAATAAGGTTTATGCCATAAAGTTAGGATTTATTGCTTTCAATAAAAATATTGCCTTTGTTGTGCACTAATTTCCCTTTATGAAATTTGGTTTTCTAATTTTTTGTTTCTTTTCATGGAAGACCACAACATGTTTTAGTGTGGGGTAAGAAGTTGGGTTCAAAAAGGCAAATATGAAAAGCACATAAGTTACTTAGGTGCATGAGTTATTAAGGGCACGTAAGGTTATAAGGCATGTGAGTCATTTAATGCATAAAGGGGGTAAGGTTACCACCATAAGTTAGAAATTTAAAAAGAGACAGTTGTCTCTTACCTCATAAAAAGCATGGGACACAATTGTCATCCACTTCAAATAAAAGAACGTGATGGGATGTGCTATAAATGCAATGAGGTTAGTTATGTCAAGAGGCATGCTAATGATATGATGGGACAATACCATTAAGGCATTAATTATAGAAAGGCAAGGATCTAAGCATGTCATCCATTATAAGATATATATTAAATTCCACAAAGTGATGGGTGATAGAGGGGCATTAATAAAGGTAAACCCCCTCTTGGAGCTTATAAATAGGCAAGTTAAATGCCTTTCACACTTTACGTTTTGTTTAACTTCGAATTACTAGAGCCAAAATTAAGAGATTACCAGAGTCAAGATCAAAGTGACTACCAGTGTTGAACAAATCAAATCTTGAGCAAAATCAAAGAGGTTTTCACATTCTTAGAAATCCATGAAGGTCATTACCAATTTGAGAAGAGAGTTTCTAAGTCTTGTTCATTGTGAAAAGTGACAATTTTGGAAGTTATAGGTTATAGGTCTACCATTAAAAAGGTACTTAAGCTCAAAAATTCAAAGCATTATTTTTTATACACATATTCTTTTAGAAATTTTGGATGGCCACATGTTAACCTTTGGGATCTTAAAAGGGTATTGTAGCCAAATAATAAGGACAAAAGACTTGAAAATTTTCCAATGATACTTGAAGAGGAAGAGGTGAGCAAACTAAATTGGGTCCTAATTATGGAAGAGACCCCTAAAAAACAAGCACAACACCCAAAAAAAAAGTACATAGCATGGGAGGAGAAGAGGAATAAAATATAGAATAAAAATAAATAATGGTGTGGAAAGGAAAGTAGGTGTAGATGTCTATGATGCAAAAGGCCCAAGCGTCCCCACCCCCATCCTTATTGAATAGATGAAATATCTATATTTAGTGTTGTACATGGAAAAGTGGGTTTCTAAGGCCTCTAATAACATTATTTTTGACTATAATCATTGGCAAGCTAAGAATAAGGTTGAGATTTAGAATTATTATTGAGTGGAGACCACCAACACCAGGAACCAACTGGTGTATGACCTTATCATTTTAAACCAGTTGGATGCTCCAAGATTGTTTAAGCTCTTTAACTTATCATATTTTGGTAAGCCCACAGAGGCAATATAGTTTATCCTTTCATGCATATATGAGGATTACATCTACTTCATTGGTTACAACATGAAGGTTACCATAAAAAGAATTAACAAGATCACAGGGCTACAATAATCAGGACTAAGTGTAATTGATGACTTGACCAACACTAAGGAGATACAAAAGACCGCCATAGTGCTAATGTATTAAAAATAAGGGCATTCTATGCACATCAAGAAATTATAATATCCCACCCTCTGAGTTGTGACATGGATCATATTGAATAAGATTGGAGGGACCAATTGATGGAAAGAGGTGGACATGGGACACCTCTACATCACTTATCAAGTCTCTCAAGGGCTAAAGTACAATTAGGCTATATACTTCACCCTAAAAATTGTTGAAGATATAAAGTGGGCTCATCGAGAGCCAAAGTATTGGTTTGCATTTAGGTGGATCCTCTTTTTATTAGTTTTTGATGAAATTAGGGTACTAGATTATAGTTTTGAAGCACTAAAGTGGGTGTACCCCCAACACATAGGTTCTTCACTTAGCATTATAAGGAGTTCACTTACCCTGGACAATCAACCCATATTATAATATTAAGATGAGGTAATGGTTCGATGGGATGAAGGTGGAATTTAGAGACAAGTGGTGCATCCCTAAGGACCTACCCCACTTAGATATAGATCAAGCTCAAGTTACTATAAAGTAGCAATTCTCCTTCACATGGATCTAAATGAATCCATCTAGAGAAATTTTAGCATGTCTTAAGCTACCTATGCCTTCTCTGTGAAGTACTTCATAGACTCTATCAATTAGATAAATGATGAGCAACCTATAATTTTTCATGTTGAGAGGATAGACGTGAATATTCACACTCTTTGAAAGCTATATGTGTATCCAGGTAAGAAGGTCTCCATAGATGTATGGAAACAAACTTGACCAATATCTAGGTCAAGAAGACTTTGGTTTGGGAGAAAATTCACAAGTTGTTTTACATGTTATGACCCCGTAAGAACCCTTAGGGTGGAGACCCTAAGGAAAAACTCCCTCCAATACCACCTTTGAAGAAGAAGAAGCAACCAAATGTAAGTGCAAGTACAAGTGGGCAATAAGCCTCCCAAAAGAGAAAAAAGACTATAGAGGCACAAACCTCCAGACCTACATCTTCCCATCCCTCCATGTCACTTCCACATCCACCTCACCTTTCATCATCTCCACATTCATCCCCATATCCCCCTCACACTTCTTCATCCCCTCCATGCTCTACACCTCCATACTATTATATTACTCAACCTTCATCTCCTTAGCTCACCCCCCTCTTTCTCTTCCACCTTCTCCACCCCTACCTTCTCTACCTCCACCATCTACCCCAAGTACTACTACAATAGCTTCCCACTAGTAGCCACCAAGGAAAGCACCCCAATCAAACATTCTTGAGGTGTAGGTTTATAACTCAGGCTCAAATTTTGAGAGAACTCCCTCTTTCGTATGGGAGGAGAACACCACCTTTGATGACTCCTTTCTTGATATTAGATCACCATACCATGAGGGGGATGGTGAAGAAGAAAGTGAGATGGTTACGAGTGGATATGAGGAGGCCGAGCTTGAATGAGACCCTAATAAGGGGAAGGGTCTGACTGAGACTTCTAAGGGACATGATGAAGGTGCAACTGGAATTACATCTGAATATTATCAATTTGACATGTAGGAAAATATGCTTTATCTTTGGCCACACTTCATCCCTAAGGAGGTAAATATTAAAATCAAGAAGCAAGTGTCCTTCCTCCTTGACATGTATAATGAAGAGCATGAGTTTGAAATCCCACAGGATAACCTTTCTTTGGGCTCAAATGCTTCACCACTGCCAAAACCACTGTGGGTGTATCCCCAAAATATCTCCCCTCTTATAGCAAGCACTTCATTTTTGAAGTTGGGCATGGAAATAGCTTGCTCAAATATTTTGTCAAATTTTGATGCATGTATAGTTGAATGGAAATATGCCAGAGTTATAGGCATGTATAATAAAGTACTTACAAAGAAATAAGTGCTCACCGAGGAAGTGGCCTTAATGAAATAAAATCTCAAAGAGGCCATAAAGGTTAAAGTAAGGGTCTTAACCCTTTGTAAATTTTTTTTGAATGAAGATCCAGTGATAGAAAATGGCATACCTCTTGATGGGGATGCCATAGGAAAACTTTAAACCCTAGTGGAACCACTGCTAAAGAAACTCAAGGAGTAACCCATGTTGAGAAATGAGGGATTAGAATTATCTAAACAGTTTACCATGACCATTGACATCTACAAACATACTTTAGAGAGAGTTGGGGAAGTTATCAATAATTTTGGATGATATTTTTGCATGGATCACACCCCCTAATAAAGTCTTGGAGGTTCAGTTCCAAGCTGAAGAGGACCTAAGGTAGTACTTAGATGATGCTACACTCTTAATAAAAGACCACACTGAGCATGCCAAAGCATTTAGAGATGTAGAGATGATGGAAGATGCCATTAATAAAAATCATCAATAGCTAAATGCAAATTTTGTAGCCCTATGGGGATAGGTTGATAAGATGGTCTCTACACTTGAAGATGTCTAGAAGAATTCCATTGTAGCCTTGGATGAATAGGTAAAGAAAATCAATGAGACTCCAACCCAACCCTAGGAGATAAAAGCATCAAAAGAGGCCATAAAATAAATAACTACAAAGGTTTTCAATGTATTTGTTGATGCAGTGGACTACACCCTAGACAGGAGGCCGAGCTTCCACCTTCCACACCCAACAATGGAAACTCCCCTCTCACCTATGGGATAGGTGAAGCTGGAGGGGAGAGTCTCTAGATAAGGGCTAGCTCCCTCTGATGTATCCTTTAGGCCCTGGTTTCTCCTACTGCTAACAAATAAATGTAAAAAGGGGGGATTAAAAAGGGAGAGAAAGATGCTGAAACAGAAACTAAACCTAAAAATAAAAAGGGTGATACACCAAAAAAGTTTGATCCACTCAAGCCCGAACATACACTTTTCACCAAGAAGAAGCACCCATATACTTCATCTGATGTGGGAAACCCTTGTGCATCAGTGAGCTAGGGGTCCATGGAAATACAGGGAGGAAGGAACTATCAAAGGTGTTCTGAGACACACTTTGGCAGCCCATTCACAGGCATCTACACTCCTCTCGGGACACTTCTGGAAAACCTGCAAAAGAGAAACTCACACTGCACTAGACATGCTAAAATCACCTTGCGAAAGCATAAGGAAAATGAATTAACATAGAACAAAGGCATAAACACATACAAAAGTGCAAGCTCAAATAGAGGTAAAAATGCTAAGTCCTGATTCAAGGTAAAATCTGGCAGAGTTCTGCCTTACAAGCCAGAGAGATTATTGGGTAGAGTTTTTCCTTAAGGATGAGAGATGGATCCTTCTCAAATGAGAATTTTTACAATATATAGAAAGAGGGGAAGAAAACTTGGTGCTTCTTGACAAGCTGGCTCATGTGCGCTTAAAGCATTAGGAAGAGGAAGTCACTGTTGCTGATGTCATTCTTCTAAAAGAGGCCTGCTAGAACTATGTTCTATAATCACTAATTTTGACTTTGGAATTCAAGCATTAATGTGAAAGCATGGGCTGCACCTCTTTTCTGCAAACAAACTTCTCCTTCCAGATATTTACGTGGTTTGTCCCCTTATAAATGCAAAGTGGAGAAGACAGGCTGCACCATTTACTGTTTGTGCCATTTGGTGACCATCTAGAGATAACTCACCTCCCCTTTGCCACTTGGACTGCTTTGTCTCTTCTTGCACTTATCTTCTTCCTTGCTTTGCCTCTTTTTGGCTCTTTCAGCCCTTAGGGGCTATCTTTTGGCAGGTCACTGCATTCCTTAGGCTCTTTTCTAGTTGGTGCTCAAGCATTTTAAAATCAAATGGCTATTTCACCATCTTAAAATTGATGTCTACGCACCTGTCATTGTGTTTGAATACCCAACGGATAGTTTGTCATGTTTAACTTTGACGTCCTTAGGCCCATCACCCTTGGACTTTCCATCAACTTTCTACTTCAACCTTTTGTTATTCCTTCAGGTTTCTTTCCCGTGGGCTTTTTCCACAGACTTTTTTCCTACAGGCTTTTTTCCCATGGCCAAAAAGTCCACAAGAATTATTTTGTCACTTTGCCTTCAAAAATTTCCCTTTCGGGCTTTTGGCTCTTGGTTTCTCTGAATTTCTTTGAACTTTTTGTCCAAAGGAATTCCTTCAAACAAAAAGTTTGAAAGAATTCATTTCTTTGCCTTAACAAAATTTTGAAAGATCTTACCTTTGTAACTTTCTTTGTGGCCTCTTTGAAGTGCTCCCTGCCCTTCACAAGGGCTCTTGAACCCATAGGTACCCTCCACAAGGGTACTTGTCCTTCAGGAGGCTTGAAATTTCATTTGAACCACTCCTTTGAACCAATCCATTGAACCAGTTCAACGGTTCAAATGATTGTTGAACCAAGGCTTTGAACCAAGCGTTGAACCAAGATCATTGAACCATCTAATGAACCCTTTGATTGAACCAAAAGCCATTGAATCGGTGGATGAACTGACTAAGTGAACTGAAGCATTGAACTTTGCTGATGAACCAAGGTGTTGAGCCAAGCCGGTGAACTTTGCATTGAACCAAGCCGATGAACTTTGCATTGAACCAAGCCGACTGAACCAAGGCGATAAACCAAGGCATTGAACTAGTTCAATGGTTCAAAGCTGCTAACTCTTTGAAAGATCATGTCATTAAATGACTTTAGCTCTCTTTACTTATGAATTTATTCATAAGTAAGAGCCTGAAGAAGATTTATAAAACCTTGCACTCTCTGAACTGGTTCTTCATCTGCTGAAAGACTACACCTACAGAGTTCATAGAAATCCCTGTGAAGTCTGTAGAAAACTTGCAGAGTCCATAGAAATGGACCTGCAGAGTCCATAAAAACTTCACTGCTGAGTCCCTAGAAATCCAAGCTTTGTAGAGTCCATAGAAATGGACCTACAGAGTCAATAGAAAACCTGCAGAGTCTGTAGAAATTGCAAGACTCATGCAAAATCAAAAGTACTGGCTCAGAACATCATAAAAAGAAGGGGGACTGATTTCTTGGCCTGTTGGACAAAAAATGGTCAACAAATTGGTGACTCCCAGGGGAAGCATGCCTGTTATGCTTAGAGACCAATTGCCTTTTAGTCCATTGGGCATGGAGTCAGATGCAGCTTTGAAGAAAGGTTAGCAACAACCCCAAAAGATCTAAGAATCAAACATGAAGCTTTTTACCCTAGACACAAGGGAAAACACACACAAGGCTAAAAATACTACTTGTGCAAACTGCACTTAGGGAAAGTAAGAAAGAAACTGAAAGCAAACTACTATGTACAACTGACCAAGTACATCTACTTCCCTCCTGGATCAAAGGGAAAACTTCTTAAGTCCCCTTTCTGGCAAGAAGACTTATGGTGCCAGACAAGTGGCTGAATGAAAAAGAGATTTGGTGACCTGCTCTTCTTGCCTATCACCTTGATTGGCTTGCATCTGAGTGGATTAGATTCAAACATGCTTCCAACAGATACATACTATTCTTATTCTTGGAAGCTTGTTGAATGCTGGTCCTTCATGCTGGTGCTTTTCACCAAGAAATCTGTGGCTGCTGGCTCATCACCATAAGCCCTTTGATGTGCATAGTCCCCTTGTAATGCATCATGGTTTGACCCATTTCCTTTTGTTTAATTGAAGATCTTATCAAACTCATCTTCTTCTTCCTCTTGGCCTTCTCTAAGAAGGGTGACTATTGTGATATCTGAGTAGGAATCAAAAACTAATTGCTCATCCCACAGAACATCACCTCTTTGTTCAAAGCTTTCTTCTTCAAGGCTTTCCTCAAGGTAGATAGACCTCTCCTTTTCCTCCTCAAAGATCAAGGTCTCTAGATGTTCAAAGACATTCTCCTGATCCTTTTCTAACTCTAGCTCCATGGAATAGCCATCCTCCTCATCAAAGCAACAAGGAAGTTCATCAAACAAAGGGGAAGAGAGCTCACCATGCTTAAGTTCCTCTTCATATTGATGGAACATCTACATGTATGCATGACCTGAGTCTTCTCCATTGCTGATGATGTCTTCAAAAGGAGCATCGATGATGATTTATTCTTCATTGTCACTCATGATAGCCTCTTGAAGAGCTGCAAATTGGATATTTTCTTCCTCACTCGCCTCCTGCAAAATAGGTTCCTCCTTGAGAAGGGGTGAAGTGGAAAAACCATGTGGAATAGGAGGTAGTCCTTGAGCTAGAATCAAATGATTCTCCTCCTTCCACTTGGATAACACTTCATCTATATTAGGTGTGGCCTGATAGCTCTCTTGGAGGTGTGTAGATGGGGTGCGTTTAGACTTGGAATGTGCCGTTGGGTCTAAACTGTCCATCACAGTTTGGCTGAGGAATCTTTCTTTGGATTCCAACTCTGCAATTCTTCTAGCTATATCCTCTTGGAAGAGCCTTTCTTGGAGGTCACCAACATCATCATGATTAGGATCAGTTTCATCTTCTTCAAGCTTTTGAGCAAAACCTTTCTTCTCCTCCCTCCTACCCCATGATTCTACTATTTGCTTCCAGTTTAGGATCTCAGAATTAAAATTTTGCTCCTGTGAACAGGCAGCAACTTTGTTTTCTCTAAGGTCCTGGGGCTCCTCTATAAGGTCTGAAATTTCCATCTCCCTTTCACGTAGTAGAATCATCTTAGCCTGTAAATCTTCAATTTACTTGGCTAGATTATCCTGAAAGAGTCTTTCTTGGAGGTCACTAGCATCATCATGATGAGTAGGAGCAATTTTGAGAGAGATGTGCTAGTTCATAATGTTTTCCCCAAAGGAAGATTCACAATCTAAGGAATTTAGAAGGTTCATCTCCATGGGAGGTTGTTTTACTCCCCTTTGATGCTTAAAGGCTAGGCACACAGGGTCAAGAGCAGGGTTGATTGATGCATCAGATGAGCTGGAATGAGTAAGTGCCATCTGATAGAAAGGATTTAGTGCACAAGAGGGGGTTTTCTTTAGAATAAGAGGGGGCACACAAGACTGATTGTCTTGAATGAAAGGACTCTTCCATTTTGATACCTCTTCCTCCATGGTTTGCAAGGCCTGAGCTTGCCTGAACAAATACTCCTCTTTATACATCATCTCCTGCTGATATCCATACTGCTCATCCAGTCTATCAATCTCCATTACCTGCTTCTCAAACTCCAGTGCCACCTTCATTATCATTGAAGGGAAACTAAGAGAGCTGCTTGAGGTGATTACATGAAGATCCTGAGCCTAATTAAAACCATATGAAGGAATACAAGGCCCATGATTCTGTGCAAAGGAATTATACATACAAAAAATGAGATTTCTTGATGGCACCTGGACTGCTTAACTAGCTGATTCAACTCGGAGTAGCCATTGGTGTTGATAAAAAAGCCTCCAAAGGCTGGTTGGTTGAAGAACACACCAAAAATTCTTCAACTCTGTGGACACAACTTGTCCTAGTTGGTCCCAACGAGCATGCCAAAAACTGTTGATGCAGTGGATTACACCCTGGGCAGGAGGCCGAGCTCCCTCCTTCCACATGCAACAATGGAAACTCCCCTCTCGCCTGTGGGACTGGTGAAGCTGAAGGGGAGAGTCTCTAGATAAGGGCTAGCTCCCTCTGATGTATCCTTTAGGCCCTAAATTTTCCTACTGCTAACAAATAAATGTAAAAAAGGGAGGGTTGAAAAGGGAGAGAGAAATGCTAAAATAGAAACTAAACCTAAAAATAAAAAGGGTGATACACCATAAAAGTTTGATCCAGTCAGGCCTAAACATACACTTTTCACCAAGAAGAAGCACCCATACACTTCATCTAATGTGGGAAACCCTTCTGCATCAGTGAGCTAGGGGTGTGTGGAAATACAGGGAGGAAGAAACTATCAAAGGTGTTCTGAGACACACTTTGGCAGCTTATTCACAGGCACCTACACTCCTCTAGGGACACTTCTGGCAAACCTGCAAAAGATAAACTCACACTACACTAGACATGCTAAAATCACCCTGCAAAAGCATAAGGAAAATGGTTTAACACAGTACAAAGGCATAGACACATACAAAAGTGCAAGTTCAAATAGAGGTAAAAATGCTAAGTCCTGATTCAAGGTAAAATCTGACAGAGTTCTGCCTTACAAGCCTGAGAGATTTTTGGGCAGAGTTTTGCCTTAAGGCTAAGAGATGGATCCTTCTCAAATGAGAATTTTTACAATATATAGAAAAAGGGGAAGAAAACTTGGCACTTCTTGACAAGTTGGCCCATGTGTGCTGAAAGCATCAGGAAGAAGAAGTCACTGTTGCTGATGTCATTCTTATATAAGAGGCATGCTGCAACTTGCTGTATAATTGCCAAATTTGACTTTGGCATTTAAACATTAATGTGAAAGCATGGGCTGTGCCTCTTTTATACAAATAGATTGCTCCTTCCAGATATTTACATAGTTTGTCCCCTTATAAATGCAAATTGGAGAAGATAGGCTGCACCATTTATTGTTTGTACCATTTGGTGACCATCTGGAAATAACTCACCTCCCCTTTGCCACTTGGAATGCTTTATCTCTTGCTGCACTTGTCTTCTTCCTTACTTTGCCTCTTTTTGGCTCCTTCAGCCCTCAGGGGCTATCTTCTGGTAGGTCACTGTGTTCCTTAGGCTCTTTTCTCGTTGGCAGCCAGGCATTTTAAAATCAAATGACTATTTCACATCTTAAAATTGATGTCCATGCACCCATCATTGCGTTTGAATACCCAACAACTAGTTTGTCATGTTTAACTTTGATGTCCTTAGGCTCATCACCCTTGGACTTTCCATTGGATTTCTTCTTTGGTCTTTCCTTATTCCTTCGAGTTTCTTTCTCGTGGGCTTTTTCTGTAGACTTTTTTCCCATGGGATTTTTTCCCATGAGCAAAAATTTTGCAAGAATTGTTTTGTCACTTTGCCTTCAGAAATTTCCCTTTTAGGATTTTGGCTCACAGTTTCTCTAAATTTATTCAAAATTTTTGTCTGAAGGAATTCCTTCGGATAAAAAGTTTGAAAGAATTCGTTTCTTTGACTTAACAAAATTTCAAAAGATCTTACCTTTTCACTTTCTTTATGGCCCCTTTGAAGTGCTCCTTGCCCTTTGCAAGGGCTCTTAAACCCAGAACTGCCCTCCGCAAGGGCACTTGTCCTTTAGGAGGCTTGAACTTTCATTTGAACCGCTCCTTTGAACCAACCGTTGAACCAATCCATTGCACCAGTTCAACGGTTCAAACGATTGTTGAACCAAGGCTTTGAACTGAGTGTTGAACCAAGCTCGTTGAACCGTCTAATGAACCCTTTGATTGAACCAAAAGCCATTGAACTGACTAAGTGAACCAAAGCATTGAACTTTGCCGATGAACCAAGGTGTTGAACCAAGCCGATGAACTTTGCGTTGAATCAAGCCAATGAACTTTGCATTGAACCAAGCTGACTGAAGCAAGTCGTTGAACCAAGGTGATGAACTAAGGTGTTGAACTGGTTTAATGGTTGAAAGCTGCTAACTCTTTGAAAGATCATGTCATTGAACCAATTTAGCTCTCTTTCCTTATTAATTTCTTCAGACAAGAGTTTGAAGAAGCTTTGTAAAACCTTGCACTCTCTAAACTAGTTTTTCATCTGCCAAAAGAGTACACCTACAAAGTTCATAGAAATCCCTATGAAGTCTGTAAAAAACTTGCAGAGTTCATAGAAATGGACCTGCAGAGTTCGTAGAAACTTCACTGCTAAGTCTGTAGAAATCCAAGCTCTATAGAGTCTGTAGAAAACTTGTAGATTATGTAGAAATTGCAAGACTCATGTAAAATCAAAAGTACTAGCTCAAAACAACATAAAAAGAAGGGGGACCAATTTTTTGGCCTATTGGACAAAAAATGGTCAACAGTATTAACCCATTGAGACAATATGAAGAAAGAACTCAAGCAGAAGGGGCCTAAATTTTTAGAGGATGCTAACATGGATTAGTTAGGGATGGACTAAGAGCATAGTTTGGGGTGATGTTGGCCCCTAAATTTTGACTAAGTGTTGTCCCATTTTGGCATGGGACCGACATGATGCAAAAGGACCATGGCATAGAGAGGATTATGATGCATAATTGATAGGCATAGAAACACCATGGCATAGATCCTACCAGGCACAAAAATATAATGGTGTGAAAGAAACAATGTGAGAGGACCTAGTTAGAGGAGAACAAGTCATGAAAAAACTAAGAACATAGGACTCAGAACGGAAGTAGAAGACTAGGGGAACATGTGGGAAGTTGGAAGTAGTTGGAAGAATGGTTCAAATGGGACACTTTGACCTTATTGATAGAAGGTCTTGCACTAGTCCATAATAAGAGGAACACATGGAAGCAAAGATATAGCATAGAGTGAGGATATAGGGGGTGTAGAGGCGCAAAGATTTAGGAAAAACTAATTGTTAAGCACCATGACTCTCAGTCTTTTGAGAGTTCGTTGGCCACCTATACATGCCATTAATAATTGTAAACAATTGGTTAGGGTAAAACAAGTATAAATACCCCTATTATAAAGCATTATGGAGAGGAGATAGATAGTCAAATTCTATAGTGTTATGGTGGAAACTATTTAAGTTTAACATATGATAGCATGTTGTTTCAATTTGTGTGATTATAAGTAATGGAAGGAACTATGTTTAAACTCTATGTGAAAGAAACCTGATGTTATTTTATTTTCTAAGCACTGAATGTTAAGTAAGAAGATGATTATAATCTGCATGATAACGCTAATTGAATCTAGAACTCATAGGATTGAAGTAGTAAGTTTATGCTTTTACATAATCTTTGTTTAATTGATGAATATGAACAAGTTAACTAAATTATGCTACAAAACCTATAGGAACTAGTCTTTTGCCATGTACTTTGGGTGAGAACACCTGGGTCTTGTGTGATAGGGCCAGTGTGATAGCACATTGGGTTAGACTTCAACACTGGAGCTAGACTTAATTAAAATAACCCAACACTAGGACTTTTTTCTATTTCCTAAGTTCTATTTATGAGCTTATCTATTTTGAACTTGTTAATAGTTATCTTAATTTAGGGCTACCACCACACTATTCACTTTTTTTCTTTCCTCACCTATTACATACCATCAGTAATGCATCTAAACTAAATAATCAACCACAAGTAATTCATACCTTTCTTTATCTGCCTATTTCACTAAATTTTGTCTATTTTAAGTCTAAAGGAAAATATAGAGAAAGATGGGGATAAGTGATTAGAATGAACTCAAATTTAGTTTGTGCACCATATCTAGACATTATGAGAACTCATCTTTGGCTGGGGAGGACTACCTACAGATAAGAAAACACTACCACAAGATGTTTGTTCACAGATAAATGAGTGGGCTGCCAAGCTACACACTTGTTCTAGGAAGTGTGAAACTTCCCTAGAGATGACAGTCCACTTTTGAGAGGCAAAATAAAAGTAAATAACTGAAAGAGAGGTAAAGAGAGAGTGAAATAAAAATAAGATTACCATTTTTAACAACTTGTTCACAATAAAGAGTGACAGGGTGCAGGTGAGGTGTTTTGTTGGTGTTTTAAAAGTTGTCTTGGTAGGTTTTGAAGAGGTTAAGGAATTGACAGTCACCGATGTTGGTAGGTGTGTGATCGATATCAGTTAGGCTACCGAGGTTGGTAGCGAGGTGACTGATGTCGGTTAGGCTACTAATGTCAGTAGGGGAAATATTTGTTTGGGAGGTTATAGAAGGATTTTTTGGGTCTAGGAAATGATTTGGCTTAGGTCAGATAGGTTAACAGAGTTAGGAGATGGAGTTTATGACTTGGTTAATTTTGGTCAAAGGTTTGGTATGCATGTAAGGGAAAACAAGCAAGGAAGCTTTGTAACTCCCTCACAAGGGTATAGTCAGAAGTGTGTAAAGTAGTACAGGGTAGATATAAAGAAATAGAAGAATAAATATTTAAATGACCTATAATATCAATGATATACTTAGCTATGATGGTCATTGAATGATAAGTGTCAGGTTGATGGTTTCTATATGGGAGTTTGAACCTAAATACTTGAATAGATAGAACAAGTAGAAGTTGTTGGTCTTCAAGAGCTTAGTTGCTGATGGTGATTGACTTATGTAGAGTGATTATAAGCCTAGATGTCAACAAATAGAATGCTGAGAGCTTGAATGAGAGTAAGAATTGATTTTCTTAATTTTTGTTGACTTGAACTATAGGTTGGAGTTTGGCTTATATTGCTAATGGCGGTAATCCTACTGATGTTAGCAAGTATCTTGTCAACATCAACTGTGGGTTGATTGATGTCAGCGGCCCTAAAATAGGTAAACCTTTCTATTTTTGGCTTGTTTTTTGTTTTGTGTGCCAAGTGTGACACACATTAAATAATGGAAAAAATAGGAGGTTAGGAAGGAAGTATTTGTTTAGGAATTTAGTTTGGAAGTGGGAATAAGTTATAAGTAGTTAGGATGAGGGTACCAAGTCTTGAGGTGACTCACCAGAGGAGAATTAGTCATAGGGTGAGGTGGCCAAGTAAGGTGGCAATAGGGGTTTTTAATTAACTTAATTAAGTATTTTAAATTAATTAAATGTGTGGGGTAAAAGTATGGTTTATGTATATTAATTGTCATTATTAAAATGGGATTAGGGGGGTTTCAACATAGGGAGTTATGCATGTGTGTGTGACATAATTTTGGTGTCTACATTTGCCCCTTTTTATCTTGTAAATTGTATCGACATATTGAAAGATAAAAATAAGGGTTAGATGCTCCAAGTATTGGATGAGGTATCCCCCCTCAAAATGGGAATTGACATAGGAGAAACTAGAATAAAGTACCAATTTGATAGAAAGATAATTGGGTGACTGGTGGAGAATTAAGCATCACTGTGTACAACAAGGTATAGTTGACAATGTTATGAATAGGCAAGATTAAGTAGGACTTTAATAGAAGTAACCAAAGCATAACTTGTAAGTGATGGCTAATAGGTCAAATCAATCAAAGTTGTAGATTTAATGGTTAATGTGTCCCAAGTATCTAAGGTAGGAAGTGTCCCTAGGAAACATAAAAGGGTTGAAGGTGACATGATGGGCTTGGTTTCCATCTATAACACCTAAAATACATGCATGTGCATAATAGCCAACTATAGTTAGGACAAGCATTATTCTCCTAGTGTAAAAGGGTCAAAGAGTGAGGAAATATTCATGATCTTCAAGCATAGTTGTCGAGGGAGAATATTTGAGTGATCTTCAATGTCACTTTGTCATGGTTGGGTGAGATATATGTGATCTCTAATTACCCTAATGTATGGGTAAGGTTGTGCAAAGTTGGGTTTTTTTGTGTTGGAAAACATGGTTGGGAAGGTGATGATGTTGATGATATGCACTGACATTGGTAAGATAAAGTGTTGACATCGATAAAACTAGGGCAACATTACCAATGTTAGTAAGTGTAAGCATCAACGTTAGCACGTTAGATCAAGATTACCAATGTTGATAGCCAACCAAACCTAATAAAAGGGGGTTTAGTGGTCGACCAAACTCATTTACAACTTTGTGATTAGAGAGAAGAAATAGGGGTTTGAGAGAAATTTGAGATGGTAGCACAAGGAGGGGACCCAATAGGAGGTGCAAAACCACAGGTGCTAGTAGTACCAGTCAGGAGGAGATGGTGAGATGAGGTAAGAGTCCAAACTACTTTGATTTTTTTTTAAAGTTTTAGGTTAAGTGAGAGGTGGATGGAATAAAAAAGAGGATTGGGAGGGGTAGAAAATAGGTTAGGGTAGGTGTAGGAGAAGTTAGGGGGATTTGGGGGCAATTTTCTAGGGGAAATGGGTAGGTTGGGTTTTGATTGTTCAACACTGGGGCTGAACTAATCATTGACATCAGCAAGATTGACTGACATTGATCAACATTGGTCAACATGGCATCAAGGTTGATTGACATCAACCGACCCGATATTGAGATCAACACTGTGTTGTCAATATCAGTCATTACATAGATCAATAAAGCACTGATGTTGACATTAACATTGACGTTAGCTACTATTGAAAATAAATAAATAAGAGAAAGGGTGAGTTTTTGATCTCCAATGGGAGTAGTCAACTAGCTTAATGGCTGAGCTAGCCTTAAAAGACCCTGTGTTATTTGAGTGCTACCTACATAGCCAAATTTAAGGCCTCAGGCCAATGTAGATCTCCCAAAACTTTAAGAAAAAGATATAAAAGGTTGGTTGTAGGGAAAAAAGGTAAAATAATATAGTTGAGAGGTCTAGGTTTTAAAAGTCAGGTTATAGTGTCAAGAGTCAAGAATATAAGTAGTTAGGCCTAGAGTTTGAATAGGTAGGTAGGCCTAGGGTAAAGAGAGAAATAACAAGTGAAGCCTAGAGTTAGAATAGGTGGGTGAGCTTAGGGTAGAGAGAGAGAGGTAGTGAAGCCTAGGGTAGTTAGTAAGGTGGGTTTATGGCCGAACTAACCTTAGAAGACCCCATGTCGACTAAGTGCTACCTACATAGCCTAGTTTAGGGCCTCATACCAATGTAGTTCTCTTAATGAGAAGGGAAAAAGGTGGTGAGGGAGTAGATTAAAAGGGATATGACCTGATTCATTTGTGTATGGATGTAGGCAAGGATGGAGCTTATAGTATGAGACCATCTATCAAGGTTATTGACGTGTATGAGGAAATATGTTACTCTAGATGAGTGGGATCATATGGTGGTGATCAATTTGGGAGGAGTATGATGATACTATCATGCTACATGGGATGTGTCTCTTATGATAGCATTGATTGAGAGGTGGGATCATACCACCAATACCTTCCATCTACCAATCGAAGAGTTGATAGTGACATAGGAGGATGTCTACAGGATTCTGTGACTACCACTTTAGGGTGAGGAGATTTTCACATGCTCAAGAGAGGAACATGATAATATATGGTTAGATTATATGGGGAGCATGTCAGTTAGATGACCTACCACTCTAAGAGTTTTTCATATGAGCCACTCTACATGGCTAATTAGGAGCAGTATCATCTTAACATCTTGATGATGATTGGGATTAGGGTTTATGCATTACCCAATACAAATAGAGGGAGATTATTGATTGATTTAACTGGTGTGCTTATGCAGATGATAGAGTAGCAAACCATTTTTTCCTAGGGTCTACTATTTTTGGCATAATTATATACAGAGCTATAGGGTTTAAGGCTATGTCAGTGATACAATTTATGTGTTAGCAATCTCTTGCACTATTGGGCATATGAAAACATCATGGTGACATAACCACTAGGGCTACTTAACACTATTCTAGCTAGATTTAGGGTTAGATTTAGATGGTGGAGAGATGGGATGGCACAGACCTGAGTGGATGGTGTCATGTGAGACATCACCTATTATAGGTGCATGATTGAGGGCCTGATCTCTATAAATATTATGTAGAGACTGTATCTTACATATCCAATTTTTAGAGGGTAGGTAGAGTAACTTATTGGGTTATAGAGCTCATTATGGGTTAGGGGGAGATGGGTCGATGAGCTGGAGATGGTAACTATGGCACATGTCAGGAGATAGTTTGGGCTTTTATAGGATATTCCACCTACCTTCCCTTGATACAAGAGGGATGACATAGAGGCACCTTCACCATTGCTTGAGGAGACTAATGGGCCAGATTTTATGGAGCTATCAATAGGGCTAGGTGTTGGGGACCCAGGGTGTACAGATACCTATACAAATTGGTGGGTAGGGTTGCATCTAGTGGCAAAGCTTAGGAAGCCACAAGCAGACCTATTAGGGCTAGTTAGGGAGAGAGATGTAGCACTACAAGCATGATATATAATAGTACGGGCTCGAGATGTAGTGGTGAAAGCTTGAGAGATGGCTCAGGTAGAGGTTTTAGCCTTACAAGGGTAGGTGGTGATGTTTTAGGGTTAGATTGGGGCTCTATAGGGTCAGGTAACTATAGTGATGGTAGAGAGAGATATTGTAAGAGTAGTAGTAGGATAGGCCACTCCTTCACCACCACCATAGTGACTAATATAGGCTAGGCCATCATTATGTGTCATGGGTCCTTCTCAAATTGTATTGATGGTGAGGTATTCGACTACCCTAGATGATATTGCTTAATATAAGAGGGTGATTAGAGAGTTCCCACAAATACAAAGATATTCAGAGTTTAGAGAGTAGGAGAGGTCGATGTCATGTGTGACAACTTCTAGTTCACATCGATGCGGATAGATAGAGAGTGGTGATGATATTGCATCTTCATGACCTCAAGGAGAGCCTCAAGGACCTTGAGTATTAATGTTTTGCCAATTTTATGTATATATGTTATATGTATACCAACCTACGAGCCAAAGATGTAAGATGTATATTTTGAGAGAGATTTATGATGTTATGATGATGTAGATGATGAACATGTATTTGATCACATATTTATATATGAGATTTTTATTTATTGCCATGTGTTTATTTGAGATGTGTTGTTTATGTTTATGATGTTGATATGGATGATGTTTATTTATTGCTATGTTAATTTAGATGTTAATGTTGATCACATTATTTGATGTTAGACTAGCCTTTCCCATTTATGTGATGGTATATGCGTAGTTGATTGGTTAGCTTCATCTTAGCATTTTTCCATATTTGTGATGGTGTATGCGTAAAATAAATAAGTGGTTAGGTAAATATTGGTATGACATTGTTTCTACATCTCAAATAGAGATATCGACATGTGATGTGGATTAAAAAATAAAAGGCAGAATGCTTGTGTATTGGCAAAGATCATATTTTAGCACATAAATAGGCTTAGGAAAATGAGCCTCTTTCATGCCTTATATCTTTGAACCATTGTGTTTGTTAGAGAAGCATCATGTTTTCCTCATGTTAAGTGAGATTCATAGTCTCTTGAAAGAGTATGAGGGGAAAATGGGTAGAATGATGGAAAATGTTAGCATAACCCACCAAGTAGAAATGATATGTCCCTTTTGTGGATGACCTGAGAGCTAATATAGGCAAGTCCATGACTTAAAGTTTTTTTTTGGTGTAAGCTGATCAATGTGGGAAGCCTTTAATGGGATCTTTTATAGGTTAATGTCATGAAAATCCTTGGCTTAGCCATCCTTCAAGGGAGTGGTCTAAACATTTATTTTAATTTTAAATAGCTATCCTTCAAGGGAGCAGTCTATTGATAATAGCAGAGGGAAGTTATATAGCTATCCTTCAAGGGAGTAGTCTACATTGAAAAACATGACCTGAGATTTTTAGAACTTTTTCAAATATCTCATTTTTTTTACTTTCAGTCATGGACAAGACCATATAAGCTTAAGAGTTTTCCACTGTGAGGATAAAACCATACCACTGTGTAAGTTATTTAAGTGTATAGGAGTAAGGGTGAAGAGGAAGGGAAATGAATGTAATAGGGATGCTCAAGGGATGAGCTCAAGTTAAACATGAAGTAAAGTGACGTTAGTTTTAACAAAAGAATGGTCATAGATGCAAGGCATTTAAAGGCTCTAGTTCTAGCCTTCCTTTGAGATAAGACAAGTGATAAGTTCCTAAACCATACTTTTAAGTTATGATATAAGGTCAAGCCAATTAGGAGAAAATTTACCTCATTTTCTTTTCTCCATGTTCGTCGCATGTTGATTTTCTTTCAAGACAAGATCTCCTATATTGAAATCTTATTCTTTAAGGGTTTTGTTATAAGCATATTTGATACGCTCTTGATAGATTTAGAGGTGCTTAAGGGCTATGAGATGGTGCTCATCAAGCAATTCAAGTTGGGCCAAACATTCTTGGTGAAAGTCATCGTTAGTAAGTATGTCATGTAGAGAAATATGGATAGAAGAAATTTGGACCTCAAGAGGTAAAACAACCTCCATCCCATATACCAATGAAAAATGTGTAGCACCCATAGGAGTTTGAATGCTAGTGTGGTAAGCCCATAAAGTAAAAGTAATGTGTGTGTTCCAATCCTTGCTCGTATCACTGACTACCTTCATGAGAATCTTGGTCAAAGTTTTGTTAGAAGCTTCTGCCTGTCCATTAGCTTGGGAATAGTATGGTGATGAGAAGCTTAATTTGATTCCAAATTCATCATTTATAATCTTGTGAGGTACACTAAAATGATAGATGATGTGATGGTTAATGAAGTCAACAATTTTGTTAGCTTTTGTAAAAATGAGAAGGATGACCCTGACCCACTTGGTGAAGTATTCAGTGGCATTAATGATAGAGTGATGAATGAGGGTTAAACTCTCTGATTAAATCTAAGCCCCATTGAGAGAAGGGCCAAAAGTCTTTGGCAACTTGAAATGCATGACTGGGAACGTGAAGGAGGTTAGCATGTTGTTGACACTTGATGCAATGCTGGATGTAGTTAACATGGCCTTGATGAAGTGTGAGCCAATAATAGCCAAGTCAAAGAATATATTTAGCAATTGTGTGACCATTGAAATGCCCACCACAAATCCCATCATGGACTTACTTAATATCAAAAAGAGTCTCAATACTAGTTAGGCATCTAAGGAGAAGACCATCAAAACTTTACTTGTAGAGAAGTCCCCCTAGCATAGTGTAATGAGCAACACATTTTATGAAGGCCCATTTTTCATTATTATAAAGATCAAGAGGGGTAATAGAGAAGGAAAGATAATTTGTGAGTTGTTTGTACCATAGGTCTTATGGGTTTGTTTTTATATTTCCAATAAAGAGGATGTTAGCTGAGACATAGGAGGGTAATGTTAAGCGATGCATGGTGACATAGATTCTTGAAGAGGAGTATGAAGAGGGTATGTGTGAAGCAAGTAAATCCATCATGTTAGCAAACTTATTTGTAGATTGAGGAATAGTTTGCAAGAGATAAGAGCCAAATGATCCCAAGAGTGTATCTACACGATGTTTATACCGCTGTAGAATTTTGTTTTTGCATAGGTAGGAACCATTAACTTGGTTAACCACTAGTTGAGAATCATAAAAAATGGTTATGGATTTGATACCCAAGAAGAGAGTAGTTTGAAGTCCTAAAATCAAAGCCTCATATTCGGCCATATTGTTAGTGCATTCAAAATCTAGTTTAAATGACAAAGGCATAGGCTCACCATCTAGAGGAATAAGTATGACCCTTACACCCCCACCATGTTAGCATTGAGATTCATCAAAGAACATCATCATTTGATAAGAGATGTCATCAGTGGAGAGTGTTGCAATTATTCATTAGGGAATTCAAGGTTTAAAGGTTGATTTTCAGGTAAAGGGGCAATAGTTAACTGGTCAGCGATTGTTTTCCCTTTAATAGATTTTTGTTGAATAAACTCTAAGTTAAATTCAACAAGAAGCATGAGCCACTGAGCTACACATTGGTTATGATAACATTTGGAATGTATATATTTGAGAGGATCAGTATGGGTGATCACATAAGTTTTGTGATTTAGGAGATAATGGCGAAGCTTAGATGCAAAAAAGACCAATGCAAGGCAAAGTTTTTTAGTACGGGTATATCAAGTCTCATAATCAATAAGTGTGTGGCTTATGTAATAAATTGCCTGCTCTCAATGTTGGTCATCTTCATGTGCAATCATAACACCTAGAGAATGGTCTATTATAGAGATGTAAGGTAAAAAGGCTAATTTTACTTAGGTGGAATAAGAATTAGTGGGGAAAAGAGGTATTACTAAGTACATCAAAAGCTTCTTGGCAATCTATATTCCATTGGAAGGAGACATCATTTTTGAGGAGATGGTGAAAGGGTTGGCAACAATTAGATAACTAGGAAATAAATCATCAAATTGATTAAAGTTTGCCTTATAGGCTATGAAGTTGTTTGATATTAGTAGGTGGAGGCATATCTAGGATTACTCTAACCTTAGCAAGATCAACCTTGATACCATGGAGAGAAATGATAAAACCTAAGAGTTTATCAGAAAGAACACTAAAGACACATTTCTTTAGGTTTAGTCAAATGTTATATTGGAAAAGATGAGTGAATATGGTTTTGAGAATTATCAAGTGTTTTTGGCAAAGTTTAGACTTGTCGAGTAATTCATCCATAATTTTGTGTAGGAGATCATGGAAAATGTAGGTCATGGTGCATTTATAAGTTGTACCAACATTTTTTAAGCCAAAAGGCATGACCTGACAACAAAAAGTCCCCCATGAGGTAGTAAAGGTGGTCTTGTGTTGATCCTCAGGAGCAACCAAGATTTGATTATATATAGAGAATCTATCCATAAGTGATAACATCTCATGACCAACTATTAGATCAACAAGTTGGTCGATACTATGCAATGGAAAATTATCTTTTAGATAAACAAGGTTTAAATCATGATAGTCAGTGCAAATATGAATTCCCTCGATCACTTTTGTGAAACAAACAATATTGGAAATCCATTATAGATAGTCGATGGGTTGGATAAAGTTAACAAAAAGGAGGCATTAGATCTTTTCTTTGACAAGGAGAGCGATACGAGGATACATTTTGTGAAGCTTCTGCTTAACAAGTTTAGCATCTCAATTGGTGACAATGTTATGGGTGATGATAGAGGGGTTAATACTAGGCATGTCATTGTAAGACCAAGTGAAGGATTTTCTATGGTCATTAAGAAATGTGACATAATCAACTTGTTCAGAGGAATCTAAAGATTGGCCAATCTTGAGGATGTGAGGGTTATCATGGGAGGGCAGGTTGATGTCAATGGTTGATTCATTTAATATAGCTTAGGTTTCAGATGGGAGTGATTTTTGGATATAAAAACCATTTACACCCATGTAGGTGAGAATTACGTCATCATCTTGACATTGGAAAGTGTTAATAGTGGGAGAGTCTTCATCAATTATTTCAGGATGAATGAGAGGAAAGGACCTTGTTTCCTTACCCTGATGATAGGTGAGAGGTCCCAAATGTGTTAGGTTGTGGAGCTAAAAGCTTCACTGATGCAGACATGGAGGAGGTTGCAGATGAGTTGCGGAGTGTCACAGACACCGGCGTTGGTTTGGCCAACCGACGTCGGTAGTATTAGACAAGAAGGCAATCGACGTCGGTCATGGATCGGCCGGCGTCAGCAACCCCCAGGTGGACAGGGACCGACGTCGGTCACCTATGTGGTTCGACTGCGAGTTTATTACGGGCAGTTAGCTAACGAACCAAGTGTTTGCATGATGAGAGCCAATTTTAGACTCATAGCTGCGGATCTAATTATTGTAATTAGATGTCTAATTATTGTTTGGATGAGATCTATATAATAGACTCATGGTTGTATTAGAAGTTTGTTCTAGTTTGAGTTGAGCAAAGTTAGCTCCTTCTGTGTGTGAAGTGAGCAAGGGTGTTCTTCCTAGTTCCACAGCAATGCCAAGTGTGGGTGCTGGTTTTGAAGAATCAGAAGGGTTCTTCAGGTGTGTAGGATCTTGGTCACAGGTGAGCATGGCCTTTATAGGAGATCTGCATGGTAAGTAAGATCGTTGATCTGCAGGTGTATATGTGTGCAAGGTCAAGGTTCACAGGTGTGCAGAACTAGGTTGATTTGTAGGTGTGCAAGATCAAATAGGACAGCAACACAACAAGAAACAGAATTAGGTAGGATCTACTTGGAGTACAGGTGTGTACTCGGATAGAGCAAAGAGGAAGGCAAGGGAGTTCCTTCCATAAGTATGGTTTGTTGAGGTGCAGGTTATTGCAGGTTCATGGGAGATCTACTTGAAGTACCTTGAGTACTTGTGGAGTGCGTGGAGCACTTGTGGTGTGCATGGAGCACGGGAGGTGAACACCAACTCTGTGTTTGAGTTGTGTGTTGGGACCTAAGAGAGAGCTTTGAGGAAAGAAAAACTATTCACTTGAGGTGTGGGAAACCTCTGAAGAGGTGGTGGAGAAGAAGTGGCATCTTCTTTATTGTATTCTTTTCTGTATAAGTATTAATACAAGTTGTGTATTGTCTCTCATATCATGTGTTATTCTGAATTCTAGTTACTTGTGTTTCTGGTTAATTTCTGCATATTAAGTTGCTTGGTTTGGTAATCAACTGTATGCTTTTGGTGTTTCATGTATCCTGACAAGTGGTATCAGAGCTAAGGTTGCAGGAAGTAGGTTTTGTGTTTGGTTACAGGTCACTCTCAGGGGTTTTTGATTGAGTGGGAGTAGAGAAATGGCAGATGAAAGTAAGCTAAGAATGGAGGAGTTGAAAAGCACAGATGGTCACTTACGGTCCCATGAAAAGAAAGAGCAGGTAAAAGATTATTGTTGGTTGGTAGTAGATCAACATGAAGAAACTGAAGAAGTAGATGTAGCAGGTGTTGTTGCACAGGATGCTCTGGGAGGTTTCTTGGATAAAGTTGAATCTTGGATAAAAGATTCGGTTGCCTCTTTCCATGTAGCCCCATGTAGAGGAGCTGGTGAGCCTTGCCAAAGAATTGGCAAAGGGGAAGTGAAGCTGAAATTATAGGTGGCCAACACACAGGTGTTGATGAAGGTCATGCAGGTCCCAGGTTTGGAGATATGGCTAATTTCTTCAGAAAGATTGGGTGATGAGAGATGCACAAGAACTCTCACAACAGATGCACTTGAATTAGCTGGTGGTAAGAAAATAGGTACTCTTTATCTACTTGTTTATATTACTGATTCTTCTTTTGTTGCGGAGACGTGGCTTTGTAGGCTTGGTCACATGAGCAGGAAGGAGATGCATGTTCTTAAGCGGAAGATAGATATATTTGACAGGATTAAGAAATGGAAAGCCTTGGTGTACTTGGAGGAGATGGCGGATAGAGACCAATGGATGGTGCTGGATACTTCTGAGCAGAGCAGTTTGGACATGGGTTTTGATTCAAAGGAGCTCGCGGGTAAAAAGTCATCACTCACAGGCGAACACAGGTACCGGCATCGGTCAGGAGGAACCGGCGTCGAACAGACAGGTGCCGATGTCGGTCATGTGCATACTGAAGCCGGTGATGTCGGGCAGGGTAAGACTGACGTCGGTCAGGAGGACCGACATCGGTAGTAGGTAAGAATGATGTCGGTCAGGATGACTGACGTCGACAGCAGGGACACTGACGTCGGTAGGGTCGGTAGTCAGGGACAGACGCATGGGAACTGACATTGGTCGGATGCAGACTGTGGAGTGACCGAGGTCGGTCACTGTAACGGATTTTGGGTGGATAACATGCTATCAAGGAGTCTCAAACACCCATATGGAGGATTGAAGATGTAAGTAGGCCCTCAAATTCGTTGTTCCTCTTCTTTATACTCGTTGCTGATTGTAGAGTAGGAAGGATCCAGGAAACAGGTGGGAGCATGGCAGGGATATGATGCAAAACCAAATGGGAGGTTTGGTAGGGTTGCCAGCCGGTATGAAAGCATAGAGATGAATGGATTCCTTAGTTGAACAATAGAGTGAACGGACACGTGAGACGGAAGACCAGGTATATGGTCTTGAGGAGTTGTAGGACAGTGGTACAGGTTTTGATAGGTGGAAGACGAAGCATGGCTTCAGTCAATGTCAGGGTAACTACTGTGGTTTATCTTACCAGGGGGATGATGATTGCAACATCATTCTGTTGCTGTATGTGGATGGTATGTTTTGCTAGCAGGATTGTACATACAGGGTTTTGCTGAGGTAAGGGTAAGGTTAGTTCAGTGGCATGTCATGAGGAGTTTGGAGCAGCGAAATTCTTTGACATGGGAGACATGGAGATCACAGGTTGATTTTGTCTCCAGTGGGAGCTGATGTGAATCAGGTGTTGACGAGGTTTAGGATGCAGAGCCGGAGCATACTAAGGGCTGGACAAGTACAGTGTTCGAAATCACATGAGGTCTGGTATAGACCTGAGTAGTCCCATGCAGTGGGAGCTGTCAGAGAGTTAGGAGCTAATTCGGGGAAGTGGGTTCTCAGGTATTTGAGAGGGACCAGCAGTAGGGATTCATGCTATGCAGGGTCAGGACTTCACTACATGTGTTTGTAGGTTCGGATGTGGCAGGGTACTCGGATGACAGGAGGTACATCACAATGTGTGTGGTGGGTTGTCTTCAGGATTGAGCTTGAAGAGGGATACAAACTAGAAAATAGATTAGACGGAGTATAGGTACAGGTACAGTGCAGTTATTTATCTCCAAGTGGGAGATTGTTAGGTTGTGGAGCTAAAAGCTTCACTGATGCAGACATGGAGGAGGTTGCAGATGAGTTACAGAGTGTCACAGACACCGGCGTTGGTCTGGCCAATCGACGTCGGTAGTATTAGACAAGAAGGCAACTGACGTCGGTCATGGATCGGCCGGCGTCGGTGACCCCCAGGTGGACAGGGACCGATGTCGGTCGCCTATGTGGTTCGACTGCGAGTTTATTATGGGTAGTTAGCTAACGAACCAAGTGTTTGCATGATGAGAGCCAATTTTAGACTCATAGCTACGGATCTAATTATTGTAATTAGATGTCTAATTATTGTTTGGATGAGATCTATATAATAGACTCACGGTTGTATTGGAAGTTTGTTCTAGTTTGAGTTGAGCAAAGTTAGCTCCTTCTGTGTGTGAAGTGAGCAAGGGTATTCCTCCTAGTTCCACAATAGTGCCAAGTGTGGGTGCTGGTTTTGAAGAATCAGAAGGGTTCTTCAGGTGTGTAGGATCTTGATCACAGGTGAGCATGGCCTTTATAGGAGATCTGCATGGTAAGTAAGATCATTGATCTGCAGGTGTATGTGTGTGCAAGGTCAAGGTTCACAGGTGTGCAGAACCAGGTTGATTTGTAGGTGTGCAAGATCAGATAGGACAGCAACACAACAGGGAGTAGAATCAGGCAGGATCTACTTGGAGTAGAGGTGTGTACTCGGATAGAGCAAAGAGGAAGGCAAGGGAGTTCCTTCCATAAGTATGGTCTGTTGAGGTGCAGGTTATTGCAGGTTCATGGGAGATCTACTTGAAGTACCTTGAGCACTTGTAGAGTGCGTGGAGCACGGGCGGTGAACACCAACTCTATGTTTGAGTTGTGTGTTGGGACCTAAGAGAGAGATTTGAGGAAAGAAGTACTATTCACTTGAGGTGTGGGAAACCTCTGAAGAGGTGGTGGAGAAGAAGTGGCATCTTCTTTATTGTATTCTTTTCTATATAAGTATTAATACAAGTTGTGTATTATCTCTCATATCATGTGTTATTCTGAATTCTAGTTACTTATGTTTCTGGTTAATTTTCGCATATTAAGTTGCTTGGTTTGGTAATCAACTGTATGCTTCTGGTGTTTCACGTATCCTGACAAAATGGATGACATTTATTGAAAAAAAATTTAGGAGGTATAGATACCTCCGATTATGTAGGTGATGGTGAAGAAGAAGGTGAAGAAGGAGAGACCGATTCTTTGATAATTGGTTCATGGGAGCTTTTAGTGAGTTTATTTGGTTCATCATATCCCACCCATGCCTCTTTTTGGCATTTTCAATGGTGTTGTTAGTAGGATATTCAATAGGCATGTGAACACCTTGTTCATAATGACCTAAACCAAATCCTGTATGGGCACACCTATAGAGATACTTCAATCTTTTTCCAATCGGCCAATCTACTATCTTTTTCCAATGTTTTGATCAACCAACTTTCCTATCTTCAACCTCTCTCTCCCTCTCTCCCAAACACATAGCAAACATCACAGGGTCTCTACATCAGTCACTCCACCTTGCAGAAAGCCTTCTACACCAACAGCATCAACAACAGGTCTTCTACACCAACAACATTAGCAACCATTCTGCTACACTCTTTCTTCAGCAAGCCACAGCTAAGTATTTCTTCTATGTTTTCATTATGTTTTCTAGTTACTGCTTCTAAGTAATATCACCACCCAGACCTAGATATCAACCAGGCCAGACCCAAATCCTTATTCTTCCTTTTCAACCCAATCCTTTGTCTGGTCCCTCTTTCAGACCATATTTTCTACCCTATAAACCCTGCACAAACCCTGCACAGACTCTCAGACCATCCAAACAGACTCTCAGACCATTCTGTAGACCATAAAACCTGTCTAGACCCTGTCCAAGGCCATTGCCCTGATCGATGCCAGCCACCAGGCCCATTGCCCCCACCGACGTCGGTAGATTAATCGACGCTAGTGCCATTCAAAAGGAATAAGAAACTAAGATAAATGGTCTAGGGTTTGATGTTACCCAGATGAGGTTTGCACACTGTTATCTAGAGGTTGTAGGGACTCCTCTTTGGCTGTGAAGGATGACACCTATAGAAGAAAGAGACTTAAACAAGGAGATTGTTAGATGGATGTAAGGTGGACTTCCAAGTGATATGCTTGGTCCTAGAAGTGCAAAGACTTCCTTAAGGGATGTCAGTCCATTGTTAATAAAAAAGAATGTCGAATAAAGATAATAATGATAGACTAAGCTAGAGAAATACAAACAATGTGTACCTGCTATCTGCTGTAGGTCTGCCATAGTCACCAACGTCAGTTAGTCTGCCGACGTTGGTTGGTCAAAGGGCACTGGTGTCGTTTAGTCTATCGACATCGATGGGGGCAATGGGATTGGTGGCCGGTGTCGGTCGGGGCAATGGCCTTGGACAGGGTTTGGATGGGTTTTATGGTCTGCAGAATGGTCTGAGAGTCTGTTTGGATGGTTTGAGAGTCTGTGCAAGGTTTACAGGGTAGAAAGTATGGTCTGAAAGAGGGACCAGACGAAGGATTGGGGTGAAAAGTGAGAATAAGGATTCGGGTCTGGCCTGGTTGATAGCTAGGTCTGGGTGGTGATATTACTTAGAAGCAGTAACTAGAAAACATAATGAAAACACAAAAAAATACTTAGCTGTGGCTTGCTGAAGAAAGAGTGTAGCGGACTGGTTGCTGATGTTGCTAGTGTTGAAGACCTATTGCTGATGCTACTGGTGTAGAAGACTTCTTGCAAGGTGGAGTGACTGATGATGAGACCATGTAATGCTTGTTATGTGTTTGGGAGAGAGGGAGAGAGAGGTCAAAGATTGGAAGGTTGGCTGATCGAAAGATTGGAAAAAGATTGCAGATTGGTCGATTAAAAAAAGATTCAAGATCCACATTCTGGATGCAGAACGTAGTTTTGAAGGCAACCGATGTCGGCAATACCGTCGATGTCGATCAACTGTAACCGACGTCGGTAGCTAGAATAATGAAAAAGGGCTAAAAATAGCCTTTTGCCCATTCTTCCAACTGCCAGGGTCAATTGGTCATGGAAAAACGGTCGAAGCTAGGTTTTAATAGGCATGGGGGATGAATGGGATAAAGGAAATGGGGTCTAGGCATTCAAGATTTGGCATGGGTTGAGGGAGGGCATCCAAGGAGAGGGATCCAAGGAGGGGTGAGGTGATATTAATTTAAAATAAGTTATTATTTTAAATTAATAAGTGTGTGGATTAGGGATGTGTAGAAGGTGGACCAAGGAGACAAAGGGGGAGGATGACCAAGGGATATACACGATTTTGGTGTCTACATTTACCCCTTTTTATCTTGTTGGTTGTTCTTGATAAACTGCAAGACAAAAATAGGAGTAGGTTGCCCCAAGTATGGGAAGAGGTCTTTTTTGTCTTGTTGGTTGTTCTAATGAACTACAAGACAAAAATAGGAATAGGTTACCTCGATTATGAGATGAGCTATTCCCCCTCAAAGTAGGAGTCGAGGGAAGGGAACCTGAAATCAGGTGCTGATTTGACAGAGAGATTGATGGAGAATGGTGAAGTGTGAGTGTGAACGTGGCAATAGTCGTGATTGTGCGTATACCACTTCATGGGATGGTCAGGTAAAATTATCACAGGTCAAGGGTTGAGGAGTGCCAAAATCAAAATAATTGGGCCCCAACATTTAGTCGTAGTTGATTGGGTTATTCGATCCAAGCTATAGCTCCAATGGTCATCGTGTTCCAGGTATCTTGGGCTCAGAAAGTGCTCTTGGAAACATAAAAATGTCACAAGTAGTGTGGCTCAACTTGCTCGCAATCCTATACTTGTGAGGGTCAAAATATGGGTTGCAGACAATTTTGCTAACCATTCGTGAGGTAGCATACATGAAAAAACAACCAAGGCAAAGTTGTCTTGGAAGTGGTTGGGGTTAGAGGAGATAGTCACGATCTCCAAGGTCATTAGTCGAGTCGAGACAAAGGAATGGCCGAGCTAACCTTAGAAGACCCCATGTCAACTGAATGCTACCTACATAGCCCCTGTTGTTAGGGCCTTAGGCCGATGTAGTTCTCTCTAAAAGGGAGGAAGATGGTCGGTTATGGATGGGTTGGATGAGGTTAAGTCATGGTCAAAGGTAAAATGGTTTGTCCATCAAATAGATGAACAAACATATGTGGCTGAGCTAACCCCAAGAGACATCATGTCATCTGAGTGCTGCCTACATATCCCCGATCTTAGGGCCTCAGACCAATGTAGTTCAAACTGGTTGACAAGTTGGTTGATGATTATTTTGGTCAGGTTGAGTCATGGTGAAAGGGTAAAAGGGTTTGTCCATCAAGTAGATGAACAAATGAGGGAGGTCGAGCTAACCCCAGAAGATGTCATGTCATCTGAGTGCTACCTACATAGCCCCTGTCTTAGGGCCTCATACCAATGTAGTTCAAACAAGGAGGCAAAATGTTTGATGATTGGTTTGGTCAAGGTTAAATGATGAGGGTAAAAGGGTTTGTCCATCAGGTAGACAAACAAATGAGGGAGGTCGAGCTAACCCCAGAAGACGTCATGCCATCTGAGTGCTGCCTACATAGCCCTGGTCTTAGGGCCTCAGACCAATGTAGTTCAGACAAGGAGGCAAAATGATTGATGATTGGTTTGGTCAAGGTTAAATGATGAAGGTAAAAGGGTTTGTCCATCGGGTAGATGAACAAACGAGGGAGGTCAAGCTAACCCTAGAAGATGTTATGTCATCTGAGTGCTGCCTACATAGTTGAACAAAAGAAATAGAAACAAATACATACCTGTATGTGGCAATCTATTTTCCATAGTCACTGACATCAATATTTCTACTGGCATCGGTAGGCCAAGGTCACCGGCGTCGGTTAGTCTATCGACGTCGGTAGGGGAAATGGGCCTGGTGGCCAACGTCGGTCAGGGCAGTGAGGCTTTAGATGAGTTTAAGGTCTGTCTGTAGTCAGAAAAGTAGTTTGGAGTGTCTATGAGAGTTTTAGTCGATGGTTCTAGGTCAACAGGATAGAGAGTATGGTTTGAAAGAGGGACAAAATGGAAGACAGGGGCAAAAAGGAGATAAGGGTGAGAGAAGGCTTTTCAGCTTCTCTAGGAAGAACAGATAAGGTTGTGTCAAGAATGCTTGGAAGTGGATAGTAACAGATTGCTAATGTATTTAAAAGAACACTAAAATAAAAAAAATAGTATAAATACTTAGCTGTGGGTGGAGAGGTAGAGCTGCAGGAAGTCTGTTTTCATTGCGGCAGATGCTGGAGGTGTCGTGCAAGCCTTTAGAGTTTGTGACCTTTTGATATTTTGACATCAATTTATTTTTGATAGAATTTTGAGTCATGGACAAGACTATAAAAGTTCAAGGGCTCCTTTTTATTAAGACAAAGCATTCATACTAAAAAGGGTTAATCTATCCTACCATATCATATCACCTGCTCAAGGGATTTTGAGCTCATTTTAATGTCAAAGTGATTCGATTACCTCTCTAACACAACCAATGGTCAATGACATGATACATGAATAGGGCTTTTGTTTCAAAAACCCCCTACTTATGCTATCATTCTGGTCCGTGTCAATGAAAGAGCAATGCACCTTTCACTTCTTATCCATAGCTTTGGTCACATCCAACCAAATCATTTGCCAACCAAACCCAACCAAACCAAATCTTTTTCAGACCACCAACATGACATAGTCCATTTCACATAGTTTCTATGGACACCAATACACATGGAAAATATCGACCACTCAATTTATGTCAAGCATAAACCATTACTTGCTGAAGCATAAATAGACTCAATTCATTTTTAGCATACATCCATCACCGATATGAAAAATTGCTAGGGATGAAAGACCACTTAGCCAATGTTACAGAATACACCATCACACAATATGGAAAAGGCTGTAACATCATCTTATCCTCATCAACCTTAACCTAGTTCAAACCAATCATCAACTATTTTGTCTCCTTGTCTGAACTACATTGGTCTGAGGCCCTAAGACCGGGGCTATGTAGGCAGTACTCAGTGACATGACGTCTTCTAGGGTTAGCTTGACCTCCCTCATTTGTTCATCTACCTGATAGACAAACCCTTTTACCCTCATCATTTAACCTTGACCAAACCAATCATCAATCATTTTGCCTCCTTATTCAAACTACATTGGTCTGAGGCCCTAAGACTAGGGCTATGTAGGCAGCACTCAGATGACATGATGTCTTCTAGGGTTAGCTCGACCTCCCTCGTTTGTTCATCTACCTGATTGACAAACCCTTTTACCCTTTCACCACGACTCAACCTGACCAAAACAATCAACAACTAACTTGTCAACTAGTTTGAACTACATTGGTCTGAGGCCCTAAGACCGAGGCTATGTAGGTAGCACTCAGATGACACGACGTCTCTTAGGGTTAGCTCGGCCACATCCGTTTGTTCATCTATTTGATGGACAAACCATTTTACCTTTGACCATGACTTAACCTCATCCAACCCATCCATAACCGACCCTCTTCCTCCCTTTTAGGGAGAACTACATCGGCATGAGGCCCTAACAATAGGGGCTATGTAGGCAGCACTCAGTTGACATGGAGTCTTCTAAGGTTAGCTCGGCCATTCTTTTGTCTTGACTTGACCAATGACCTTGGAGATCGTGACTATCTCCTCTAACTCCGACCACTTCCAAGACAACTTTGCCTTGGTTGTTTTTGCATGTATGCTGCCTCATGAATGGTTAGCAAAATTGTCTGCAACCCATATTTTGACCCTCACAAGTATAGGATTGTGAGCAAGTTGATCCACACTACTTGTGACATTTTCATGTTTTTAGGAGCACTTCCTGAGCTTGGGATACCTGGAACACGATGACCATTAGAGCTACAACTTGGATCAAATAACCCAATCAGCTACGACTAAATGCTAGGGCCCGATTATTTCAATTTTAGCACTCCTCGACGTTTGACTTGCGATAATTTGACCTGACCATCCCGTGAAGTGGTATACGCACAATCACGACTATTACCGCATTCACACTCACACTTCACCATTCTCCATCAATCTCTCTGTCAAATCAACACTCGATTCCAGGTTCCCTTCCCTTGAATCCTACTTTGAGGGGGAATACCTCATCCCATAATCGAGGCAACCTATTCCTATTTTTGTCTTGAATAACAAGTTTTTGCTTTCACATTCAAAAGGAATAAGAAACTAAGATAAATGGTCTAGGGTTTGATGTTACCCAGATGAGGTTTGCGCACCATTATCCAGAGGTTGTAGGGACTCCTCTTTGGCTATGGAGGATGACACCTGCAGAAGAAAGAGACTTAAACAAGGAGATTGTTAGATGAATGTAAGGTGAACTGCCAAGCGAAATGCTTGGTCCCAAAAGTGTAAAGACATCCTTAAGAGATGTCAGTCCACTGTTAATAAGAAAGAATGTCAGATAAAGATAATAATGATAGACTAAACTAGAGAAATACAAACAATGCGTACCTACTGTCTGCTGTCGTTCTACCACAGTCGTCGACATCAGTTAGTCTGCCAGCGTCAGTTGGTCAAAGGGCACCGATGTCGATTAGTCTACCGACGTCGGTGGGGGCAATGGGCCTGGTGGCTAGCGTCGATTGAGGTAATGGCCTTGGACAGGGTCTGGATGAGTTTTATGGTCTGTAGAATGGTCTGAGAGTCTGTGCAGGGTTTACAGGGCAAAAAGTATGGTCTGAAAGAGGGCCCAGACAAAGGATTAGGGTGAAAAGGGAGAATAAGGATTTGGGTTTGGCCTGGTTGATAGCTGGGTCTAGGTGGTGATATTACTTAGAAGCAGTAACTAGAAAACATAATGAAAACACAGAAGAAATACTTAACTGTGGCTTGCTGAAGAAAGAGTGTAGAAGAGTGGTTGCTGATGTTGTAAGTGTAGAAGACCTGTTGTTGATGCTGCTAGTGTAGAAGGCTTCCTACAAGGTGGAGTGACTGATGCAGAGACCCTATGATGCTTTTTGTGTGTTTGGGAGAGAGGGAGAGAGAGGTCAAAGATTGGAAGGTTGGTTGATCGAAAGATTGGAAAAAGATTGCAGATTGGCCGATTGGAAAAAGATTGAAGATTCAAGATCCGCATTTTAGATGCAGAATGCAATTTTGAAGGCAATTGACGCCGGTAATACTGTCGATGTTGGCTGACTATAACTGACATCGGTAGCCAAAATAATAAAAAAAGGGTTAAAAATAGCCTTTTTCCCATTCTTCCAACTGCCAGGGTCAATTGGTCGTGGGAAAATGGTCAAAGGCGAGTTTTAATAGGCGTGGGGGATGAGTGGGATAAAGGAAATGGGGTCTAGGCATTTAAGATTTGGCATGGGGTGAGGGAGGGCATCCAAAGAGAGGGATCTAAGGAGGGGTGAGGTGGTATTAATTTAAAATAAATTATTATTTTAAATTAATAAGTGTGTGGGTTACGGATGTGTAGAAGGTGGACTAAGGAGACAAAGGGGGAGGATGACCAAGGGATAGACACGATTTCAGTGTCTACATTTGCCCCTTTTTGTCTTGTTGGTTGTTCTTAATGAACTGCAAGACAAAAATAGGAGGTGGTTGCCCAAGGTATGGGATGAGATGTTTCTCCCTCAAAGCAAGAGTCGAGGGAAGGAAACCTGAGATCAGGTGTTGATTTGACAGAGATTGGATGAAAAGGGTGAAGGTTAGGGTGTGAACGCTGCAAAAGGTGGAATTGCGCGTATGCCACACCATGCGATAGGTAGGTCAAATTGTCATGGTCAAAGGTCGAAGAGTGCTAAAATCAAAGTAACTGGGCCCCAATGTTTAGTTATAGCTGATTGACTTAAACGATCTAAGTTGTAGCTCCAATGGTCGTCATGTGCCAGGTATCCTGGGTGCAATAAGTGCTCTTGGGAAACACAAAAAAGGCCACAAGTAGTGGTGATCAACTGGAGTGCGATCCAATACTTGTGGGGGTCGTGGATAATTTGTTAACTAGTCATGAGGTAGCAAGGGCAAAGACAACCAAGGCAAAGTTGTCTTGGAAGTGGTCATGGTTAGAGGAGATAGTCGTGATCTCCAAGGTCATTAATCAAGGATGGACAAAGGAATGGCCGAGCTATCCTCAGAAGACCTCATGTCAACTGAGTGCTACCTACATAGCCCCTGTTGTTAGGGCCTCAAGCTAATGTAGTTCTCCCAAAAAGGGAGGAAGAGGGTCAGTTATGGATTGGTTTGGATGAGGTTAAGTCATGGGTAGAGGTCGAAATGGTTTGTCCATCAGATAGACAAACAAATGGATGTGGTCGAGCTAACCCCAGAAGAGGTCATGTCATCTGAGTGCTACCTACATAGCCCCTATTGGAAGGGCCTCAAACCAATGTAGTTCAGACTGAAGAGTCAAAGTGGTCGATAGGTGGTTTGGTCATGATGATGGTTTAACACGTCCCATATGTCTGATGGTTTATGCTTGAAATGATGAGGGGTAAGATGATGTTACAACTTTTTCCATATGGTGCAATGGTTTATTCTATAACATTGGTCGAGGTTTTTCATCCCTAGCAAGTGTCCATATTGGGTGACGGATGTATGCTAAAAATGAAATGGGTTTATTTATGTTTCAGCAAGTAATGGTTTATGCTTGACATAAATTGTGTGGTTGATAGTTTCCATGTGTATTGGTGTCCATAGAAACTAGTGTGAATAGGTTATGATAATGTGAGTGGTCGAAAAAGGTTTGGGTTGGGTTGGTTGGCAAATGATTTGGTTGAATGTGACGAAAGGTAAGAAGGAAGTGAAAGGCATTTCGCCCTTTCATTAACAAGGACCATAGTGATAGCATAAGTAGGGGGTTTTAGAAACAAAAGCCCCATTCATGTATCACGTCGTTGACCATTGGTTATGTTAGAGAAGTAATCAAATCACTTTGACATTAAAATGAGCTCGAAATCCCTTGAGTAGGTGATGTGATATGTGAGTATAGGATAACCCTTTTTAGTAGGGATAATTTTGCCCCTTTTTATAGGAGACCCTGAGACGACTACAAGTCAAGTCCATGACCCCATTTTTTTTTGGTGCAGACTGATCGATGCGGGAAGTCTACATAGGGATGTCATTGTGCTTTGGTGGTCATTTGTGAAGCTGATCGATGTGGGAAGCTTCTAAGAGAGTGTTGTTTGTAGAAAGAGTTTAGTCATAGCCATCCTTCGAAGGAGTGGTCTATATTTTTTCTTTGTATGTATATGAGGGCTTTGAATAACTGTCCTTCGAGGGAGCAGTCTATTAGCTACAACAATGATGATACAACTGTCCTTCGAGGGAGTAGTCTGCCTTTAGAGTTTGTGACCTTTTGATATTTTGACATCAATTTATTTTTGATAGAATTTTGAGTCATGGACAAGACTATAGAAGTTCAAGGGCTCCCTTTTATTAGGATAAAGCATTCATACTTTATAAAAGGGTTACATAGTGTTTGCTTTAGGGGAATAGGGTTGAAAGGAATGAGGATTAAGAGGACTGAGATTGCTCAATGGATGAGCTCAAGTTAAATGTCAAGTGAATGAGTACTCGACTAATAGTAGAATGGTCGCAGATGCAAGGCATTAAGAGGCTCAGTTTCTAGTCGGCCTTCAAGAGAAGATAGACGATAAGTCCCTGACCCATGCTTGTGCATTATGATGTAAGGTCCAAGCCAATTAGGAGAAAACTTGCCTTGTTTACTTCTTTTCAAATTGGTCATGTGTTAAAGATGATTAAGAAGTTCGTTGATATGATGTTTGGTTGAGGCTTGGTTGAGGCTTGGTCGGTTGAAATTTAGTCAAGGTTTGGTCAATGGTCGGTTGGATGTTTGGTCGAGGCTTGGTTGAGGCTTGGTCAAGGTCGAAATAGTCAGTATAAGGTCAAATTCCCCCATTTGCTTTGGTGATAGGGACGATGTTAGATACCCACTGTGGATAATCAATGGGCTGGATGAATGAGACAGAGAGAAGATGCTGAAGCTCCTCTTTGACAAGGAGTGCAATGCGAGGATGCATATTTCGAAGCTTTTGCCTAACAGGCTTAGCCTCTAGGTTTGCTAGAATATTTCTAACAAGTTTTCACTTTCACATTCAAAAGGAATAAGAAACTAAGATAAATGGTCTAGGGTTTGATGTTACCCGAATGAAGTTTGTGCACCATTATCCAAAGGTTGTAGGGACTCCTCTTTGGCTATGGAGGATGACACCTACAGAAGAAAGAGACTTAAACAAGGAGATTGTTAGATGGATGTAAGGTGGACTGCCAAGCAATATGCTTGGTCCCAGAAGTGCAAAGACTTCCTTAAGGGATGTCAGTCCACTGTTAATAAAAAAGAATGTTGGATGAAGATAATAATGACAGACTAAGTTAGAGAAATACAAATAATGCGTACCTGCTATTTGCTGTCAGTTTTCCATAGTCGCTGATGTCAGTTAGTCTGCTGGCATCAGTTGGTCAAAGGGCACTAACATCGGTTAGTTTGCCGACGTCGGTGGGGGCAATGGGCCTGGTGGCCAGCATCGATCAGGGAAATGGCCTTCGATAGGGTTTGGATGGGTTTTATGGTCTGCAAAATGGTCTGAGAGTCTGTTTGGATGGTCTGAGAGTCTGTGCAGAGTTTGTGCAGGGTTTACAGGGTAGAAAGTATGGTCTGAAGGAGGGACCAGACAAAGGATTAGGGTGAAAAGGGAGAATAAGGATTCGGGTCTGGGTGCTGATATTACTTAGAAGCAATAACTAGAAAACATAATGAAAACACAAAAGAAATACTTAGCTGTGGCTTGCTGAAGAAAGAGTGTAACAGACTGGTTGTTGATGTTGCTAGTGTAGAAGACATGTTGCTGATGCTGGTGTAGAAGGCTTCTTGCAAGGTGAAGTGACTGATGCAGAGACCCTGTGATGCTTGCTGTGTGTTTGGGAGAGAGGGAGAGAGAGGTCAAATATTGGAAGGTTGACTGATCGAAAGATTGGAAAAAGATTACAGATTGGCCGATTCAAAAAAGATTGAAGATTCAAGATCTGCATTCTAGATGCAGAACACAGTTTTAAAGGCAACCGATGCTGGCAATACCGCTGACGTCGGCCGAATGTAACCAATGTCAGCAGCTAGAATAATGAAAAAGGGCTAAAAATAGCCTTTTGCCCATTCTTCCAACTGCTAGGGTCAATTGGTCATGGGAAAACGGTCGAAGGTGGGTTTTAATAGGCATGGGGGATGAGTGGGATAAAGGAAATGGGGTCTAGGCATTTAAAATTTGGCATGGGGTGAGGGAGGGCATCCAAAGAGAGGGATCCAAGGAGGGGTGAGGTGGTATTAATTTAAAATAAGTTATTATTTTAAATTAATAAGTGTGTGGGTCAGGGATGTGTAGAAGGTGGATCAAGGAGACAAAGGGGGAGGATGACCAAGGGATAGACACGATTTCGGTGTCTACATTTGCCCCTTTTTGTCTTGTTGGTTATTCTTGATGAATGGCAAGACAAAAATAGGAGGTGGTTACCCTAGGTATGGGATGAGATGTTCCCCCCTCAAAGTGAGAGTCGAGGGAAGGGAACCTGAGATCGGGTGTCGATTTGACAGAGATTGGATGAAAAAGGTGAAGGTTAGGGTGTGAATGTTGCAAAGGGTGGAATTGTGCATATGCCACACTACGTGATAGGTAGATCAAATTGTCGTGGTCAAAGGTTGAAGAGTGCTAAAATCAAAGTAATCGGGCCCCAGCATTTAGTCGTAGCTGATTGGGTTAAATAATCCAAGCTGTAGCTCCAATGGTCGTCATGTGCCAAGTATTCTGGACGCAAGAAGTGCTCTTGGGAAACATGAAAAAGGCCACAAGTAGTGGAGATCAACTGGAGCGCGATCAAATACTTGTGGGGGTTGTGGACAATTTTGCTAACCATTCGTGAGGCAACATACATGCAAAAACAACTAAGGCAAAGTTGTCTTGGAAGTGGTCGGGTTCAGAGGAGATAGTCGCGATCTCTAAGGTCATTGGTCGAGTCGAGACAAAGGAATGGCTGAGCTAACCTCAGAAGAACCCATGTCAACTGAGTCCTACCTACATAGCCCTTGTTGTTAGGGCCTCAAGCTGGTGTAGTTCTCCCTAAAAGGGAGGAAGAGGGTCGGTTATGGATGGGTTGGACGAGGTTAAGCCATGGTCAAAGGTAAAATGGTTTTTCCATTAGATAAACAAACAAATGGATGTGGTCGAGCTAACCCCAAGAGATGTCGTGTCATCTGAGTGCTGCCTACATAGCCCCTGTCTTAGGGCCTCAGACCAATGTAATTCAAGCTAGTTGACAAGTTGGTTGATGATTATTTTGGTCAAGTTGAGTCATGGTGAAAGGGTAAAAGGGTTTGTCCATTAGGTAGACAAACAAACGAGGGAGGTCGAGCTAACCCCAGAAGACGTCATGTCATCTGAGTGCTGCCTATATAGCCCTGGTCTTAGGGCCTCAGACCAATGTAGTTCAGGCTAGTTGACAAGTTGGTTGATGATTGTTTTGGTCAGGTTGAGGTTGATGAGGGTAAGATGATGTTATAGCCTTTTCCATATTGTGTGATGGTGTATTCTGTAACATTGGCTAAGTGGTCTTTCATCCCTAGCAATTTTCCATATCGGTGATGGATGTATGCTAAAAATGAATTGAGTCTATTTATGCTTCAGAAAGTAATGGTTTATGCTTGGCATAAATTGAGTGGTTGATAGTTTCCATTTGTATTGGTGTCCATAGAAACTATGTGAAATAGAATATGTCATGTTGGTGGCCTGAAAAAGATTTGGTTTGGTTGGGTTTGGTTGGCAAATGATTTGGTTGGATGTGACCACAGGTATGGATAAGAAGTGAAAGGTGCATTGCTCTTTCATTGACACGGACTAGAATGATAGCATAAGTAGGGGGTTTTAGAAACAAAAGCCCCATTCATGCATCACATCATTGACCATTGGTTGTGTTAGAGAGGTAATCAAATCACTTTGACATTAAAATGAGCTCGAAATCCCTTGAGTAGGTGATATGATATGGTATGATAGGATAACCCTTTTTAGTAGGGATAACTTTGCCCCTTTTTATAAGAGACCCTGAGATGACTACAAGTCAAGTCCATGACCTCTTTTTTTTTTTTTTGATCCCTTGGTCATCCTCCCCCTTTGTCTCCTCTGTCCACCTTCTACACATCCCTAACCCACACACTTATTAATTTAAAATAATAACTTATTTTAAATTAATACCACCTCACCCCTCCTTGGATGCCCTCCCTCACCCCATGCCAAATCTTAAATGCCTAGACCCCATTTCCTTTATGCCACTCATCCCCCACATCTATTAAAACTCGCCTTCGACCATTTTCCCACGATCAATTGACCCTGGCAGTTGGAAGAATGGGCAAAATGCTATTTTTAGCCCTTTTTCCATTATTCTAGCTATTGACATTGATTATAATCGACCGACATTGGTGGTATTGCCGGCATCGGTTGCCTTTAAAACTGCATTCCACATCCAGAATGTGGATCTTGAATCTTTTTCCAACCGGCCAATCTGCAATATTTTTCCAATCTTTCGATTAGCCAACCTTCCAATCTTTGACCTCTCTCTCCCTCTCTCCCAAACACACAGAAAACATCATAGGGTCTCTACATCAGTCACTCCACCTTGCAGGAAGCCTTCTACACCAGAAGCATCAGCAACAGGTCTTCTACACTAGCAACATCAGCAACCAGTCTGCTACACTCTTTCTTCAACAAGCCACAACTAAGTATTTCTTCTGTGTTTTCATTATGTTTTTTAGTTACTGCTTCTAAGTAATATCACCACCCAGACCCAGCTATCAACCAGGCCAGACCCGAATCCTTATTCTCCTTTTTCACCCTAATCCTTTATCTGGTCCCTCTTTCAGACTATACTTTCTGCCCTATAAACCCTGCACAAACCCTGCACAGACTCTCAGACCATCCAAATAAACTCTCATACCATTCTATAGACCATAAAACCTATCCAGACCCTGTCCAAGGCCATTTCCCCGACCGATGCTGGCCACCAAGCCCATTGCCCCCACCGATGTCGGCAGACTAACCGATGTCGGTGCCCTTTGACCAATCGACGCCGATAGACTAACCGACATCGGTGACTATGGCAGACCGTCAACAGATAGTAGGTATGCATTATTTGTATTTTTCTAGTTTAGTCTATCATTATTATCTTTATTCGACATTCTTTCTTATTAACAGTGGACTGACATCCCTTAAGGAAGTCTTTGCACTTCTAGGACCAAGCATATCGCTTGGCAGTCCACCTTACATCCATCTAAAAATCTCCTTGTTTAAGTCTCTTTCTTCTGCAAGTGTCATCCTCCACAGCCAAAGAGGAGTCCCTACAACCTCTGGATAACGGTGCGTAAACCTCATCTGAGTAACATCAAACCCTAGACCATTTATCTTAGTTTCTTATTCCTTTTGAATGTGAAAGCAAAAACTTGTTAGAAATATTCTGGCACGCCCGGTGGGACCCTAAGAATTCTCCTTGGGTTCATACTTTTTTCTTCTAAGCAAACTTTTCATATAGGTGCATTAGGTCTCTTTTTGCATCTTTTTCTTCTATCTCTTCCAAAAGACACCATTAGCAAGGTTAAAAAGAACCCTTCTTTCTTTCTTGCATCTTAGACTAGTCAAAATCATACTCTTCAACCTCTTCCAACTTGTCTGCATACGAACACACATTTCAATTTGGGCTTAAAATACATTGCATTTCATTTCTTCTTGAATGCATACTTAGTCCACACATCTAGTAATTAAAACCGCATCATGAATAAAGCGTAGGCCACTTATGTTACACAACCAAACCACTTGCACAAATCAAACATCTAAACACACTTGAGACAAGGTCTGACTAGGATTTCATCACCTAGCGGATACCTTATCCGTCCTGACAATCCCACTTGGACTTCACTACCAAGGGGAAGGCCCACACTATTCTCTGGCAGAGGATAATCTCTAGGAGAAGTATATACTGGCTAAGCAAGACTAACTTATCATTGGGCTCGTGAAGTGAGGGGAGCTTGCTCCTTAGCTCCAGGCCATGTACAGAACCTAACGCAGAATCTTGAGCACTAACACTAACCTGAAACCAACTTTAGACTACCTCTTCTAGGACCCATTCTACAAGCCAACTTTCCAAACACACTCTAAGGCATAAGCCAACATGATTCTAAAAGTTTATTCTTAGGACTTAATGCTTAGGGTCTGCCTGTCTCCATCTATTTTTCTGTCTTTATCTGGTTTTTTGAGCTAGTGAGGACATTTTCTTATTTTTTCCAAAATTTTTCAAATTTTTTGAGTTTCTAAAAAACACAGTAACTGACATCAGTTTTACCACCAACGTCGGCAACCTTTATTCACTGATGTCAATTATCTGACCGACATCGGCCACTTTTTTTCACTGACATCAGTTTTTCAATCGACGTCAATCACTGTCCAAAATCCTTCTTCCAAAATAGCAAGCTTAAAACCTGGCTTTCTTGCTGTCCAACACCCATTCTGGTTTTTTGAGATTGAAAAACATAGTTTCTAAAAACTAAACCTTTTGCCTTGAATGGTTTTGACACGTAGTCAAGCCAAGACTTTTGTTGACCATGCGAGGCAACAACCGCTTCCACCTTCGCCTTCTATAACCAGTCCTCTAATGAAGTATCATTCAGAGACTGAATGAACTCTTACCCGACCAACCCTGACCCAACCATCTATTGTCCCCGAAGGGGATCAAGACTTCGAAAGATTCCTTGACCTCAATGTCAAGGCCCTTCAACATTATCTCATGAGAAGCCAAATGTGAGACTCTTCAAGCAACCCAGTCTATGGGATGCCAACCTCCTTAACTGAAGCGAGAACGATATCGATAGCATCCGCTACCCAACCCATGACCACTCCGGCCTTTGCTTCGACCATCAACACGACCACGACTAATCTTCAAAGTGTGGCTTCTCCTTCTATCTCTGGGCCCACTTCCATCAGGGTTTTGACCCCCCATCAACCACATACTATTCAACAAAATTCTACCCCTTTCTAAAATCTAGTTGTCTCCATCCCGCCTACTCTTGCATCCATCAACACAAGAGTAACTGCCTACCCTTCAACTAGTGCTGCCACACCTCAACCACCTTTGGCGACCCCTATTCAATTTTTGCCCTCTAACTCCATGGCACAACCACCCATGGCTTCCACATCTATCCCAATGATTAGTTATCAATATGTTGCGCCTATATAAGAGCAACTGAATACGTCATACACCTCTTCTAGCACCTTCCAAGCACCTTACAACCTAGGGGGTACCCCATCTGCCAATCCATCAGCCAATCTTATCGAGACGTTGATGGACAAAATGCCTAGTCTTGAGGCTTCTATTTCTGGTTCAAGCAATGTCCTTTCATATGACTAAATTTGCAATGAACCCATCCATCCCTCTGTCCCAATCTAACCGTATCCCAGTCAGTGGGAGCTTCCTAAGTTTACTCACTTCCAGAGTAAGGAAGACCCTCAACAGCATCTACGAGCATTCAGACATGCTTGTTATCTCATAGCCCATGATGACGCGTTATTGCTACGTACATTCCCCATGTCACTTTTTGGCCCTGCCCTTGACTGGTATAGCTCTATTACCAGTCACTCTCTCTTTTCATTCACTCAAATCACCCAATTATTTCTTGACCATTTTTCTATCAATATCACCAAAAAGGTCTCAATCACAGAGCTATACTCTATCAGGGAATTTGATGACAAATCCATAGCCAATTTCGTCGCCCATTAGAGAGGCTTAATCAACCAACTCTCCTTCCCTTTACCTCAACTTGAGCTCATCAAGCTCTTTTTTTGAGCATGTGCCACACACATCTCATCCACCTTGTGGGTTCAAACATTCTGCACTTTTGACGAAGCTTTCACCATGGCCCGAAAGCTTGAAATCCACGCTATTGAAGAAAACAGGGTCAAATTGCGTAATACCAACGCAAAAACTGATGACCCTTTTTCTTCCAGACCTTCTTCTTCCCACTCCAAGTCCAAAAGAGTGGCAAACACTGTGGTCGTTAGATCACCATCCTCGACAATGACCGACCAACCTCAACCTTCAACATCACAAAGCATCACAAAATAATTTCAACAACGCTACATATAGCGTCAATACACTCCAATTAGAGAATCATACGCTTCCGTGTTGGAAAAAAATGTTAAGCAGGGGGTCCTCAATCTCCATCCAATCTGACCACCTCAATTTGACCCTTCAAAAGCCATCCCTACATGGTATAGGGAAAATGACTTCTGTCACTATCATCATGTCCAAGGCCATGACATAAACAATGGCCGAACCTTTAAGAACATTGTCCAAGACATGATAGATAAGGGAGATCTTGTTTTGGATAACCCAAACGTGCCACCCAACCAAAACATTGATATATTCAAACAACCTTTTCTTAACCATCCTCCTAGCCAAAACAATGTCCAGACCATGGCCGATAGCTCCCAAGAGCATGATATACGCATGATCAACACGGTCTCACCTCTTATCCCTGACCAACCTCCTCCACAGGTAAAAGAGCTTTCTTCTCCTATTAGTTCTCCATCAACCTCTCTTATATTGGAGGACACTTCGACCATACCAATGCCATTTGCCCCACCTTCATCTTTCCTCCTACCAATGGGGGACCATACCCTTTCTACTCCTCAACCACAAGTAGAAGGCACCATCATCCCTGCCCTCTATCCTCTTGAGGAGTCACATTCTCCAATTTATTCTCCACCAAGAGAAGACCCAGTGACAGTTTTCTCTTGCCTTTTGCTTGAGATCGCTACATCCCACTCACCCCCGTCTATATCTGAACCCAAACCCGCACAGGCATCCATCATGCCCAAAGAAATTAAATCTCTCAGTGTTCACCCCATATCTAATCTTGCCTTGCACAATAGTGGCCCTCAAACCAAACCAAAGAAGGCCACTAAACCACACCGGAGAATTCCTCCTCCACCTTCATCATTGCCCTCTATTTTGGGCCCACATCCATCCACCTTAATAGGAGTGCTTCCTACTCTAACACTTCACAGAGGAAAATTACCTCCATTATCTCCTTTACCCATTAAACATATATTTCCTCCAAAATGACCAATGCCTCCTACGCCTCTAAAATAAAAGTCATCAACCCCTACTGCAACAAAAAATGTAGACCCATTGGTGGGTTCTTATGCCTTGCTGTTACGACAATTGTTGCAGTATTCTTGCATCAGTCTTCCACCTCTTAAACTGTACCAATCTCTCGAACGAAAACTACCCTGGTTCGATGACACTAAAGTTTATGAGTATCATCACACACTTGGGCATGGTACTGAGCATTGTTGTGCCCTCAAGGTTGTCATTCACCAATGCTTGGAGAAAGACACCCTTCTTCTTGACCATATTATCAACAAACCTTCAACATCATCCCATGCTTCTCATACCTCATCACCTTCACACTCATCAACTCTCAGATCAAGACCATCTTGGTTCGACAACACTAAATTTTGTCACTATCATCGCACACCAGGACATGACACTGAGCGCTATTGCGCTCTTAAAGCTGTCATTCATCAACACCAGAAAAAGGATACCCTTCTCATCAAGGATCCTCTTGACTACCCCTTTGCCAAATCTTTGACACCATCTCAAGCCTCACAAACATCATCACCTAAATCAAGATCTCAACACTAGACTATGGTCCCTCCACCACCTTTTACCTCATTATTCGAAATCAACACAGTCAACTTGACCACCAGCCCACCAACCCAAAAGGATAGAGGCAAAAGACATGTTTCTATCCCTTGGACATCCCCATCTACCAAGCCTTCACCACAACCAAAACCCAAGATTACTGTCTTGGGCACATCTCGACCAACATCCTCAAAGACAATCCCTGACTCCGTGGTGAAACAACCTCACCACACGACTCCTGTGAAGGTGTCTTTGTATGATCTCATACAAAAATCTCTATAACATTATCAAAACTTGATCAAAGCCTTACAATCAATGGAGGTCCAATCTGATGACCCCCAACCACTGGCCACTTTAATCAAATCATTACCAACCATTTCCTCTGTCACCATCCATGATTTTGAGATTTCTGTCTCCAACCTGGCAGATCAAGATCTTGCTCTCTCAAACTAAATCTGTCAAACATTCTCCCTAGAAACTAGGGGAATTTGACCTTATACTGACTATTCTGACCTCGACAAGCCTCGACCAAGCCTCGACCAAGCCTCAACCAAGCCTCGACCAAGCCTTGACCAAACATCCAACCGACCATTGACCAAACCTTGACCAAATTTCAACTGACCAAGCCTCGACCAAGCCTCGACCAAACATCATATCAACCAACTTCTTAATCATCTTTAACACGTGACCAATTTGGAAAAAAGTAAATGAGGCAAGTTTACTCCTAATTGGTTCAGACCTTACATCATAACGCACAAGCATGGGTTAGGGACTTATCATTTGTCTTCTCTTGAAGGCTGACCAGAACCTGAGCCCCTTAATGCCTTGCATCTGTGACCATTCTACTGTTAGTCGAGTACTCATTCACTTGACATTTAACTTGAGCTCATCCCTTGAGCAATCTCGGTCCTCTTAATCCTCATTCTTTTTAACCCTATTCCCCTAAAGCAAACACTATGTAACCCTTTTATAAAGTATGAATGCTTTTTCCTAATAAAATGGAGCCCTTAAACTTCTATAGTCTTGTCCATGACTCAAAATTCTGTCAAAAATAAATTAATGTCAAAATATCAAAAGGTCACAAACTCTAAAGGCAGACTACTCCCTCGAAGGACAGCTGTATCATCATTGTTGTAGCTAATAGACTGCTCCCTCAAAGGACAACTATTCAAAGCCCTCATATACATACAAAGAAAAAATATAGACCACTCCCTCAAAGGATGGCTATGACTAAACTCTTGCTACAAACAACACTCTCTTAGAAGCTTCCCGCATCGATCAGCTTCACAAATGACCACCAAAGCACAATGACATCCCTATGTAGACTTCCCGCATCGATCAGTCTGCACAAAAAAAAAAGGGGTCATGGACTTGACTTGTAGTCATCTCAGGGTCTCCTATAAAAAAGGGCAAAGTTATCCTTACTAAAAAGGGTTATCCTATCCTACCATATCATATCACCCGCTCAAGGTATTTTGAACTCATTTTAATGTCAAAGTGATTCGATTACCTTTCTAACACAACTAATGGTCAACGACGTGATGCATGAATGGGGCTTTTATTTCTTAAACCCCCTACCTATGCTATCATTCTGGTCCGTGTCAGTGAAAGAGCAACACGCCTTTCACTTCTTATCCATACCTTTGGTCACATCCAACCAAATCGTTTGCCAACCAAACCCAACCAAACCAAATATTTTTCAGACCACCAACATGACATAGTCCATTTCACATAGTTTCTATGGACACCAATACACATGGAAACTATCGACCACTCAATTTATGCCAAGCATAAACCATTACTTGCTGAAGCATAAATAGACTCAATTCATTTTTAGCATACATCCATCACCGATATGGAAAATTGCTAGGGATGAAAGACCACTTAGCCAATGTTACAGAATACACCATCACACAATATGCAAAAGGCTATAACATCATCTTACCCTCATCAACCTTAACCTAGTCCAAACCATTCCTCAACCATTTTGCCTCTTCGTTCAAACTACATTGGTCTTTGGCCCTTCCAACAAGGGCTATGTAGGTAGCACTCAGATGACATGACATCTTCTAGGGTTAGCTTGACCTCCCTCATTTGTTCATCTACCTGATGGACAAACCTTTTTACCCTCATCATTTAACCTTGACCAAACCAATCATCAACCATTTTGCCTCCTTGTTTGAACTAGATTGGTTTGAGGCCCTAAGACTAGGGCTATGTAGGCAGTACTTAGATGACATGACATCTTCTGGGGTTAGCTCGACCTCCCTCATTTGTTCATCTACCTAATGGAAAAACCCTTTTACCATTTCACCACGACTCAACCTGACCAAAACAATCATCAACCAACTTGTCAACCAATTTGAACTACATTGGTCTGAGGCCCTAAGACCAAGGCTATGTAGGCAACACTCAGATGACATGACGTCTCTTGGGGTTAGCTCGACCACATCTGTTTGTTCATCTATCTGATGGACAAACCATTTTACCTTTGACCATGACTTAACCTCATCCAACCCATCCATAACCGACCCTCTTCCTCCCTTTTAGGGAGAACTACATCGGCCTGAGGCCCTAATAACAGGGGCTATGTAGGCAGCACTCTATTGACATGGGGTCTTCTGAGGTTAGCTCAGCCATTCCTTTGTCTCGACTCGACCAATGACCTTGGAGATCGTGACTATCTCCTCTGACCCTGACCACTTCCAAGACAACTTTGCCTTGGTTGTTTTTGCATGTATGCTGCCTCACGAATGGTTAGCAAAATTGTCTGCAACCCATATTTCGACCCTCATAAGTATAAGATCATGAGCAAGTTGATCCACACTACTTATGACATTTTCGTGTTTCTAAGAGCACTTCTGAGTCTGAGATACCTGGAACACGATGACCATTGGAGGTACAACTTGGATCAAATAACCCAATCAGCTACGACTAAATGCTGGGGCTTGATTATTTTGATTTTGGCACTCCTTAATCCTTGACCTGTGATAATTTGACCAGACCATCCCGTGAAGTGATATACATGTAATCACAACTATTGCCGCATTCACACTCACACTTCACCATTCTCCATCAATCTCTCTGTCAAATCAACACTCGATTCCAGGTTCACCTATCCCATAATTGGGGCAACCTATTCCTATTTTTGTCTTACAGTTCACTAGAACAACCAATAGGACGAAAAAGACCTCATCCCATACTTGGGGCAACCTACTCCTATTTTTGTCTTGTAGTTCATCAAAAACAACCAACAAAACAAAAAGGGGCAAATGTAGACACCGAAATCATGTCTATCCCTTGGTCATCCTCCCCTTTTGTCTCCTTGGTCCACCTTCTACACATCCTTAACCCACACACTTATTAATTTAAAATAATAACTTATTTTAAATTAATACCACCTCACCCCTCCTTGGATCCCTCTCCTTAGATGCCCTCCCTCACCCCATGCCAAATCTCAAATGCCTAGACCCCATTTCATTTATCCCACTCATCCCCCATGCCTATTAAAACCCACCTTTGACTGTTTTTCCATGACCAATTGACCCTGGCAGTTGGAAGAATGGGCAAAAGGCTATTTTTAGACCTTTTTTCGTTATTCTAGCTGTCGACATCGGTTACAGTCGACCGACATCGACGGTATTGCCAGCATTGGTTGCCTTCAAAACTGCGTTCTACGTCTAAAATTCGGATCTTGAATCTTCAATCTTTTTTTAATCGACCAATCTGCAATCTTTTTCCAATCTTTCGATCAGCCAACCTTCCAATCTTTGCCCTCTCTCTCCCTAACTCCTAAATACACAGAAAGCATCACAGGGTCTCTGCATCAGTCACTCCACTTTGCAAGAAGCCTTCTACACCAGCAGCATCAGCAACAAGTCTTCTACACCAGCAACATCAACAACCAGTCTGCTACACTCTTTCTTCAGCAAGCCATAACTAAGTATTTATTTTGTGTTTTCATTATGTTTTCTAGTTACTGCTTCTAAGTAATATCACCACCTAGACCCAGCTATCAACCAGGCCAGACCCGAATCCTTATTCTCCCTTTTCACTCCAATCCTTTGTCTGGTCCCTCTTTTAGACCATACTTTCTACCCTATAAACCCTGCACAAAACCTACACAGACTCTCAGACCATCCAAACAGACTCTCAGACCATAAAACCCATCCAGACCCTGTCCAAGGCCATTGCCCTGACCAAGGCTGACCACAGGCCCATTGCCCCCACCAATGTCGGCAGACTAACTGACATTGGTGCCCTTTGACCAATCGATGCCGACAGACTAACCGACATCGGTGACTGTGGCAAGCCGAAAATAGACAACACGTACACATTATTTGTATTTCTCTAGCTTAGTCTGTCATTATTATCTTTATCTGACATTCTTTCTTATTAACAGTGGACTGACATCCCTTAAGAAAGTCTTTACACTTTTGGGACCAAGCATATCGCTTGGTAGTCCACCTTACATCCATCTAACAATCTCCTTGTTTAAGTCTCTTTTTTCTGCAGGTGTCATCCTCCACAGCCAAAGAGGAGTCCCTACAACCTCTGGATAACAGTGCGCAAACCTCATTCGGGTAACATCAAACCCTAGACCATTTATCTTAGTTTCTTATTCCTTTTGAATGTGAAAGTGAAAACTTGTTAGAAACAAGATAAGTGTGAGCAAATTTAGGGTTACTTAGGAAAGAGAAGTCACAATTAAATGGTTGTGGTGAAGAAGATGGATTGATGATAGTGGGAGCTTGATCAATTCCCCCATATGTAAAATTGGTTCAAAGGTTAGGGGGCCCATAAGGGATGACCATCCCAATATGAGGATCATAATTTGGGTGCATGTGAAGCCTTCCATATTCTTGTGGAGTATAGAACATGTTGAGTGTCAGCAAATGATATTCACTAAGTGGCAAACGTTGAAAGGTGTCCTCTATGGGATCTTTGTCAAGAATTTGTGTTACTAGTATCTGTGTAACCATAGGAGTGGAGCTTGTGGAAGCTTTAAAAGTATCATGCAAGGAAAATGATGATTTCAATGGGATGATAACATCATTGGGACTATAGGTCATATTACATGTTTTAAACAGAGGTGGGTTAGTAAGTATAACATGCACTTGTCCATCATGCTCAAACTTGACATAATGGTGCAAAGTTGAGGGTACACATGCCATATCATGTATCCAAGGTCATCCAAGTAGTATGTTATATTAGAACTCTCCTTCCACAACATAAAAGAGCTCAGGAATTATGTGGGGACCTACACAAATATGTAAGATAATAGTGCCCACCATAGTAGCTGTAGTATCATTAAAGGAATAGAGTAATGCATCAATTTGAGATATGCAATTGTCAGAAAGGGCTAGTTATTTATAGGAATGGGTGGAAATAATATTAATACTAACTCCCTAATATGTAAACATTAGTAGGAACTTCACTACTTTTGAAAAATGTTTACCAAGATCTCTTAAGTTCTCAATTCCAAAATTTAAACTGAATTGGAAGCATAAATTTCTCAACTTATAAGATGTTGGAATTATTAAAAACTAATGAAAATATGATCCAAATAAAGTTTCAAAATTGAAATAAAGGTGAAATGAAAGTTCACATCAATTATCTATTGAAACCGTCAGATTTTTCAAATTCTTGATTTACTCAAATTCTCGTAAATGATTAAATTTTGTATTCTGATTATTACAATCTACCAATTAACTAAAACTAAAATGCAAAAATGAATTCAAAGATCAAAAACACAAAAATTGTTTACGGGGTTTGAAATTCCTATGTCCTTGGGTTCTTATTGAATCAATCCATTAATGTTGCTCAAATTTGCAAGCCAAAATATACTTACAATCAACAATATATCATTTCTCTCTACAAAAATAGTGTTTCAGACCTTTGAAAGAGCTTGGCTGACTCAGCACATCCTTCACCTTCCTCAATCACATGTAGAGGCTTCTCCAAATCAAAATTTCCAAATTTCATAGGTCAAAATGATGTCACTAAAACTCCAAAATGGACAAATGAATATACATCACAGAGTGTATTTGAATTATAAACAAGTTTATAGTTTACTTCAAGCTCTAGTTCAGCCTCTAAGGGCTCCAAAATGACCAAATATAAGAAACTGGTCTATATTCTCCAAATACACAGTCAACCAGAAGCTTACCTTCAAATACAAGTTCGCTCCTTTTAAAACACTTCCAAGTCCATAGCTTGGTTAGTCAAGACCTATCCCTTTTGCATGGGAGGTCAGCATTTCAAGTCTTTAGCCTTATATTTAGGTGCTTGACTTATCCTTTTAATCCCATATTGGTAATGGGATCAGCTTTCAAGACTTTAAAAAGGTAGGCGGCCAGCTTAAACAATGTTGACACACCTTTTGGTGGGCTCAAGGCACCAAGATTAGCATGGTTCATTGGTAGGTATACCAAATTAGCATGGGTAAGTGTGATGTCTTCTTCTCATGTTCCACAAGCTATATGGATATGGATGTGGCATGCATTTTGGTCTCCAAACTGGCATGTAATCTCGAGCTTTGACTCAACAATATAGTTTAGCGTGGCAAGTGTTGGCAAGTGCTGGTTTTTATAGACTTTATGATTTAAATGCAAATTAAAATACAATGCAAGATGAAAATCAACCAAACCTAAATTTTTGGATTCCCGTTCACTACCATGTGTCACCCCCTGATTGGACCACTTGGCATGTCCACATTGCACCAGTCATTTTGTGACACCACATTTTTTCCCTGTCACATCAAAACTTCAATAGACCATATCTTTTGCATACGGTGTCCATTTTGCAAACTATGAAAAGCACTAGAAAGCTCTTGATGAGCTCTATGCTGTGAAATCATTATAATCAAAATATGGAGACTTAATTTTTTAACAAATGGAGAGATCCACCTGGATCAAACCTCGCCACTAAGTGCTTTTGGACCCCAAAAGCATGGTCTTAATTAAAAATGCTTCTACAAAAACATCACTGCAACATATCATGGTAACAATTCAACATTAAAATTGAATCCTTGAAATCTTAGTGAAAAACAACTATCTACCCATTACCACATTGTGGATAGAAACATACTGCTTGCTCAAATGTTGCATCTCAAAAATGATGCATCTGCCAATCACTGCAAATTGTTCACCAAGTGCAACTGCAAACCATTTTTTTAGTGTAATAATTTTACATGTTATTTGTAACCACAATTGACAGTTATAATAAAATGCCCAAAATGAATAAGGGACATATAGAATGTGCAAATATCATGCATGGCTACAAATAGTTTGTATAATTAGTACAATTACAAATAGTGCCCATAAAGGGTCTTATAAGCCTCTATTTGCACAATATAAAAGACAACATATAAATTACAATGCAAATTTATCAAAATAGACATACTGCTTATGCCCATATAAACTACATACACTGTTGTCAAGGTTTAAAAATGGAGTTTCAATATCCCAAACATGAGAAAATAATCCAAGTATGTTAAACATGTCCCTTGGTTTTTCTCTACATGCCATTCCAATAAACCATATCAACATTCCAAGCATGGTAAATGTCCTTTATGCATTATCAATCCACTAATCATGACAACATGAAAGTCAAAAATTATTTACCAACCCTCTTAATCAGATTTTCTTGATTAGTTGGTGAGATTATTTTAGTGGATTTAGTAACATTTGTATGGGTTGATTTAACTTCATTAATTACCTTATTGATAGGTTTATAAACCATCTTAATCTTACCATTACTGGGATGGTGTGATGGTTGAAGTCTCCAACACTTTTCAACCTGATGTCCACTTCTGTTACAATGAGTACAAAAACTTTTGTCCACTCTTTTGGAAAACATACTCTTATTGCTACTCTCAAAACTTTGTTTATGAGAATAGTCTTTCAAAATCTTTCTTAACAAAGATTTATATTTCCAACATTTGGCTACAAAATGATTAGACAATCCACAAAAATTGCATGGATAAATGTGCCATAAACTTTGTGTACCATAATCAAAAGGAACGTTGGAATATTTATGTTGTCTGGTAGAATTAGAATCAACATTATTGCAAGTGTGACAAAAATAATGTGTTTTACCTTCCATCCAAGATGGTTTACAATTCTCCATAATACATCTTGCTTCTGATTTCTCAGAGCATTCACTTGTTTCATTTTGAATACTAGATCTGTATCCTAACCCTGCACGATTAAGCTTATTCTCTACCTGAATGGGGTTAGTATTACATTGACCATCTTTTCCCAAGCCTTTTCCATTAAATCACATTTTAACAAGTAATTTTGAACCTATTCCTTTTGTATATTGTTCACATTTACCAAAATCATTATTACTAGATTCTGCATGGGAAGGAAAATCAATTGATGACTTACATTCACTTACAATGTTTTTATCTGTCATAGTGCCTGCATCTACAGTGGAAAGTAAATCCTTCACTTGTCCACCATTTTGTAGTTTTTTCATGAGCTCATCCTTGGCTTGTAACTAAGTTTTAAAATGGGAAATTTATTCATCCAAGGAGTACAATCGAGCTCTCAGAAAAGCATTCTCTTCCTAGATCTGTTGGTTATATGCTTCAAGCTCATCAAGCTTGGCTCTGTTTGACAACTTGCCCATTGCACTTGTCAAATCACAAAAATTGAAACAAATGACAAAATAGAAGCAAAAACAAAAACCAAATATTAAATCCTATTGATCAACTACTCTGATACCAAAATTTGATCTATAAACACTAGTAGGAACTTCACTACTTTTAAAAAATGTTTACCAAGATCTCTTAAGTTCTCAATTCCAAAATTTAAACTGAATTGGAAGCATAAATTTCTCAACTTATAAGATGTTGGAATTATAAAAAATTTATGAAAATATGATCCAAGTCAAGTTTCAAAACTGAAATAAAGGTGAAATGAAAGTTCACATCAATTATCCATTGAAACCATTAGATTTTTCAAATTCTCAATTTACTCAATTTCCCGTAAATGATCAAATGATTAAATTTTGCATTTTGATTAAAATCTGAAATTATAATCTACAAATTAACTGAAACTAAAATGCAAAAATGAATTCAAAGATCAAAAACACAAAAATTGTTTACAAGGCTCAGAATTCCTACGTCCCCAGGTTCTTATCAAATCGATCCATTAATGTTGCTCAAATTTGCAAGACAAAATATACTTAAAATCAACAATAGACCATTATCTCTACAAAAATAGTGTTTCAAACCTTTGAAAGACCTTTGATGACTCACCACATCCTTCACCTTCTTGAATCACATGCAGAGGCTTCTCTAAATAAAAATTACCAACTTTCGTAGCTCAAAATGATGTCATCAAAACTCCTAAATGGGCAAATGAATATACAACACAGAGAGTATCAAAATTATAAACAAGTTTTTAGTTTACTTTGTGCTCCGATTTAGCATCTAAGGGCTCCAAAATGATCAAATATAGTAAACTAGTCTATATTCTCTAAATACACAGTCAGCCAGAAGCTTACCTTCAAATACAAGTTCGCTCCTTTTAAAACACTTCCAAGTCTGTAGCTTGGTCAGTCAAGACCTATCCCTTTTACATGGGAGGTCAGCATTTCAAGTCTTCAGCCTTCTATTTAGGCACTTGACTTATCCTTTTAATCCCACATTGGTAATGGGATTGGCTTTCAAGACTTTAAAAAGGTAGGCAACCAACTTAAACAATGCCGACGCACCTTTTGGTGGGCTCAAGGCACCAAGATTAGCACGGTTCATTGGTAGGTATACCAACTTAGCATGGGTAAGTGTGATGTCCTCTTCTCATGTTCCACGAGCTATATGGATATGGACATGGCATGCATTTTGGTCTCCAAACTGGCATGTAATCTTGAGCTTTGACTCGACAATATATTTTGGTGTGGCAGGTGTTGACAAGTGCTAGTTTTTATAGACTTTGTGATTTAAATGCAAATTAAAATATAATGCAAGACAAAAATCAACCAAACCCAAAATTTTGGATTCCCATTCACTACCATGTGTCACCCCTTGATTGGACCACTTGGTATGTGCACATTGCACCACGTCATCTTGCGACACCACATTTTTTACCTATCGCATTAGAACTTCAGCAAACCATATCTTTTGCATACGGTGTTTGTTTTGTAAACCGCAAAAAGCACCAAAAATCTCTCAACAAGATCTATGCTGTGAAATCATTCTAATTAGAATATGGAGACTTAATTTATTAACAAATGGAGAGATCCACCTAGATCACTCCCCCATTGATCATAACTCTTTTGATATGAATTTGATCAATATATGCGGTAATGAAAAGGGTAGAATCTTGATCTTTAGGATATTGAAGTGGAATTTTTGAATTACTAAAGGAAATCAAGGAGATGGAATTAAAGGAGTTGACCAAAGCTACAAGAGGTTGGGGATCATCTGATTGTACCTTAATTGCTTACAAATCACTAGTCAAAACTTAATAGTGTTGGGATGAGCTTTAGATTAACTCATACAAAGACATCTTCATGGGAGTTTGGTGAAGTTGCTTTACCATTGAGATTTGAATAATGTCTGAAGATGTTGTTTTTGGAACACCCAAGATGGAAATCTTAGGATTAGTAGGGGGAGTGTCTTCGATGAAGGGATGGGTCCAAGGTGTAGTGACCTTTTCCTTAGCTTTATCCTTTTGGTTTTGTGACTGTGTGGTCACATTAACTGTGTTGATTTGAAAAGTTGGTGAAGGAGGTGGTAAAGGGGTTACAATGACATCTTTGGGTTTGAATTTTGGAGGAATAGTAGGAGGCACAGTAGATGTCAAAGGTGGAATAATAGGAAGGTTAACAGTAGTGTCATGAAAAAGAGTGTCAACATCAAAGTGTTACTGAATAATTGATGTGAGGGCTTTACAATTCTTAGTATCATGCCCAAGTGAACGATGATATAAAAAAACTTGTGTATCATCAAACCAAGATGGATTCAATCCAAGAGGACTATAAGGCTTAATGGGAGGGAGAGTTATTACCAAAGCTTGTAATAACTAACGTAAGAAAAAGATTTGGGAGCCTACAAGTGGGCTCACGCTTGTTTTACTAATAAGAATTGACACGTTCTTTTGTTTTGGTCTTGGAAAGGTAATTTTACATGGTGTTTTATTTATAGATGGTGGAGTTATGTGTTTTGATATCACTTTTTTAGTGTCAGATGTGAGAGGTCTATCAAATGGCAAAGGTAGGAGTGGAGGTATCTTAACCTTTTATTTGGCTTGGTTAGATGATATTCCAAATCAAGTAGAAGGATGTGGCCCCAAAATGGATGATAAAGTTGAGGGTTGAAGAAAGGATTGATGAGGTTTAGAAGGCTTAACATTATTTTGTGTTTTAGGGCAAGAAACTCTAACTTGTGGTTGAAAATTCAAATCTAATTTCACCATTAGATGAATTAAATTAGAAATGGGGAATACACCTAAAATCTTGATCTACTTTAATGTAACAGATTCCTGTAAGGATGAGGGTTCTAAGATAGATGGCTAAACTTCTGGTGATTTTGGTGAAGAGGTTCTAGCTTTGTCAAAGACCTTAAGGTAAATGGTAATAAGGGAATTGGTGATAAAGGTCGACATTCATTATGTTGGATATGGAGTCTTAAGCCAGTCCCAAAATGTCGCATGGTCAAGTTTCATGGAGTCAAGAAATTCTAGACTTTTTACCAAACGTGAGAAGGGTTTTGATAAAGTTGATGTAGGCCTTACGGTTGCATCTTTAGAAAGCTACAGTGTTTGGAAAAGAGGTAAATTATTGGTTTTTGATAATTTGAGCCAAAGATGAGAAAGAACTTCAATGGGGTCTTCTTCGACAGAGATAGGAGAAGAGACTTGATCTTCCATGGGTGGAGGGGAGGTAGGCAAACTAGGCTTGTCAAGAGAGTAAAACATAGGTATTATGGCTCCCTCAACATGTGGGAGATGCATGGGTAAATTTTGATCCTCCATAGGTAAAATAAGGGGTAAGAGTGGTGTAATTAGATTAGGCACAATAGGTTTCTCGTCTATTATAGAAGTAGATGGTATGGACTCTTTTAGGTGCAAAGGTGAAGTGGGTGGGGTACCACTCTCTATAGTTGGAGGAGAAGTAGGGGAAGAAGGTTCCTCAAGAGGGTATAATGTAGGAATGATGTTCCCTTCAACATGTGGTTGAGGAATTGGTATAGTGTGGTATTTAAATGGTAAGAGGATAGGTAATATTGGTGCAAACAGAATTGGGATTATAGGCTCCTCAGGTGGAAAAAGGAGTGGCAAAAGAGGATCTTCCTCTCGAGGGAGAGGAATGGGTGAAATAGGCTCTTCTACTTGAGAGGGAAGAATGGGTAAAATAGGTGCCACTAAATGTGGGGGAGGAGTCCATGAAATAGGTGTTGCCTGTTGAGGGGTTGATTGAATTAAAGATAAAGGAAAGACCATATTAACTGTATGGATATCATGATTACCTGAGTTAATTATGGATTGGACAATATTTTAGTTTGGTGAATGGTTAGGAAAGGGGTGTTTGAACACATCCATACTTTGAATAGGAAGTGCATTAGGATTATCCAAGATGAGCTCACCTCTATCAAGCATATCTTGAACAATGTTCTTGAGTATCTTACAATTATTAGAGTTGTGACCTTTAATTCAATGGTAACCGCAAAACTCATCTTCCTTGTACTAGGTTGGGATAGGATGGGAAGGGTCAAATTGTATAGGAGGTTTAATCTGAGGAAGGTTTGTGACACCTTACTACAATATTTTCTCCAAAATGGATGTGTATGATTCCCTAATGGGAGTGTATTATCTTTTTTCATATCATTGTTGGAATTGCTTGGTCTAATTTTGAGAAGTTGAAGTATTCAATTGGTTTGTGGTTGTGGAAGAGGCTGACTTAATGACCACCACATTAGCAAAGCCTTTAGCCTTTTGGTTAGAGGGAGAAGTTTTAGAGGAGGAGTCATTTATCTTGGTATTAGGATTCTTATTACGCAACTTGAATTTTCCTTCATCAATAACATGAACCTCGAGTTTTCATGCCATGGTAAAAGCTTCATCAAATGTGTGGAAAGTTTGTACCAGAAGTGTGGATGAGATGTGCTTAGCACATGCCCTTGAGAAAAGTTAAATAAGCTCAGGTTGAGGTAAGGAGAAGGAGAGTTGATCGATCAAGCTTCTCCAACAAGTGACAAAATCAAAATTAGACTCATCATAAAATTATCTAATAGAATATAGGCCCATTATAGAAACCTTCTTAGAAATGTTAATAGAGAAATGGTCTAGGAATATTTGTGGAAGTTGGGTAAATGAGAAAAGAGAGTGTTGAGGTATAGATCTATACCAATCCAAGGCAACACCTGAAAGAGACATAGGGGAAGTACGAAGTAGTAATGCATCATCATGTCTTATTAAACAACAAGCATGTCAAAATGCTCATAAGTCTTATTGTGGGTCCTCTTTACTCTAGAAATAAGTAACTTTAGGAGTTCCCATTAGCTTGGATAAGGATGAATAGGCATATAAGGGTGGATTGGTTCATTGCATATCTGATCATAAGATAATACATTCTTTGAACCAGAAATGGATGTCTCTAAATTAGACATCTTGTCCATTAGCATCTTAATGAGGTTTGGAGGGGGATTAGTTTGGGGTATTCCTCCTAAGTTATAGGGAAGCTAATAGGAAGTAGAGGGAGTGTATGACATAGGTTATTGAGGTTGTGTCAGGGAAACATAAGGATAATGAGTCATAGGCTGAGGTGCATAAAGACAAGGGACTTGTCCCATTGGGTTTGAGACTATGCCTTGGTTGGTTGTTGTTACTGTAGGTTGAATTATTTGCATGGTTAGGCTAGATGAAGGGTGAGCTATAACTTAATTAATTATAGTAACTAGGGTGGATGGAATAGGTACCACTAGATTATAAAATGGGGTGTCACTTGGATGAACCAGTTGTCATTGTGAAAGTAGGGAAGTTACACCAATGTTTAGGTGGGATTGAGTAGTTGGAGATGCCACATTCTAGACATTATTTATAGTTGGGTTACTTGTTGAAGTGGTGGTTTGGGTAACCATGAGAAAAATAGTGGATGCAACTAAAACTAAGGTTGTCTCCATTAAAGAGGTTGGCATACCATAGATTGGGTCACCTACAAAATTATGGATTCAACTCATGACAAGGTAATGCTAAAGGGATGCCACATTATGATCAAGAAATTTAGCAAAATTTTGATCTCCCTTAGGCACAATGGGAATTTGGTTAGGGTTGGGAGTATGCTCTGTATCTGAAGTATGCTCCATGATAAAATCAAAAGTGAGAGGAGAAGGTGGAAGTGGTTGTTGGCTTGCGTAATTGGAAAGAATTTTGTCTTGAGCTCATGTCAATACCATGTAAGAGGTGGTTTAAATAGTCTTACTACTCTATATTTGAAATAGAATAAAGAAAAACCAGGTTTGAGTGCAAGAAAATGAGTTATTTTAGTTTGCTATTTTGAGTAAATAAAACTACACAATCACTGACGTTGGTAGATATAATCGATGTCAGTAGGAAGAATTTGTCGACGTCGGTGGAATAACCAATGTCGGTAGGTAAAGTCTATCGATACCGGTAATGCTAACCAATATTGGTCACTGTAAAATCCTAAGAAATGAAAAATATGATATTTTAAGATATCAAAAGCTAAAAATAGGTAAAATAGTGGATGTAAAAGGTCTATGTAAGAAGAAATAACACTAAAAAAACCTTAGATAATAGGTTATACAAACTAAGTTTTAGAAATAGTATTGATTTTATGAATCAATAGAAAATCACCCTTACCAACTCAAAAATATATAACACAATTGAAAAGGAAAAAATGAACATGTAACTAGTAACTATTAAGTACTAGAGATTAATTTTAGTCTCATGTTGGCTTATGCCTTAATCAGATAGTGAGAAGATAATTTGGTTATCGAAGGTACTAGAAAGCAATCTAGAGCTAGTTTCAAGTTTATTTTGGTGCTCAAGAGGGAATCTGTGTTAGACCACGTACATGTCTTGTTATAAGAGCTTGCTCTCTGTACTTTATGAACCTAGATCTGAGCCAGGCCACTTAGCCAAAATATACCTTCTTTCTAGAGATTATACTCTACCAGAGAATGGAGTGGGTTCTCCCTTTGGTAGTGAAATCTAAGTAGGATAGCTAGGTAGGGTAAGGTGATCTACCAGGTGATGAAATCTTGATGGGCCTTTTCTCAAGTGAGTTTTGATGCTTGTTTATGTGAATGTGATTTGGTTGTGTAACATAGGTGTACTACAATATATTCAAAATGCTTGTAATTAACTAGGTGAGTTAATATGCAACAAACTATAAAATGCAATAAGTTTTAAACCCAAACTTGAAATGTTGAGATTCAAATGAAAACAAAGAGGAAATAGGAATAGAATATGAATTTCACTATCCTAATGTGCATGCAAGAGGAATTAAAGAAGGTATTTTCTTTTTTTTTTTATAAAACAAAATGACAACTTATTTTAGAGGTAAGGAGAAAAGAAAGAATATTTCAGTTTTAATGCCTTTTAAACAAAGAAATAAGATATTGAATTTTGTATTTTTAAGAGAAAAGAGAAGGAAGCAGTGCAAGAATTGAAATTTCACTATAATGCATCTATTTGAATGTTTAAAACAAGAAATGAACCCAAAGCAAACTCCAGGGTCCCACTGGGCGTGTCAGAAATGTTTCACTAAATTTTGTTTATTCTAAGTCTAAAGGAAAATAGAGAGAAGGATGGGGATAAGTGATTAGAATGAACCCATATTTGGTTTGCACATCATATCCAGACATTGTGAGCACTCCTCTTTGACTGGGGAGGACTAATTGTAGATAAGAAAACACTACATAAGATGTTTGTTAGCAGATAAATGAGTGGGCTGCCAAGCTACGTGCTTGTTCTAAGAAGTGTGAAACTTCCCTAGAGATGACAGTCCACTTTTGAGAGGCAAAATAATAATAAATAACTAAAAGAGAGGTCAAGAGAAAGTGAAAGAGAGATAAGGTTACCATTTTTAACAGCCTGTTCGTAGCAGAGAGTAACAAGGTGTAGGTGAGGTATTTTTTTGGTGTTTTAAAAGTTGTCTGGGTAGTTTTTGAAAATGTTAAGGAATTGACAATCATCAACATTGGTAGGTGTGTGACTGATATTGATTAGGCTGTCGAGGTCGATAGTGAGGTGACTAATGTTGGTTAGGTTGTCAAGGTTAGTAGGCGCAATATTTGTTTGGGAGGTTGTAAAAGGCTTTTTTGGTTCTGGGAAATGGTTTGGCTCAGGGTAGAGAGGTCAAGGGAGTTGGGAGAGGGAGTTTATGATTTGGTTAACTATGGTCAGAGATTTGGTATGCATATAAAGGGAAACAAGTAAGTAAGCTTTGTAACTCCCTCACAGGGGTACGGTTAAAAGTGCATAAAGTAGTATAGGGTAGATATAAAGAAATAGAAGAATAAATATTTGAATGACCTATAGTATTAGTGATATACTTAGCTGTGGTGGTCACTGAATGATAAGTTCTAGGTTGATGGTTTTTGTCTGGGAGTTCAAACCTAAATACCTGAACATAGAGACAAGCAAATGTTGTTGGTCTTCAAGAGCTCAATTTTTGATGGTGATTAACTTATGTAGAGTGATTGTAAGCTTGGATGTCAAAAAATAGAATTCTAAGAGCCTACATGAGAGTAAGAATTGATTTTCTTAATTTCTACTGATTTGAACTATAGGTTGGAGTTTGGCTTATATTGTCAATGTCAATAATCATATTGATGTCGATAGGTATCCTACCGATGTAGGCCATGGGTTGACTGATGTTGGTGGCCCTAGAATAGGTAAACCTTTCAATTTTTGGCCTATTTTATGTTATTGTGCATGCCAAGTGTGACACCCATTATAAAATGGTAAAAATAAGAGGTTAGGAAGGAAGTAGTTGTTTAGGAATTTAGTTTGGAAGTGGGAATAAGTCTTAAGTAGTTAGGATGAGGGGACCAAGTCTTGAGGTGACTCACCAGAGGAGAATTAGTCATAGGGTGAGGTGGTCAGGTAAGGTGGCAATAGGGGTTTTTAATTAAATTAATTAAGTATTTTAAATTAATTAAATGTGTGAGGGGTAAAATTATGGTTTAGAGAGATTAATTGTCATTATTAAAATGGGCTTAGGGGGTTGTTGACAGGGAGTTATGCATGTGATGTAATTTTGGTGTCTACACTGCCTTCTCAATTCTGTCTTGCAACAAGAGTCCTTGCAAACTACCTCCTTGTTTGCTTACCTATCAATTCTTGATCAACATGCAACATACACTATGAACAATTTAATCAACCTGTATATGCCTATTACCAAAGCATCTAGATGGCTCTGATACCAAATTATGTAGAGCTTTTATCAGCTTTTATTTCTACTTACACTTTCTTGCAAACTTGTCATTCCTTCTTTCCCCACATTAGGCCTATATTGTATGAATAGACTAAAACTCAATTTATAGATTATCAAAGGCTCCAAAAACACATAAAAATTCAAACCCCTTATTTCAAACCATCTCAATCCACTTCCATCACTCATCACCTTGTATTTCACTCAATAGTCCACTTCTTGTCTTCTAAGCCTACTAGCCCTATTTCTAAGTAAATCTCCTTGTTGGGAGAAGCTGATAACTTGTCTAAAGAAACCAAGTACATTTCTGAGGACCATTTTGGGCCATGAAACTCATATATATTTCTCTTGGCATAACTCACAAGGTATGATACACTTCCTTCTTTAACCCACTCCTTAATTAGCCTTCTAAACACTGACAAATCTCCTTGGTTTGGGAAGTGTACAAACCATCAAATAAAAAAATCTATTTTTGGATACCCATTTGGCTCCCCTAGCTTATTCAACCCTTTATTACCTTACTTCTTTGGAAAATTTTGTCTTTATTTCACTAGCCTACCACCAATTAGGTCTTTAGGCTCTTAAGCACAACATAGTACCCCACATTTCGTAATATAGAGGTCACATAGTTCTTAAAGTGCTTAAATCACTTAGAAAACATAAAATCCAACTTAATTACAAAATTTCATGTAATTTGGATGGCAGTAACTAGTTTTATCAACCACACCCTAGTTCTAGGGTTTCACTAGCCTGTACAGGGCTAAGAGGCTTCATAAATCATTTTCTAGAGAAATATGGCTCTTCAAAGGACCAAATCAATTTTAAAAGTTCTGTTTGTATCTTACCTAACTCATATAAATGGATGTAATCCTCCATTCATGCATTCTTTTCTTAAAACCCCAAAATCTTAGTTGACTTGTGCATGGTTTTGACTATCTATTCTCCTTTACTTTAAAATTTATCCTTCCTGGAACCTCCTTGGTGACCCCAAACAATATTTAAAGCTATATTTTTCCTATAACAACCTTCAGACATCTTTTTTATTCCTTTCACATGTATCTTTGTTTATGGACTGTGCAATAGGGGTTTTCCTACAAGTCTAAATAAGAACCTGTGTAATTTGATTAACCATCAGTCTCTTACACACTTTTAAGATTTTTTAGCTCTCTTTCTCTATTGGGACCCATCTCCAAGATCAAATACACCAATTAAAACTTTGATAAGATTAAATATTACAAGATAATATTGTAATGCACCCAAAATAGGACACTTACTGAAATAATCAGGGCCTTTATTCCTTGTAGCATGTATGTATTATTTGTTTGATTATTGGATTCAAAATATTAAATCACAAACCATCCTATTATTTTACATTCCTTATCTCCATATTCTAAGGATATACGGATAAATAAAACAAGTGTTTACTCTTTTCATGATTGTGACACAGTCAACAAGGGTTTCATTCAATAATCTTTTCCTCTAAGATACTCTTCTTGAATTTATTTTACACTAAGGTGATCCCTAAATCATCAAGGCTCTATATGATCATAAATACATACATAACACTACATAATAAATGTTCTCACTTTTCACACTTCAAATAATGGTGCAACTCTTTCTTTTTTTGACTGTATTCTACAGTCCTTCCTCAAACTTGCATACACACATAGGGCTATGCATATATGGACTCAAATATTTCTTCAAATAAATAATGAATTGATTCAATCATATAAATTTAAATGACCTTAATTTATTCAGGATAACATTTTTTGATACAAAATAGTCCATTCATGGACTTGAGATACTTCTTGAGGAGTTTTAACAAATTTTCTACAATGCTCCTTGTTTTGCATTCCTGGAGCATTCTCACCTCCTATCTCACCTAATAAAAACCACCCTCACACTATATCCTTTATACATATGATATAGACTCCTTAAACATAAATTTGTAACCATTTCTTGATCAAGAACTTCAAACAATCTCTAGACCCACATAGGGTAGTGGACACTCTAGGTGCCACCTCACACCTCTCTTAACATATGACTCATTACCAACTTAGGACCTTTTATGAGACCTTAAAGGTATAATACAACTTTATTCATCATTTACACATCATTACCATTTACTCAAACCACCTAAAACATCTTGGAAATTTGAACATTCGTTTTGGTAGGAAAACTAATTTTGGTCTCAAATTTAAATTTGCCTTACAATCATGACTCCTTATCAACTTGACACAACACTTGGGACACTTGACCATCCTTATGCATCAAAATTGGGCTAGTTGAGAATGCCCCTACATCAACTACCGACACTTTTCATCATCATTATAGAAAACCAGTAGGGAAGCATTACTCCAATAATTAAACCAACGAACACTTTAGGAGTATAGACATCCACAATTTTAATCCCTACATGACTAATAAAGTATCCAAAGAGTACAAGTGACACCAATGTAGCCAATCCAATTGTAATACCTTTACCAATTGAATAGTGGTATTTACTATTGCATCAAGAGCATCAGTCCTTTCATGGATCCCATGACTCATGCCAACAATCTCAACAACTACTATAATATTTTCACTGATGGGTTTGTATGCATTGATAATGAATCTAGTTATAATAGTACTGAGCATTCCTAATGTAGCTACTACAATACCATACATTTTAACCAAACTAAAACTAAAAAATATGCTTATTGCAATGGTAAAAATGGGAATAATAATAGATCCCAAAGTTAGCCCAAAGATAACATTTGTTATTGTTCCTATCCTGCATAAATCAACAACATCTTGGATATGGTTGTAATTATTATTTGTGTAGTACTTGGTGATAAAACCAATTACAAGGTCGACCCATAAACCAAAAACAACACAGAAGTAAAGATCCTAATTTTTGACAACCTTTTGTTCACAAAAATTGAAGATGGTGAAGGATGATGGCAACACAACAAAACTTACAACAACAATGCAAATGGTTATTAATATTATTAAAAAATTAATCTACTTTTTCAATGCAGGCTCAATTTCCTTCACTACCTTAATCTCAAATATGTCAGTCATAAATAAATTTGTAATTAAGCAAACAATGATACCCATTGAACTTATGAGCAAGGGATAACACATTTTAGTAAATTCATGAGAGGTTCCAAATGATGAAATTGATGCTACAACCAAAGCTACACATGAAGATTCAACATAGGAACCAAACATATTTGATCCCATGCCAAAAATATCTCCAACATTGTCACCAATATTATCAGCAATAACTGTTGGCCTACGTGGCTCATCTTTAAAAATATTCCTCTCAACCTTGCCAACAAGATATGCTCCAACATTGATTGCTTTTGTGTAAATGCCACCACCAACTCTACCAAATAGAGTCATGAAGGAATCTCCAAGACCATTCGTTTGATCTCCATAACACACCCAAAAATAACAATGCCACCACTAAAAATAGTAATACCCCTAGATTTTGCAAAAAAGGACCCCTATAATTTTTTGAGATTTTTATTTTGAAAAACAACTCCAAAATTTTATAAACCCTCTAAAAAATTGAAGATAAACCCTTATACTTTGTAAATAAACATATATCCCCGATGCAAGCCATTGAAACCCATACGAATCTTTAGAAAAACATTTAGATCTATAGATCTGTATGACACATAAGTGTTTCTAATGCACATATCTCATTAAATAGACAATTTGAATGTGAAGAATCCATGAAAGACATCCAAGACAATCTTGGATATTCCAAAGCTAAGTATGACTATTAGAGGGCGTCTCTAATAAAATTAAAGAGTTATCAAAACATTTTAGTGAATATCTCTCCGATGGCTCATTACTAAAACCATTGATGCTTCAAGATACACACTAAGAAAGAAAACCAATATTAAACAAGACAATTATTATTCACAAAAGATATACAAAATATTATGAAGCATGTATATTACAAAGAAGATCAATTGCTTATATAGGAAAGGCAAAATAAGATGTAAGCTAAACTAAGTCATGTGGGACAAATCCACACATAGGACACAACTAGGTAAATAACAATGACCTAGCTAGAACCTAGAAAGCATGAGTAATAAGACACTCTAACAATAGCTATTTGTAAGCTATAATAGGAATATTATAAATCATTTACACTCTAAAAACCATTATAAAAATATTAAAAAACTACTTTATTTCTTCTTGAGTTATTACTCTTAGTCCTGTCATACCTCCCTTTTAAATTGGTTGGATAGAAAAGATTTAAAATATTTTAGTTTATTCTCCTGTAAGGTGCAACTATAACACCAAACTAGATGTAGTAAAACACATTATTATTTGTCTTCATTACTAAATTATAATGGTCAAATCATCTTGCAAGTAGAAAATGGTACAAATATGGGGTTATATATATATATATATATATATATATATATATATATATATATATATATATATATATATATATATATATATATATATATATATATATATATATATATATATATATATCATGATGCCTTAAATAGTCTAGAGCTCAAAAAAATTATGGAGAAAATAAACATTCTTGAATATAATTCTAAAATGATACAAAAATCAATCTAAGCCTTATCTTCTACATTAAATCACTTGTAGACAACTACCTAGATGCTAGTCACAATATTACCTAAGGCTATGATTTTTAGTAGCACCAACCAATTACCAACATTTGAGCAAACCATTCAAGCCTTTATCCACTCATTTGGAGAAGAAATCCTGAAAATGTCCCAGAAATTATCTACAATGAATATAAGAATGGCATATATAGAATAATTTGACTATGGTAGCATAGGAAAAAGGCTTTAACAAATTGCTAACAAGTTGATTGCCATAGCTAAGAAAAAATTGAAAATACAATGGGGAATACAAAAAACAAAGGAATTAGGAAAGATAGCCCAAGTTGTTTAGGACTATCTCATAGGATCTTCTAAGTAAGAAATTATTAAGGCTGAAGAAAAGGTTGTACTTACCCAAGCTAACAAATTGCAAACTCAAAATATCACAACTACTCCTATTAATGAAATTCCCCATATACAAATGGATATAAATTGGTTTAGACTAGGAAAGGATGCTATGTATCCTCTAGAAAATAATCCATCTATATCTAGGAAAAGTCCAAAACATGAATATAATCAACAAACTTCTAGTGTCTTTTACTCAAAATCTCAACCATTCTTTTAAATTATTCTTAATAGAGTTGATTGGTGTAAGACTAAGACACAATATTGAAAAGGATGACAAGATCAAATCTCTCCAACAAATCATGCTCGGATGGGCTTATTCCAAATTTGGATTTTTTCAAAGAAATGAGCTAACATATGCTCAACTTATTATAGCTAACATAATTAGAGATATTCGTGATTGGTGGGTTTATATACCACTAGGAAAACAAGCCCAAAAATTATTTGAAGATGGACAGATACTCCAAAGATTAACAAGTGCTATTATCCTAGAATTTGATGGAGATGTTGATGAGACTCAAAAAGATTCTTCAAATGATTTGTATAGAATGAAATATTGTGATCTAGACCATGCTACCAAATATATGTATATGTATGTACCTATGTATGTAGTCATATAAATTATAGGGATATTAAGAACAACATGAAATAAAGGAATAATGGACCAATATATGCAACCTATATGGATAGAATTGCATTGGGATCCCTTAGGCTGATTTTTTGGAATTATTCAATGTGTTCTGGTTTCAAAAGATAAAACCATTTATCTTGACCAAATTCTAAGAATTTAACAAGAATAGGAAAATAATATTTTTCACAGACAAATTGATAATTAAAATTAAAATAATACGACTTATAAAATTTAGATGTCTTAACCCTAGGTAACATCCATTTAATATTTGATGAGGGGGGAGAAATAAAGGTATCTAAAAGAGCAAAACCATATGTAGGAGAATTTAGAAATTTAGATAATGGTACTTGTGTAGTATCAATCTATGAGAATATAGCTGGATCAGAATAACTTACAGATGAACTTGAAGGCATGAATATTCTAGATAGAAATCCAAACAATATAACTGTGGGCAAACTACATATTTCTTGATGTCTTACAATAATCGACACTCAGGTACTATCATGAACTTCTAGTGTGTGTTATTGATGTCTTAAACAATATCAATAATTGATCTAATTGATACATTTGATAGAATAACATACATAACGTATATGGATCTAATACCATTTATACTCTTCTCATAAAATTCAACACACAAATTTACACAAAATACAAAATACTGAAATATAAACTAACTCATAAATTCATGATCCAAACATAAATTTTATTATAAGAAGATTTTACATAGGAGAGAAAGTTGAAAGTGTCTAGATATATAGAACCTATTTAAGCTTCAGGATTTTTGATTCATCAAAGTTGAAGAGCATAATCTCCTGGCTTAGGACCTCTAAGACTAAACAAACTTAGAATGCTAGAAAATTTTTGATGCCCAAATGAGACCCAAAGTCTCCTTTATATAGGAAAAGGAGTCGACAAAAAAGGGAAACCTAGGTAACTGATTGATGACTTAGGTTACTAGTAAAGAAAATATTTCAATGCTTTCACAATGGAAAAGTGTCACATTTGATAATAATCTTATCAGATAGATAAAAAGTAGATTCCCTTGGTTGTGTCTAGCAAAAACAACTACCTAGTGGGGAATCTAGTATAAAAGTCATAAAAAATAGTTAAAAGTGAAAGAAAACCATTATACAAAACAATCATACCATTTTTATAGGTAACACATCATGAAACAAGCTATCATCATAACTACTATCAAAATAATGATAATTATTAGTAGTTAATTTATGATAAACTACTATCAGCTTTTTGCAGTAACATTGTGTTTCTGACTATTTTAGCATGCATAAAAAAATGCCATGGCCCACTATTCTTTCACTAATGAGTAGAAGTTTCATCTGATGGATATCCTTCATAAGGATCATAGGGTTCATAGTCAAAATAGTTTGTTTCTTCATTTTATGAATTAGGGACAAACCACCAATTATCTTCATCAGTTTCATCACTTTCATCACTTGCAATATTAAGAGAATTTGGTATCTAATCCAGTTTCCTTGTATTTAGATACATGGGCAATAATTTCATGAATTCTTTGTCCTATGACTCATCAAAATATATAAAAGAATTAGGATGAAATACACAACTATAACCATGGTTTGGTTTCCAATCTCCTTGTAGGGTTTCTTGAAATTCATAGCTTTTATATATAATCCTAAACTTAATATTAAGTGTAGGATAAACCATGCAGAGAGAGACAAGTTCAATAAAATTTCCATATGGTTCCTTAGACCATTTATAAGGACAAAATTTAAATAACAAGACTTTTAGATATCATGTCATTTGCTTCTACATATGTTACAACTTGTTATCATGTGTTTCACCTACATATTGATATAACCATGAGAATTGATGAGTAGGAATTTTAAAATCAATCCAACCATTAGCCTTGTCTACAAGTTTTAGTATTACCCATTCTCCTTTTTCCAATTTGAGCTGGTAAACATATAAGGTATTATCATGGACTATGCATCCTCAAATTAAGAAGGGTTGATTGAATGTGTATCCATTTTTCTTCCACTAGAATTCAATATATTTTTTAGTTATATTAGTTCCCAACTTATCTACTAATTCTTTGAAATTTGTTTCCCATTTTAATCGGTCCCGAGGAACCTTTGGAAATGATACCTAAGTGCTTTTCTTATTACCTGTAAGAGAGAGAGAGAGTTATTTTTGTAGGATACAAAGAATGGATTCTACTAGGAAGTTATGTCCTTTTTTCAATGAATCTGAAAGAGGGCTTTGGCAAAATAAGACCTAATTCTTGAACCAATTGCTTTACTCTTTATTCTACAATTTGAGCTTTACTTTTGCCTTTGTTGCCCTGAAATGAGAAAAGAAATTTCATTAGTGGATAAGATCCCTCTCTAGAAAGAATACTAGTTATGTAGTTTTTCCTTCCTTATTTGTACTAGATATCAAAATAAAAATTGTTGAGCCATATATTCCATCTACTAAATAACTAATTTCCAATTTGTGACCAGTGTGGCTTTCTAATGATATTATCAAATTCCTTTAAATTTGTTCTGAGGATAAAGGTTCTAGCTAATAAGTACAATTTGAATTTCTCAATTGCCAACATTGTTGCTTTTATTTATTTTTTGAAAGATGGGTAATTTATTTGTGCAATATTCCATATTCCATAGTTATAACCATAAACTTCTTCCCTTTTACCTATTTTTTCAAGAAAAACACATCCCCAATAGTATTTACTGGAATTTGTTTCTAAAATGAAAGGGCTTTCACATGGGAGATTTAATGGAGGGAGAGTCTAAACCTTATGTTTATTACTTTTAACTGCTTCAGTAATTTCTTCTATCTAGGGAACAAGATCCTTTGATCCTTGGCTTGGTTCTCATAGAAGGGATTAAAGTAATTTAATGAGCCAATAAATGATTGCAATCTCTGTTTATCCAAAAATTTGTCAAGGAAATTATATAATACCTTTAAGATATGTTCTTGTAATCTAATCTTCCCTTTGCTAATACTAATCCCTAAGAATTCACTATCTATAGTTCTTATAAACATTTTATTTTTTGAAAGAACAAGACCATTTTCTCTAATGAGCCTGAGGAAAACCTTAAGATGTTTAATATGAGTGTTTAGGTCTTTACTACAAACAAGGATGTCATCAATGAATACAAGGATGAATGGATATTCACCAAAAATACTATCCATTCTTTTCTAGAATTTTGATGGGGCATTTTTTAATCCAAATGGCATGACTTGCCATTCATAATGTTTCTGCAAGACTGGGATAAGAAAACCAATCTTATACTTATCCTTTTCCAGAATACCAATTTAACAAAAACTTGATTTTAGATCAAATTTTGAAAAAATGCAGTTATCATAAGGCTTTTTTAATAGCACATTTTAAAAAGGTAGTGAATGAGTTATATCCATGAGTTGTTCATTAATATTTTTATAATTGATAACCAATTTAGATTTCCCTCTAACTATTTCACTGTGTTTCTTGACATAGAAGGCTGGATATGCCCATTCAGACTTGCTTGGCCTAATGAGCCCTAAATCAAGCAATTATTTGATCTTAATTTCTACTTCACTCTTTTGTTCTGGGGAAAATGGCAAAGTGGATGATTTAAAATGTGGGTGGAAGGATTCATCTTTTAATGGCACCTACTGAATATTTATAGATATTCTAGAACTATTTTGGATTTATCCCACAACACTCTTTTAATTTCATGGAAATATCTAAAAGCACCTTAGATTGTCTGATTTGGAAATCATCTATCCTTTTTGACATTTTACTGATTTGATTTGGAGATTACTCATCTATCTTTTTGATAATCCATATGTTTGCTTTGAATATATTTTCCATTTTCACTTCCTTAGATCCAAAAGTAAGGACAATGGATCCATCTTGAAGTTTAATAGGATAATGATTTTTTGAGGAAATCATTACCTATTACAACATCAATGATATTGTTATTAAATTATTTGAAGGTTATCAATCCTATATGTCCCTTAAATATCAAGGGGATGTTTATTGTAATCAAGTTAATTTATGAGAATCCACCATTGACAATACTAAACCCATCTTGTGTTTTTTCCCATTTAAAATAGGGAATCACATCCTTTTTACAAATACTTAGGTCTGCACTAGTATCAGTCAAAACATCTAATTCATAAGGCTTATAGCCCTCAATTTTTTATCATGACTCTAATTATTATATTTTGTTGATTGTAAAACCTATTCAACATTTTTCCACCATAGAATGTATCTTTAATAAAGGCTTCTTCATTATGTTGAGAATTTTTTGGATAATTTTCTTCATCTTGTGGTTCCTCTTGTTCCAAGTTACTATGCTTTTATTTATTGACAATAGCTCTAAGTTTTCCTTTTGCTCTCTGGGATCTTTTTATATTGGCCTCTAGATCATCTAAGATATCATTTATTTTTTCATGATAATCTTATGTAAATACAACAAGGGCTGATGCATCTTTCTTAAGCTTTCTAAATAGGTCTGATTCTTTAGGAGTTTTGGTTTCATATAGAGAGATGAATTGTTTTGTATATTTGACAAGATCAACTTGTTAGGCATCACGCTTCTAGATAGCTGTGTAAAAAAATTATTGGTAATGAGAGTGCATGGAAAAATTCTAGATAGGAGTGGAATTATACAACTACTTAATTTTATCAATTTACTCTTGGGTAACTAGAGAGAACATATAATAATAATGATAACAAGCCTCAAAATCTGAATCAATGTTTTGATGAAGAGTACCTATTTGAGGAAGTTCTTTAGGAGCATTAGACTCAACATCAAATAATAGTAGTGAATTAATGGAATCTAGAAGGGAAATACCATCCTCACTCTTAGAATAAGTAGTCCATGTATACCAATTGTCTTGGGAAATATGATGGACTATGACAACATTAAGAGGTTTCTTCTTTTTATTTGGACAATTTAGACTGATGTGTCCCATCTGACAATAAGTAAAACATGTTAGTGTCTTTTTAGATTTGAAGGGAGGCTTTTTCTGATTAAGGAATCATTTCTTCTTGAAGACACTAGGCTTACCATAAAACATGTGAGAAGAAGCTTTTCTATTCTTCTTAGCTTTATCTGTGTGACACTGGCAAAAATACTTCATTTTTTTACTTCTTTTTTCACACCTAAAAGTGGAAAATTGGGGATATTATTAGCAATATTGGGATTTAACCATATCAGACAAATTTCTTACTATCTTAGAAATATTTTTTCTATCTCCAAATATTTACCATTACAAGATTAAAAATCTAAGTTAATTGTGCAAAAGTATGCATTTCTATTGTCTTAGGTTGTCCTAACCCATCCTCTTAGGATTTTATATGGTGAATTACCATATCTACCAGCTCAAGAGGCAAACTATTTACAAAATGTGTCTTAACAAGGCCTTGCCTAAAATGATGTGCTCTTCTAGACACAAAACATACATACACATATTTGGTAAGATAGGCCAGATCACATTTCATTCTATACAAATCATTTAAAGAATCTTTTTGAGTCTCATCAACATCTCTATAAAATTCTAGGATAATAATTTTTTTTAACCTTTGGAGTATTTGTTCATCTTCAACTAATATTTGGGCTTGCTCCCCTAGTGGTATATCAACCCACCAATCATGAAGATATCCAGTCATGTTGGCTATAAGAAGTTGAGTAAATGTTAGCTTATTTCTTTGGAAAAATATAGATTAGGAATAAGCCCATTTGAGAAGGATTTATTGGAGAGATTTGATCCAGGAATCCTTTTCAAGCTTGTGTCTTGTCTTACACCAGTCACCTATATTAAGAATAATTGGAAAGATTGGTTCAAATTCTGAGTGAAAGACACTATAAGGTTGTTGATTATATTCTTATTTTGGTCTTTTCTTATATATAGATGGATTATTTTTTGGAGGATACATAACATCCTTTCTCAGGCCAAACCAATTTGTAGCCATTTGTCTATGGGGAGTTTATTCAGTAAGAGTAGTCATTATATATTTCTAAGTTTGAAATTGTTCAGACTAGGTAAGTATAACCTTTTCCTCATCCTTAAGATTTTATTACTCAGAAGATCTTATGAGATAGTCCTGAATAGCTTGGGTTATCTTTCCTAGCTCCTTTGCTTTTTGTATTCCCCATTGCATTTTCAAAATTTTCTTAGCTTTGGAAATTGTGAACATAGGATTGCAATAAGGAGAGATTAGTATTGTGTTAGTATATGAAATCAAAATCAAAATAACACACTAATAGCTAACACCTTAAGCCTATCTCAATAAGGGGTTTAGTTAACATGACTATAATGGAAAACATAACTAAAATGCAAAATAAACCTTCTTTCACCTTCATTAGATGCTCCAAATAGTTTTTTGAAGAGGTTTGCTTGATTTGTGCTCATGAAATCTGCATCAATGAAGTGTGGCTACCTCTATCTCTCCTTGGCACCATGTTTGGCTTTGGCTTGGCTCCATAATTTGACATTATAACACTAATTTTAATAGATTTTTGAATGCATTTAAGCATTATAAGTTTGGCATAAAAAACTTAAAAATCAATAAAAAAGGCCTCATATTTATAAATTTTTGAAATAGTTTAGGATCAACCATGACCATCCATCTCAAGATTGAGATGTGTGGTTATGAATTAATCCAAATTATCTAATTAAAATTCTTAAATAAGCTCATCAATATTTGGGATAGAGGGGTATTAACTAGGCATGGAGGGTCTTAATGAGGCATGGGAGGTATTAATTTAGATATTTGTGACATATATGGCTTGTGGTTGCCACCCCATAGGATAATGTCATTTGATGTATTTAATGACTATAAATTTTAAAAAAATATTTATTCAACAAGTTCAATGGAAAATTAACTTAAGCTCTTGATTTGATTTAATTAGGCTTAAACATGATTATTCAATTTTGATGCAAAACCTTGGTAATTTATGCACAAATTAATCAAATTGGTCAAAATGTCAAATTATTAGCTTCAAATTTGACTAGATTGAAATTAAAAGTTGATGTTAGATACATTGGAATTGTTATCCTATTTAGGATGTTTCTAATGCAAAACAACAAAGTCACATGTCTCGTACAATAAATTTGATAGAAAATAGCAATCTAAAACACCTAGGTGCAAAAATGGCATTTTGACTTGAAATGATTTGATCAAATTTACCTAGCCCATAAATTACATTGTCCCATTTAGGGATACTTTGGCCAAAATGGACACTTGAATATGTCAGTTTCAAAGCTTTTAATATGTTTAGTGTTTTGAAGACAAATTGTGCATTTTGATAGAAATTAGTCAAAACTTTGATTAAAGGTTATTGGTGGCTAGATTTAAGTGTCTATAATTTCCCCTATTTAGAAAGATATTGAAAATCATAGGTAAATTAATGTCTTCTCAAATAATGAGAGATGTCTTGTATGCTAAAAAGAAGATGATAGTTAAATAAAAAGCTCCAAAGAGTGTTTGAAAAGCCTATGATGATGCCCCCTCGAGGGAGTGGCCATCACATTTGTTGATGGATGGTCTCTCAAAAAGAAGCAAGAAGAAAGGTGGAATTTACCTGTGGTTGAGATTAATCCAAATGAGAAAATGCTTACATGCATTAATTTAAAAATTATTTATTTACCTAAAGATGGTTATAATCAGATAAAAAAGTCAAAAATAACAATTTATCCATAGGTGGTTATAATCATTAAGAGGACTTGAATTATTGCATAAAGATGATTGTGCCCGAGTTAAGGTTGATTAGAAAGTATAACTCAAGGATATAACCTAGAATATAGATTAAAGATGAGCAGGTACAAATGTAGAAGTGATGTTTTAATGACTAAAAAAACCACAAACAACCAAGCATATGAGGATGTACAAAATGATGAAAGGGATGGATAAAAGAACAAGATTTGATCATTAGAAATAATTCAATTGTACCTACTAATGAGGAGATGATCATTCTTATTAGCAATAATACAATTAGAATGGTCAATGGGTTGATTTGATCAAGGGTGGGATGGAAATATTTACCAAGATGATAAGGAGAAACTTATGTAGCTCCATTGATTATAGATCCTATTGAAGCTAATTTTTGTTGTAGCATGTAATGGTAGGTATCATGATGGAACACCATGAAGATTATCCCAAAATATGCATAAAGACTAAATCCTGATCCAATAAACACTCAAAAATAATACACCAATGATAAAAATCATGATGACAATGTTGATGTATGAATATAGATGGATTCAAGTATAGGCATGTGCAAGGAATCACCCAACAAACACACATAGACTAAATCGAGGTGACAATGCTGAAAGTAAACAAATAGGCAAGCGAACAAAAAATAAACAAATAGAAAGTGCATAAACAGACAAATAAATTGAAATAAATAAACAAATAGAAATCTTGAAAAAAAATTAAAAGAAAGCATCCTAACAATGACCATGCCCCAGTAGGGTAGATCAAGGATAACTAACTAGGCTTAGGCAAGATACATGTTTTTGGATTTTGAAATATATGAATGTTTTTGACATTTTGAGGTATCTCAACTCGTTAGAGAATGATAAGATACCTACTTGAAATAGGATGAAAGATGAAAGATATCTTGCCAGATCAATTGTCACATTAATTTCATAGACTACTATTATAAATATGGATTGGATTGATTATTGAAACTTGATCAAAATCCTCTCACAAAAGGTGTGAGAAGAACCAAAGGAACCAATATCAAAACAATATCGTGTAAAATGACTAAAAATAGGCTTAGGTATAGATAGGAATGGAATGATAAGATGGAATGGTCTTGCTTTAGATAATGATGGATTTTGATATGTTCGATAAAATGGTAGTAGGGTTGCTCCCAAGTGATGGGGTGAATGGAAGAATATGCAAAAATGAAAAAAATGATATATAAAATAAAAATAGAAAATGAAAATGACATGGTACATTTTTTTTGGCTAATGATGGTTGTTGGTTTTTGATATGCTTGTCCTGGGTATGGTAAATGACATATGATTCTATTATTCTTGTTGAAGTGGAGAGGCACATCTTAATCAGAAAATGATATAAACATAATAATCAATCATATTAATTTCTAGCCCACATGTCATCTGAATAACTACTCTATCAAAAACTACCTGTAGATTTGAATACCAAGAATGTTGTTGTGCTCTTCATTGACCATTGATTCTGATTCCTTCAAGCATCAAGACAAGGTATCTTTGTAGCCTCTACAAAGGAAAGTATGACCATGGATGGTAAATAGGGATAAATAATGGATGGTAGGTTTGTTTTTGAAATGGAATGGTGGATGATAATGGAATGTGTAATGGTGGGGAAATGAATGAAAATTGGGACTTTCAATCACACATAATGTTGTTGATGTTGGATTTAACAAACTTTAGTTATGGTAAGGCTGAAGATCTCTAAAGGTGTTCTCAATAAGACCACCATATTTTTCTATTGTTTGGGCTTAAGAGTAGCTACTATCTAATTAAGCAGTAGATATGAATCTATTTTGATGTTATATTTGATTTTGTCTTCATCAAGTAGTGAAAAAAATTTGTGCTCAACTATTGGTGCCTCAAAGAGGTTTTCACCAATGAAGTTGTCTTAATTATCCCATAGTGCCTCCTAAATGGTATCACTAATAAACATTGGCTTTTGACTTTGATTTTCTTCTAGTGCTTCCCAAAAAGTTTCACTAAAAGATGTTGAGTTTAAACTTTTTGTGTCCCCTAGCACCTCCAAAAAGGTTTCACTAGGAGAGTGTTCTTTTGCTATATGAATGTGGTCTTGGTCCTCTTATTCTTCTTTAATTTCTATGTCTCCATGGATGCAGTTCAATAAAATATGATTCTGTCAGTCCCAATCGACACTTGTGGGAGATGGAATATCAATAATATAACTATGTTGGTTGATGGTAATGGCTTGTAGAATGGTAATGGAATGGGGAGATGCAACACAATCCTTATAGAAGACACTAGGATAACTTGTTTCAAAGCTAAATTACTCATCCTCAAAAACTATAGAAGGGTCACAAATATATTCAAACTGATCTACAAGGCATGCATAACTAATATTGTAACAGTCTTGAATGTATTTTCTTTCTAAATTTGTTTTTGACTCAAAGGACTCTGAATCTGATGTCAAGACTGATATTGATTCTTTTGTTGATGTTAAATTTGATGTTAATTCAAGAATATAAATTGAATCTAACTCTGATTCTTTATTTGATGGGTACTCTGTTACAATAATGTCTTGTCGAATGCTTAATTTTGGATAAGTAACGACTTGTGATGGCATGGTGGGTTCCATAAAGACTGGTTTATCAAAGTGAGACTCATCAACGATGAGAAAAAGGTTAAGAGATAACTCTTTAGAGACTAGCTTTTCAATAGAATTTTTTTGAAAAATAGGTATATGGTCAAGGTAATGATTTACCCAAAAATGGTTATAATCATTAGAAAGTGACTCAACAAAGATTGGCTCATTAGAGTGAGACTCCTCCACAACTAGTATAGGATTGAAAGGTGATTCATCATAGGTTGACTTATCATAAATGATTGGTTAAAAAAAACATCTTAGATTAGTTGGTTATTTTGGCCCTGATTTCCATTGAGTTAGAAAATACCAGTTTAGAACATAGCTTAGTCTTCGATTGATTGTATCATTTGAGATTTGGATGGGATTGGTACTAGATGAAGAATGGCCTTTATTTGGATAATGGCAGGGAATTAGGGAGCATGATTACTCACATGAGCCAAAGGATGAAGTCCTAAAATGGTAATGATAGGGTGGTATGAAACTTGATTACTCACACAAGCTAAAGGACTAGGTCCTAAAATGACAAGGGGGCATTATGGAGCTTGATTGTTCGTATAAGCTAATGGTGAGGTTTTAGAATGGTAATGAGGTATTGTGGAGCTTGATTTATTACACAATCCAATGTATTCAAGTACTGAAAAACCATATCATCCCAATCTTGAGTTGAATCATACGTTGGTTCTTGAATATGTTCTTTGTACTGATTATTGTAAAGAGGGTATGGATATGTATCCCAAATGACATTATCTATAGTTGGGTTTTCAAAGTCCTCCTCATCAACCATATCATCCTGATTGATAATTTGATTTGGATTTTGTGGATTTTGACTATGTTCTCCATATGGAGTATTGTAGAGAGAATAATAACATTTCTTAGAAAATCTTTCTCTGTAGGGATTCCTAATGAGATTTTGTGTGGCCATTCTATCATAAATTAGATTGTACACGACTTCACCATAAGTGTAGCTAGATAGATCTGCATAAATGATGAAAACTCCAAAATAGAAGGATTTGAGTTTTGTAAACTTTAAAATACTATGTCTAAAGGACAAATGTTTCAAACTAGGTCTAACTTGGTCAAAAGTAGAGTTGTATCTCCAAACAATGATTTGATCATGGAGATATATATTTAAAATGGTTTGAAAGTGGATTTGTATCTCTAAATTGGTTTTTTCTAAAACTTGGCATAAAATAGTCTAATGTCAAATGTTATACACATAAAAGGTCAAGCATCTGAATAAAAATTGACATGTTAAAGGTCTAGGTCAAAGTGTTTCAAACAAGGTCTAAACTAGAAAAGAGAAAAGAGTTACTAGGTCTTTTATCTAAATATGGAATCAAAATCTACGCTCAAATAAGATGTACTAAGACTTTTGGCCAAACGATGTCAAAAGTTAGATTTGAAACAAAGGATTGATGTGAATTTAATTTAGTTTAACAAATTTGGAAACAACTTTGACATAGACCCGACACATGAAATCAAACATAAACATGATAAAATGGTATAAGACATAAGGTAAAAGGCATTTAGACAAAGGCTATATTTTTTCAAACAAAAGCACAAATAATGATGAGGATAGGTATTTGAACAAACCATTAATAGTTTTTAAATTTGAGTAATTGATTAACCAAAGTTATGCAACCTAAAAGAGAAAGATCTGTATATCAATCTCATGAATTAAGACCTAAATAGAAATCAATCAATATTTTAATTCAAACTTGACAAGATTAATTAAAAACTCAATGTTGAAGACTAAGATTTGACCAAACAAGCTAGACAAAATTGGATATCATGATGATACATAAACAAGGTCCAAATGGTATACAAGACATGATTTGAAACAAATAATTTTTAGTGCAATGGTAAACAAGTTTTGAAATAAATTAAGCAACTTAATAGATGTTAGCATGATATAATAATGTGATCAAAGTTTTGTTTCAAAGACTCAACCATAAAATGGTTTGACATGTTTTGGGCAACATAACACTACCCTCTGTAACCTAAATAACACACACACAAACAAATTTAACAAAAAAATTTAAGGCACAAGTGTGGTGTAAAATAACTAGCATAACACCTATTTAGATAAAAGAGTGATGCATAAATAAATTGGTTTTGACATGGTTTACAAATAAAAATATTAGTTTCAATCTCAAAACACTAAGTAAAAAAATGACAAAATACAAATAAATTATCTAAATTCCTATTAAATGTGTGGCAAAGTAGGGTTGACTAAAACTAATTGGCTTTAAATTATTTCTAGATATATCTCATGTCTACCAACTTTCACGTTAGCAAACAAGAGAAGCATCACTTTAATTAGGTGTTTGTGGCACTTGGCTTGTTGAAAAAAGGTCTTATTGTTTTTATAACCATTACATCCATCGCTTTCTCAGTGTAGTGCAATGTTCAAAGTGCAAATACATCCCATGTGAAACTCCATCACTAGAAGGTGGTTTAACTGTTCAAACCTCCAATCCTAGTGGGAGTGGTTGAAGTTAGTGCTGAAAGGTGAAACCTTGGGTCAAAGCTTCCCTATAGAATTTTGGGGAGGCAATAAAGTCTCCTTAAACCAAGATGTAATAAAATAAATGACTAATAGAAAGACTTTAGGGTCGTTTCAAGATCATCTAAAATATTATGAGTTTTGAAAGAGTGCTTTAGATGACATTCTTTTTATGTCTTGGACTAGGCTCAAATTATGATGAGATGGTGCTTTTAATCCCAAAAGTTCCCTAAAAGGGACAGATAAGAGAGCATACATGCACGTCTTTTTTTACTAAAATAATCAACAAGCAAGGTTTACAAACAATTAAAGTGGTGTTGATTTATTACACCAAATTTGAAAATTTTTGCTTAGATTCATTACTAGCCCTTTGGATTTAGTACAAAAATGGAAAATATTGCACAAAATAACCACATAAAGCAATAAAAACCTAAGTTCATTTTAAACCCAAATTAAAAATTTAGGACTTAGCATAGATTCATGATTAAAACACCAAATTAAAAATATTTCAAGATTTATGATGTGTTTTAAGCATTAAATTAAAAGTACCTAAGACTTAGCTAAATCTTAGGTTATTTTTAGGCACCAATTCAAATGTGTGAGAAAAATGACATGTTTATTTTAAGCCAAATTTGAAGTGTGCATGATTTTTTATCAAGTTATTTTTAAACTTAATTTGAAAGGTGTGTGGTTAGTCAAAAGCATTTAAATCTACTTCCAAACTACCCCTTCAACCTAAAAAAAAAGATTACAATGACCTTCTTTGAAGCACTTAGGAGTTTGAGCAAATGACATTAAGAATTTAGCTCTCAGGTTGACAGTCGAGTTGGGTTGATAGGTGAGCTAGGTTGACAGGTGAGTTGGGTTGGCAGGTGAATTGGGCTAGTAGGTGAGTTGGGTTGGTAGGCGAGTTAGGTTGGTAGGTGTGTTGGGTTGATAGATGAGTTAGGTTGGACATGCGAGTTGGGCTACACAATCCCAAGAACAAAACCATGGCTTAGCAAAAATGAATTTTTGCCCAAATTTTTATCTTGTTTGCCTCCACACTGCAAGATCCTGCATGACAATGGTTAGTATGTTGCTTGTAGATGCAATTTAACTAAATTTATGAAGCTAGGTCCCATCGAGTGTGCCATTTGTGAACATAAAATTGTAATAAATAGAGATTAGTATTGTGTTATTATATGAAATTAAAATCAAAATAACACACTAATAGCTAACACCTTAAGCTTATCTCAATGGGGGAGCTTAGTTGACAAGACTCGAATGGAAAACATAACTAAAATGTAAAAGAAACTTTCTTTCATCTTCTTTGGATTCTCTAAACAATTTGTTGAAGTGGCTTGCTCGATTTGTGCTCATGAAGTCTGCATCAATAAAGTGTGGCTAACTCTATCTCTCCTTAGTTTTAGCTTGACTCAATAATTTGACATTATAACACTAATTGTAATATATTTTTGAATGCATTTGAGCATTATAATTTTGGCATAAAAGAGCTTAAAAATCAATAGGCAAGACCTCTTATTTATAGATTTTGTAATAGTTTAGGATCAACCATGACCATCCATCTCAAGATTACGATGTGTGGCCATGAATTAATCTAAATTATATAATTAAAATTCATAAATAGGCTCATCAATATTTGGGATAGAGGGGCATTAACTAGGCATGGAGGGTCTTAATGAGGGATAGAAGGCATTATTTTATATATTTGTGGCATTTATGGCTTGTGGATGCCACCCCATAGGATGATGTCATTTGATGATGTAGTTAATGACAATGAATTTCTAAAAAATATTTATTCAATAAGTTCAATGGAAAATTAATTTAATATCTTGATTTAGTTTAATTAACTTTAAACATGATTAGTCAACTTTGATGGAAAACCTTGGTAATTTATGTACAAATTAATCAAATTGGTCAAAATGTCATATTATTGGCTTGAAATTTGACTAAATTAGAATTGGAAGTTGATGTTAGATGAATTGGAACCATTATCTCATTTAATATGTTTCCAATGCAAAATAACAAAGACATGTGTCTCGTACAAAAAAATTGATAGAAAAGAGCAATCCAAAGCACCTAGGTGCAAAAATGATATTTTGACTTGAAATGATTTGATCAAAGTTAGTTGGCCCATAAATTATATTACCCCATTTAGGGATAATTTAGCCAAAATTGACACTTGAATATGTTAATTTTAAAGCTTTTAATGTGTTTTAGTGTTTTTAAACTAAATTATGCATTTTAGTGGAAATTTGTCAAAAGCCATTGAAAGTTATTGGTGGCCAAATTTAGTTATCTACAATAATCAACTTGTTAACAACTTACTGAAGCATTTTTTATATTCTGCCACATTCAAATTCTTCTAAATGTGTCATTCTTATATTCATTCTAGAGAATTGATTAGACATTTTAAAGATTTCTTCTCTAGATGAGTGGATAGAGGCTTGAATGGTTTGCTCAAATGTTGGTAATTAGATGGCGCTACTAGAAGTCATACCTTATTGAATAATATGACTAGCATCTGGGTAGTTGACTATAACTAATTTAATGTAGAAGAAAAGGCTTGGATTGATTTTTGTATCATTTTAGAATTCTATTCAAGAATGTCTATTTTCTCCATAATTTTTCTAAGCTTTAGACTATTTAAGTCATCATGCAAAATAATATGATGATTCTTAATAATCTACATGATATTTTTGTCTTCTTCTTCTTCAAGAATTTTGATTTAATCAGAAGTAGATTCACAATAAGATTTTGCTTCCTTTCTAGTTTCTACTTACTGATCAAACATGGTCTTTTGGTCTTTTCTGATTATATCAATTCTTTTTTCAAGAGCAACCTGGTCTATTTGATTAATTTGTTGAAGAATTAGGGAGTGATTGTTTAACATGGTATGAAATACCCTATTTTGGTAATCACTCCTTGATTATTCAATAGATTAAGCAAATGGACCAGTCTGCTCTTGAAAAAAGAATTGATATGGTCATAAAAGACCAAAAGACCCTGCTTGATCAATAAGTATAAATTAGAAAGGAAGAAAAATATTATTGTGAATCTACTTATGATTTAATAAAAATTATCGAAGAAGACAAAAATATCATGAAAACTATTAATAATCATCATTTTATTTTGCATGATGCCTTAAATAGTCTAGAGCTCAAAAAAATTATGGAGAAAAAAGACATTCTTGAGTAGAATTATGAAATGATACAAGTATTAGTCCAATCCTTATTTTTTGCATTAAATGAATTGTAGACAGTTACCTAGATGCTAGTAATGATATTCCTTAAGGCTATGACTTATAGTAATTCTACCCAATTACCAACATTTGAGCAAACCATTCAAGCCTCTGTCCATTCATCTGAAGAAGAAATCTTTAAAATGTCTGAGCAATTCTCTAGAATGAATATAAAAATGACACATTTAAAAGAAGTTAACTATGTCAAAATAAGAAAAAGGCTTCAATAAATTGCTAATAATTGATTGATATAGATGATAAAATTTTAAAATATAATAGGGAATACAAAAAACAAAGGAACTAGGAAATATAGCCCAAGCTGTTTAGGTCTATCTCACAAGATCTTCTAATCTAGAAATTTTTAAGGTTGAAGAAAAATTTGTACTTACCCAAGCTTAAGAATTCTAAACTCAAAATATCATGACTACTCCTATTGAACAAACTCCCCATATACAAATAGCTATAGATTGGTTTGGCCTAGGAAAGGATGTTATGTATCCTCTAGAAAATAATCCATCTATATCTAGGAAAAGGACAAAATAGGAATATAATCAATAGCCTTCTAGTGTCTTTCACTCAAAATATTAGCCAATCTTTCTAATTATTCTTAATATATATTACTAGTGTAAGATAAGACACAAGATTGAAAAGGATGCCATGATCAATTCTCTCCAAAAAATCATGCTCAGATGGGCTTATTCCCAGGCTAGATTTTTCCAAAGAAATGAGCCAACATCTGCTCAACTTATTATAGCCAACATGACTGGAGATATTCATGATTGGTGGTTTGATATGCCACCAAGAGAACAAGACCAACTATTAGTTGAAGATGGATATATACTCCAAGATTAACAAATGCTATTATCCTAGAATTTGTTGGAGATGTTGATGAGACTCAAAAAGATTATTTAAATGATTTGTATAGAATGAAATGTTATGATTTGGCCTATCTTACCAAATATATGTGTGTGTGTGTTTATATGGATAGAAGAACACAACAGTCTAGGCAAGGCCCTGTTAAGATACATTTTGTAAATATTTTACCTTTTAAACTGGTAGATATGGTAATTCCCCATATACAATCCCAAATTAGTAATTTCTTTAGCAACTAGAAATCCTACCTAGAATGATGTTGCATATATTTTAGCTTCCAAATCATTTTTACCTTCTTGATTTTATAAATCTTGTTGTATTTACAACCAATAAGGGAAGAAATAGGAATAGATAATTGTAGCACACCTATATGCTTGAATTACTATCATGCCACTTATTCGTGAAGTTTAATCTGTCAATAAATAAGGAAAAGGTGCCTTTGGTAATACTACCATATTATTACATTATTAGTAAAACCAATCTAAATTATGTACTTAAGTTGACTTTTCTCTTAATGAGCAGTTGTGCCTCACAAATCAGGTTATAAACAAACATATTCAAACCCCTTTTACAACTTCTATTGTGCCATATCTTAATGTTTCTCTCCCTTCATACCCTGTTGCCTCACTATGACACACTTCATTTTATGGAAAGTTGATCCCTCCAACGTGTGGAAGAATAAATAGTGTTATGGAAATTAAAATCATTTTAAAATAAATTGACATTTGATTCTAGTCAGATGGCATACTTATGGCTACCTAGATAGACATATATGCAATGACTGTATGGAATGCTAAGAATCTTCCTAAAATGGTAATGCCTCATTAAGTTAGATAAATATTTGACAATAATAGTTATATTTACAAATTATCATTTCCTGATGAATTTGAATAAATTTATAAAAAGTGGTGTTTGATAAAAAGGAGACAAAACATAATACCTCTCCTATAAATAATATGTTTATACTAGGTAATAGAAATAAATGCTAATATATTATTACCTTAATATTTATGATATGAGTAAATGATATATCGTTATATCTGAGCCAAAATAATAACAATGTACCATATTAAAATTGATCCATAAACATCACTGAAAAACTCAAAGTGAATTTTTAAACATACGGATTCTAAATTTTCTCAAACTTAACAAATTCTCGAAAATACTCAAAAGAACTTGCAAATTGTTTGGCAAAGTATTCTCGGTTATCGAATTAGATTAGAATTGTCAAAAAGACTAATATCTTCCATTCACCCATAAAACCGAATTTTGTTTTAAAAATTAAATGTCATAAATTGTTAATTTTTCAAATATTGCATGAGTTCTTGATTAATTAAAAAAATTAGAATACTGAAAATGAAACATGCAATCATGACAAATTATCACATGAAATTGATAACGGAGTTCAGCATTGATTGCTTACATCTCCGAGTCCGCCCAATAGTGAGGACCGTTTTCTATTAAATTTGCGCAACAAATGGCCTTGAAACGCTACAAAACTTCCCTCAGGCCTGATCTCTGTCCAAGAATTCCACCTTCACTGATAAACTCAAGCTCGGTCACACGGAATCCTTCCTCAGTCTTCAACCCCCTTCCGAAATTGCTTTTGTCCTTCATTTAATCTATTGGTATATCCAAACAATAATAATAACATTCTCTTTTTAATTACAAAACATAATTAAAAAGGCTTACCTTTTGTGTATAAGGTCGGATATTGGAGAAAACCCCATTAGCTAGCTATCTCCAAGCTTAAAACAAGCTCTCAGCCTCTTAAAATAAAACACAGTCAGAAATCCGTGTTAAAACAAGTAAAAATAACTCCCTTTTATAATATTTCAGCATCTATTGCTGAAGCGGTCAAGGCATTTTTTTTTTTACATGGGAGGTCAAGAGTTCAAAACCGGCCGCCCACCTTTCTAGGCGCCTTGCACGAATTTGAATTTGTCTTCTCCTTGATTCACGCATCGACCTCCTCCTTGGGCGCTTCAAACTTTGTTTTTATCTCACATGTGTGGGTTGACAAGAATTAAACAAGGCTTAGTAAAGCCTATCCGCCATTTCTGTCGTGGGTTTTTGTCCCACATGCCGCACATGGAAAATGCGTAAGGCTTTTAAATAATACTTCATCTGCCACTTGTCACGTGTTATCCACATGCTGCGCACTTGGAGAAAGGGTAACGCTTTGAAAGGGTCTTTGATCGCCCATTTGTCATGTGGCTTTGGCCACCTAAGACTCCTTGACTCACGCTGAGTCTTTCCTTGGAGAGCGCGCCATGCCACGCCATGCCACGAGATTCGCCACCTTGCTTGCCACATGGCTCAGTGAACGAGCTTATCTCTGAACTTAGTCATGCCACGTGTCAACCTCTCATTGGTCCACATGTCGCATATAAATAATGCGACGTCACTTGTCAACACCAAATTTTTTCTCTGTTGAACCAAAACTTCAGCGGCCCATAACTTTTGCATACGGTGTCCGTTTTTCGAACCGCGAAAAGCGTTGGAAAGCTCTCGACGAGCTCTATGCTGAGAAATAATTTAAACACTGACTTGAAACCTTTTTTCAGAACCCAATTTCTGATCACACCTCCCCAATCGCAGGTTTTGGTCTCCAAAAGTCCAATATCTTCTGAAATCTTATAACTGGGCTACTGCATCCATGAAAACAGAACCCAATCATAGCAAGGATATAAATAATTGCATTAAAATGATTCTCAATAAAACTGTAAAAATGCCTAATCCAAAGGCATGAGTAAGTGAATCTGCAACTGCCAAAGTGATTACAACATACCAAAACTGTCTGTCCAAATGTCACATCTTGTAAAGCGGTGAATTGCCAAAAACTGAAACAACTCCCAATGTAACTATAAGACAAGTTTATAACGCTGACAACATACAATAAATGTTGTGGACATGTTGCAATACAATGCCCTAGTATGGGAATTATATGCTAAGCAAATGCAAACAACCTAAAGTGTATGTTGCCTAACATTTAAACATACCCAAAGGGTCTTAAACATGCATCTATACATCCATGTGCCAAAGATGCATTCAAAATAACGGTCAAATAAGTGTTGCAAGGAATCAAATCAACCTACAACATGCTTTCTGCTATTATCTCCAGCTGATCAAATGAGTTCAAGTCCTCTAGACAACTCACACATCGTAAATAGGAGATTCAAAAACTTAGAGTTATCAAAAAGTGAGAATTGAAAAACTTCATATGGTAAACCTATCTTGAAGTATTCCCACCAACTCTAATCTACATCTTATCAAAGCTTGTTCATCCACTTAGATGAATTTTTAACCATGCTTTGCAAAAATAATGTAGTGATAATCCACTTAACCATTTCTTTCTTCTTAGTGAAATTGATTTCCTTAGTGGATTCCTTATCAATTGCATATTGTTGACTCAACCTCTTAAATGGATTTTCACTTGTAGGTTTTACCTTATCCTGGGTTGTATTGTCAACTACATTATGGATTGAATTAGCTTCATTAACCTTAGTGAGAGGTTTGTAAATCATCTTAGTTTTAACATTACTTGAATGTGAAGATGCATGAAGCTTAAAACATCTATCAATCCTATGTCCACTCACTTTACAATGAGTGCAAATATCCTTCTTAAGTGAGGGTCCCCTTTTGCCAATTCCCATCTTATCATGAGAATGGTCTTTCAAACATGCAATTTGCTTAAACAAAGCTTTTCGTTTCCAACAAGTCTTAGCACTATGGTTATTCATCCCACAAAAAGTGCATGGAAATGATTGCATTATCTTTTGTCCATTATATCCAAACTCCTTAAAAGTATCAATTGGATCAAAATATTTAGTGTAAGAATCAGGAGGTGGAATCTCAATACCTTTTTTACCTTTACACCTTTGAACTAGTGGCCTAGAACTTTCGCTATTGGAAGCTCGTCTTCCTTTAGCCATGAAAGAAACTTCTCCATCATCCACCTGCACACTAGTATAACCCAAACCTCCCTGAAGAGGTCTATGCTCAACCTGAATTGGGTTAGTTATACCTTGGCTATCTCTACCAAGTCCTCCTCCATTATAACCCATTTTAAACAACAATTTAGATCCTATGCCCTTAGTGTATATTTCAAAATCACCAAAAACAATATTACTAGAATTTGAATCTCAAATGGTAGAAAAAGATGAAGATTCCTGTGGTGAAAAACTTACACTGCACTCAGTCATAGTTTATGCATCTGAAGTTGAAGGTTTTACCTTTTCACACTCACCACATTGCAATCTAATCAAGAGCTCATCCTTGGATTCAAGCTCTGATTTTAACTTTGCCACTTGCAATTCAAGTGCAAATTTTTGGCATCTCAAGATTGCGTTTTCATTTTTGATGACCTCAATCTGTGATAACTTGCCCATGGTTTCCTAAAAACACCTGATTTCACACTGCACACTGCAATATAATCAATTTGCAAACCAATAATCCAACTATTCTGGAAGCAATTGTCAATACACAACTAGAAGCAATCCCTGCATTCTAACTGCTCTGATACCAACTTGATCCGTAAACACCACTGAAAAACTCAAAGTGAAGTTTTAAACATACGGATTCTGAATTTTCTCAAACTTAACAAATTCTCGAAAATACTCAAAAGAACTTGCAAATTGTTTGGCAAAGTATTCTCGGTTATCGAATTGAATTAGAATTGTCAAAAAGATTGATATCTTCCATTCACCAATAAAACCAATTTTTGTTTTAAAAATTAAATGTCATAAATTGTCAATTTTTCAAATATTGCATGAGTTATTGATTAATTAAAAAAATCAAAATACTAAAAATAAAACAAGCAATCATGACAAATTACCACATGAAATTGATAACAGAGTTCGGCATTGATTGCCTATGTATTCGGGTCCACCCAATAGTGAGGACCGTTTTCTATTAAATTTGCGCAACAAATGGCTTACAAATTCTTGAAACGCTACACAACTTCCCTCAGGCCTGATCTTTGTCCAAGAATTCCACCTTCGCTGATAAACTCAAGCTCGGTCACACGGAATCCTTCCTCAATCTTCAACCCCCTTCTGAAATTACTTTTGTCCTTCATTCAATCTATTGGTATATCCAAATAATAATAATAACATTCTCTTTTTAATTACAAAACATAATTAAAAAGGCTTATCTTTTGTGTATAAGATCGGATGTTGGAGAAAATCCCATTAGCTAGCTATCTCCAAGCTTAAAACAAGCTCTCGTCCTCTTAAAATAAAACACAGTCAGAAATCTGTGTCAAAACAAGTAAAAATAACTCCCTTTTATAACATTTCAGCCACTGTGGCTGAAGCGGTCAAGGCATTTCTCTTTTTTACACGGGAGGTCAAGAGTTCAAAATTGGCCGCCCACCTTTCTAGGCGCGGGAGGTCAAGAGTTCAAAACTGGCCGCCCACCTTTCTAGGTGCCTTGCATGAATTTGAATTTGTCTTCTCCTTGATTCACGCGTTGGCCTCCTCCTTGGGCACTTCAAACTTTGTTTTTATCCCACATGTGTGGGTTGACAAGAATTAAACAAGGCTTACTAAAGCCTATCCGCCATTTCTGTCGTGGGTTTTTGTCCCACATGCCGTGCTTGGAAAATGCGTAAGGCTTTTAAATAATACTTCATCTTCCACTTGTCACGTGCTATTCACATGCTGCGCGCTTGGAGAAAGGGTAACGCTTTGAAAGGGTCTTTGACCGCCCATTTGTCATGTGGCTTTGGCCACCTAAGACTCCTTGACTCACGCTGAGTCTTTCCTTGGAGAGCACGCCATGCCACGAGATTTGCCACCTTACTTGCCACATGGCTTAGTCAACGAGCTTATCTCTGAACTTAGTCATGCCACGTGTCAACTTTCCATTAGTCCACGTGTCGCATGTAAATAATCCCACGTCACTTGTCGACACCAAATTTTATCCCTGTCGAACCAAAACTTCAGCGGCCCATAACTTTTGCATACGGTATCCGTTTTTCGAACCGTGAAAAGCGTCGAAAAGCTCTCGACGAGCTCTATGATGTGAAATAATTTAAACTCTGACTTGAAACCTTTTTTCACAACCCAATTTCTGATAAAAAATGTTAATAAGTTTAATAAGACTAGATTGTCTAGTTTATAAAAATAGATAATAACATCATGAATACATATTTTATCAAATTAAACAAACCATTTTGTGTCATTAGATTGTTAAAATAATATTTAATGAATGAAATATGTTAATAACATCAATAAAACCAAGAAGTTTCTAAAATATATTACATCTTAATAAAATGGTACCCTGATTACCTTCTAATCTAGGAAATTGATGAACCCATATTAATAATATTTCTTCATTTATCATTTATAAGAATGAATAAGTTGAGATTATAGGATCATTGGAAACATTTCATTTGTTTAAAAAGAACACTAAATGCAGAAATGTTTAATTATTGTGACTAGTATTGGTGGATGAGTCATTAAATCAATATGAAAAGTAAACATTACTCTAATAATGTCACTTATAAAATATTAGCTACTTGAATGTAGGATAATACATGAGTTTACTTGTATTTAGGTCAATCTAATTGAAGTATGAACTTGAATCATATATTGTCCATTCAAGAATAATAGAGCTGGTTAACCAAGTGAGTTTATAGTAAACAATTTAGTTATGACAAAATTGACCATTTGGTATTGTGTAAACAAGTCGATGGGTTACATGGGTGGCATGGGATACCCACACAAAATGTCATATCATAAACACATTATTAAGATATCAAACAATTGGTAATATGGAATATTTAGACCTAGTAACTATGAGATGTCTAGGTTGAGAAGACCTTGGGATAAGAGTTGTGGATGCGAGACGTGAGGTATAAGAGATGGGAGGGTATATTAGTTAAATCCACACAATAAATTACTTATCTAATGAGTTAATATTTAACAAGGAGAACTTTGCAAATCTAAGAATTATGGTTGTAAATAGTGTATATAAGTAGTGTACATTAGGAATGTTTTAATTCCTATCTTGGTTCACAATTACACTCGTAAGAAGCTATGTGGATTAGTTGCGGTGTTGGAAAGTTACATAATGATATCTTTCTCAATTTTTAGACCCATATCTATCCTACTCATGAAGGATAGGGCCACTCTTAGTGGATGAGAGGTATGCAGTAGATCCAAAAGGTTATGAGGTTGGAGGAATATCTCTCTATAATAATCCTCCCTGCGTCAACATGGTCTACTTCTGGTCTATGATAAATCCTCTACTTACTTGGTGGAATAATTAAATGTTAAAAAAAATGGTTATTGTAATTATGGATGTAAACTGTTAGTGTATGTCTATCAAATTTGTAAACTATAAGGAAATTTAAAATGGAATTCAGTCCTAGTTGCATAGTGGTTGCAATCAAATCAAATTCTATATGTATGATCCATATTGTTGTAAATTTGAAATGATAATTGATTATTCAATTTAAACATAAAGGATAGAAAGCATGGTAATTTGATATTGTAATGCATAATTAAATGCCATAGTCACTCTGATAGTGAATGATTATAACTAATAGGAGAGATTGTATAATTAAGCATTTATCTTAATTATTTATGATTGAGGTGTTAACATTTTGAATTGAATTACATTAAGTTTTCTATTAAATATATGGCATGTGGGTAATTGTTTTCTTTAAAAATGTATGCACAATAAATTATAATACGCCTTTGAATAATGCAAGTCATTTTTCTTTGATTATAATGTATGCAATTAATTATAGTACATGGTTTATGAAGTAAATTTATATGTTAAATCAATCACTATGAATTGTTCTTTCAATACTCAGTGGAATTTGGAATGTATGTATGGATTAGATTATGTGATATAACATTTAGTTAGGAAGTTATTCTATTTTTTTTAAATGACTAGTTTAACTTTACCTTAAAGGGGTTGTCATAAATGGAGAAGCTTATATCCCTTAACACCCTCATAATATCCAACAAAGATGCAATGCTGACTATGAGGTTGCATTTTCTCATGTTTATTCTTCATAATGTAGGTCATAATAGGAGATCCAAACACTCAAAAGTGTTTCACTATGGGTTTTTGACTGCTCTAAGCTTTAAAAGGAATGACTCCCTTTAATAATTTTTGAGTAACTCATTTCTAAATATAATAAGCATAGTTGATGGCCTCAGCCCAATACTAAGGTGCAAGAGACTTGGAGTGTAGCATACACTATTCCATTTACTTTAAGGCCTTGTTCTTGTGCTCTACAAGACCATTCTACTAAGGACTATATGGAATTATATGTTGTAGTTCAATCCCCTCTAACGTGCAAAATTATTCAAAATCATTAGTGACATATTCATCATCATTGCCAGTATGTAAAATTTTGATGGCATTATCAAACTATTTTTCTACAAGTGCCTTGAAATCTTAAAAATGATCAAAGAATTTAGATTTATGCCTAAAAGAATACACCTAAGTATACCTTGAAAAGTCATCGATGAAAGTAAGCATGTATTTTGTCATTTTAATTGAAGGAGATAGAAATGGTCCAAAAATGTCACTGTGAACTAGCTCCAATATTTGTGTATCTCTCCATGATTTACCTTTGTTATTCTTTTCCTTAGGATGCTTACCAAGTATGTAACCTTTAAAAAATGTCATCAAAAAAATGAACATGTGGAAACCTCAAAACCATGTCATGATGATTGAGTTGTCCATGTAGTGATAGTTGAGATGGATGAATCACTCATGCCATAATTTATTCACCTCATTTAAATGAATTAGTAGAGAAGTAGAGGGTTGATAAGGAGCAAAATGTGAGAAAGTATACAATCATGACTGGTGATCTACTTTCCCAAATGCAACAATGGAGTCATTACATGCTTTCTTAATAACCACTAAATTAGGAGTAAACTCAAATCTCTTTCCTGAATCAATGTGACAGATCTAATAAATATATAAGAGTTTGGTAGATAAAAAAGGAACACATAAAACATCTTGAAATGTCCCCTCATTCACTTTAATATATCTTTTCTCACTAACTTCTATAGAAGTATCATTACCTAAAAAGATAGAAGACATAGAATGAGGCTCCAAGGATGAGAACATATCCTCTGATGAAGTTATGTGGTGCAGTATAGTAAAATCAATTACCCATGTGGAAGGTTAGGATGTAATGGTAAAAAGTGCTTTGCCCTTATCTTTGTTCTTTCTACTATCTTTTGCCTTAAAATATTATTGTGTTGATGAAATATAATTGAAAGAATCATGGACATTGATATTGTATTTCTCAAGCATCTTAGTTAGTTGGTCAATTTTCTTCTTCATGTATTTATATTCATCATTATCAAATATTAAATTAGGCACCTATGAGTCAGTCTTTATTAGGTTTCCCATTTGAAGATAACTCTTTTGATGCTTTGAACTTAGCATCAGATTTCTGACCCTTTCTTTGTTATGGATCCTTCTTGTTCTATTTTTCTCCTTGCTACTAGAATCCTTCTATTTTTCATGAATCATAATTAAGGCATGTGGTTTAAATGACTTCAATGTATCCATTTTAATGAGCTTGTCTTACTTTTGAATCAACTCAATAATAAAGTCATCTAAGGACAACATGGTCCATGTAGCTCTAAGGGAACACTTGGTGGTATGGAAGATAGAAAAAAAGATAAAATAGTTAGATCCTAACTTGGAAAGGATGGAAAGAATCATATGATCATAAATTTGTTAATTTCACATAGATTTAAGTATAAAATAAATGATTTAAACTTTATGAAGAAGTCCTGTATAGTGTCAAAGTCTCCTGGGCTCAAACTGATGAGCTCATTCTTCAACTCATGACCTTTCATTATGGCCTACTTTAAAAAAAAAATTATAGTATGGTCCACACTTCATTAAGATTAGTTACAAATTTAATATGAAAGATTAGGTTGGAAGACATAGGCATGCCTAGAAGACTGTAGGCTTCATCACTTCTATTAAACTACTTCACCTTCTCTACATCAAGTGTCATTTTTTTGGTACCCATCATGATTCAGTGTAAGCCTTTTCTCCATAATAGGATTTACATTTTGAATTTTCACTCTTGATAGTTGAACAATGTAAGAAGTAGAACTTAACTTTGATCCAGGGTGTAGAAAGGAAGTATCTATTGAACTGTGTGTGTTAAAAGACTAGGAATATACACCCCCTAAATTTATAGAGGTTTAATTTTATAGGTCATGAGAATATCACCAATGAATATGGATTAAAAAAAAAATCACACTTAAAAAAAATGATGCATGAAAAGGAGACATCAATTGAAAGTTATAGAAATTTGAATGTTTCTTTCTTGCAAAAAATAAAGATCTCCACTTTACCTAAATTTTTGGGTGCATAAAAGTTTGGCCAATATTTGTGAAGAAAATTTAAGCCCCTTGGGTTGGTTATGAAAAAGGGCTTAAATTCCCATGTGACTAGGGGTTAAGGGTTAGGATGAATGTCCCCTCCCCATTTTTGATTGATTTGATTGATGTAAGAGTGATGTTACTCAAAAATGGCTCCACTTTTGAAATGAATAGTGCAACTTTATACTCAATTAAATATGACATCTTCATGGTCATTATAGGTTGAAAATTAGATGATGAAGATTGGAGTATGCTTAAATAAGGGTCATATCCCTCCTAGGTTTATTTTAGGGAGGCCTAGTTCCCTTGTGTTGTAAGTAAGTGTGTCAGAACTTGTTAGGGTTGCATGCAAGGTCATTAGGGTTTTTAGGTGTTGTCAGTGAGGTTATTGAAGTCTATTAGGGTTATGCTAGGATCACCAAGTTTCATGGATATTTTCAATAAGGTTGTTAAAGTATACTAGTTCAAAATTTGAAAGGGCTCAGATTCCACCTGGTGTGCACACAACCATCCAAATGTCTGCTTGAACTTACTTTTTTGCGAAGAAAAGTCCAACAACTACCACAAACCACCACAATTATTTGTTCAAGGTGGAAATTCCATTGAGTTGAATACTCAAATCTATAGATTTGGTATGAATTCTCTAAAACCCAATAAAGACCCACTTGGTTTCTTGACAAACCTAGAAATAGTTTCTCATCAAATTTATCAGATGTACAAATTTTTTTAGAATTCAAAAAATGGCCTAGAACCTTCATAGTCAAAAAATGACTCTCATGAAATTAGGTCATATTTATAGTTGTTCCTAAGGTTTTAACACTTTCTAAATTCAATGATATTATCTATTTTTACTTTGAGACTCAATATATAGATTTTATAGAAACTCCACCAAACCCTATAAAACTAAAATCAATGAAAAATACTAAACAAACTAGAATGTTAAATCTCATAATAGAGGTTATGGTATTCATCTACCAGAAAAACTCTAATACCATGTCGGAGTGGGCCATAATTGAGGATTCATCGAGATATTATCGAATGCATGAAACTAAACCTGTATGGAGCAATAAAAAATAACTCAAAATGAAAGAAACTTATATTTATAACAAAAAAGTTTTATTAACATTATTAATCAAAAAGTACATAGAAAGGTACATTATATAGTGAGGAATTATGTCACTCAAAAATATAAATAACTCAATTCACAATTAGAAAATGACTTAAAGTACATTTCTCCTAATGACCTATTATTAACCTAAGAAAACTAATTAGATGGCATACGTAAAACTACATAGTAGGAAAAAACCTACACTGACAGTTTTTTATGAGTTTGATGAAGGTATGCAACCTTATTTCAGTTCTAAGATATTTTTTAACCCACTTTGGAAGGTTTTCCTTGTTGTTTAGTCATGAATGTCTTTTTGTTGAGGGTGTAAACCCTTCTATTTAATTAATTGTTCTTTATCTTAGATGTTGAGTTGGATTTTATTATTCATTTTGTGGTCTTCAAGGATGTGGGCTCTCATTGTGTCCTAGGCCCAATTCATAGCTCTAGATTTTGTAAAAGCTTTTTTATTATAGTTCATAGCTTCGAACAAAAGTGTTTCTTGGTTCACAACTTCGATAAAAAATGTTTATCTCTAATATAAAATATTAATTAAATATTTTTAATTAAAAAATATTATATAATAAAAACATTTCAAATTAAAATATTTCAATAAATCCATACATTTTAAAAATTCAACTCTCGTAATTATTTTCTCTTATTTAATTAAAATTGAAAGGTATTCACTACATGACATAACAAATTGATTCATTCCAACCCATTTAAAATGAATGTGTATTGCCCCCTCCATATGCCCCCCTACACCAAATATATTTGAAGACATCCAAATTATATAATTATTAAATTAAAGCACCTTACGTAGAGAGATTTTTTTAAGTTTTTTTATCTAATAGGGTTTTCTTATGCCTTGCATCAAGAGCCATGGTATTTTCATCATTGGCCCTCCCTATCATACCAGTTCCCTATGATATATTATCATTTATTGATATCTAATAGCTTCACCATCTGAGCGAGATATTTAATGGATTTCCCACCTTCCCCTTTAGTTGTTGAAGCCATGATAAATGAAGAAGGAGAACTCTATAATGGCACCATCAAAGAAACAACCAAGGAAATTTGTCCTAAAAGTATATCATTAGGTAAGGATTCTCCTCTTGATGTTGTTCTTACTCAGCCTGCTTTTGATTCTACTTATCAATGGCTATAACAATTTTTCCTGAGAGGTTACTTCATTGGTCACATTCTTTCTAAAAGCATGCTCAAATCTTGGGTTCAACCTACCTGGGAAACTCATGGTATTAAGCTTGAGAATGTCCAAAACATAACCAAAGGTTATTTATATTAAAATTTGTTGACCCCATCCATGAGGTGTTATATTGAACACGTCAGCCACCTTGTATGTCTGAAATTCCCTCCTAATGTTATTCCCTTAGACCATATACTTTGTAGTCTTAGAGCATGCTAATATAAAAGTACCTATCTGGGTTGAGTTCCCTGGTTTGCCCCTACCATGATGGTCCTTCTTGGATCAAATAGCCAGATCTATAGTCTAGATTGTTACTCATGAGTCCTAGTGATTCTACTCAGCCTGGGAGAAAAGGAGGGTATGTTTGGAAGTTGATATTTTTAAGGACCTCAAAGAATTTATTGCAATTCAAGTCGACAACTCTCAATATTCATAGAGAATTTTTTACATCAACTTGTTTAATACTTGTTTTTGTTGCCAAGCCACACACCACAAGATTAAGGACAGTCTTTTGTATCTCCCTTAAAATAGGACCCCTTCCAAGTTGATGGTTGCTACTCCTAAGAATACCCAAGAAGATGGATGGAAAATCATTGGAGTGGAGAGGAACAATCACAATAAGGGGTCTACTCAAACCGTTCATGGGATTATCAACAAGCCTTTCTAGCTTCGTGCCTGAGGCACTTAAGCTTTCATCTCTATTGAGCAAGGAAGTGCCTTGTAACATACTCCCTATCAAGGAACAATCACCTATAGAGGTAACATTGTCTCAACCTCAATTTCAAATCATGCCCCTAGTGGTGAATGTGTTTTTAAGTTCTCAAGTATCAATAGACATCTTTCCAAACGATCTAGATTTTACATCATAAATCACACAGATGACATTGGTAAGTGCTTGAGTAGTCCCTCCTAGAACTTTAAAAATCACTCTCAAATCCCCATTCATCATGGTTTTTTTAAAGATGTAGAGTTTGTGATATAATTTTATCAACAACCAAAGTTTCTTCTCTCCAACTTTGAGCATTTCCTAAAGAATAAATATGAAGCCCTTGAAGGGATCAATACAAAGGATATGTCTCTTGACACCATAATATATGAATTATTTTGCATGGAATGTTTGGGGCCTAAAAAACTCGATCCATAAGTATGTTTTTTGAGATGTGATAATTAATTTTGTAGATATGAACATTCTCTACCTTCAAGAAGTGAAGCTGGTGGGTTTCCTTCTCTCGATTGTTGCTTGAGTTATCTAGTCTAGCAGTTTATTGTTTTCTAACAATGATGAGGTAGGCCATGGTGGAATTATGACATTCATTGCACCCAAATGGCAACCTCATTTAGTGATGTTTGGCAAGGACCCCACCCATCATGTCATATGGGCCCTTTTCAATATCAAGAATCACTCATTTGGAATTATTAATGTTTATGCCTTGAATGACACACATGAGTAATCAATTTATGGTAATGGATTGTTGATTCTCTTTCTAAGGCACACTAGGCTATATGTGGGGATTTTAATATGGTAGAACAAATAACTAGAAATATTGGGACTCTACCAATGTAATGGGTCACCAGTAAAAGGGAGGCATGGTTGTACATGCAAAATAAATTTGGCTTTCATGACCCTAATGTAGGGGGCATCTCCACACCAAAAATTTCATACACTTGGACCAATATTTGAGGTGGGATTGATCAGGTGCTTAAACAACTTGATAGTGTTATGCTTTCTACTCAATCATACTTCTTTTTTGATAACATGTTTACTCCATCAATAGAAGACTTGGAAGATTTCATTCTCTCTGACCACTTTTTGATTAGATATTGTAGTAATTAGCATTTTAAATAGCCTAAACTCCATAATATGTAATTATTTATTATTACAACCCTCTTGGATCATAGGCCCACTATGACACACATAAAATGGGTTTGAAATCTGATTCCTAGGCCTACTCACCAACTAGGATGGACCTAGTGGTGGGTGAATTCTCTTAATTGGATGGATATATTTTTACATATCTATGGGTGCCAATTAGCCAAGATTTGATGAAGATCCTACTCCACCACCTCTTCAAAACTGAGCCAAGTTGTGGCCTCCCTAGAAAAATACTTATTCAATGAAGCTTTCTAACTATAGGTGGCCAAGTTATGCCACAAAATCCAAATGGCTAATCAGCACAATGCCCACAATTCTCAAATTTGATCTCATATGCATTGGCTCAAAGTTAATGATCAGGTCTCCAAGGAATTATTCCACATGTTCAAGGATAATTCCACTTCCTAATAGATGTATTCCATTTAGGATAATGGGCAAAGATACATAGAGATACATGAGATGGGGAAGACTTTCTCCAAACATTATTGACAGGTGTTTTCATCACAACCTCCATCCATGGAAAGCCAATAGGCCTAGAACTAGTGCCTCTCAGTAATTCCCACTAAAGTTACCATCACCCAAAGGGTTTCCCTATGGAGGATCTATTTGAAGCTGTGATGTAAAAGGCTAATGACAAAACCCTAGGATGTGATGGCTTCCCTTGTGAGTTTTATAATAAAATGTGGGATATTATTGGGGCTAACCTTTATTAGGTCTACCTTAAATCCTTCCACTCACATACCTTGGACTCAATGATCAAAAAAGGGCATATCAAATTCATCTTGAAGGCTTGTGATCCCAAGCTTATTTATAATTGTCATCTTATCACTTTGATTAATGTCTCTTAAGTAACTATCGTTAAGGCTTTGACACTCCACCTTAGACATATGTTGCCTTTGACCATCCAACCTAAACAGATGGGCTTCATTCAAGGCTGATATATTATGGATAACATTATTTTAGTGTGGGAAGGCATGGAATGGGCCCATTAATCACATCAAAAGGCTTTGTTCATTAAAATTGATTTTGAGAAAGCTTATGATCACATTGAGTGGCCATTCATCCTGGTTATGTTATAATCTTTGAGTTTTGATCCCACTCTCATTTAATCTATCCACATGTTTTTTTGATGCCTCAATTTTCCTCTCCCTTAATGGAGTCAACTCAAAACCTTTTGGCCTCTTCAAATATGTTATGAACCCGTGATATATCTTCTCTTTACTTTGTTAGTTTAGTGGTTGATATGGACGCATATGATTTGTAAGTCATCCCATGAGCATTTTTTTTTATCCCACATTCATGGGAAGTAGTAATTGCTTAGATTAAAATTCATATATTAGTAAGTATTGAGGCCAATTAAGGTATCCACAAATTTATTGTATTGAGCTTGCTCAAAGGAGGTTATCCCCTCGAAGTGGCCTATTATCAGTTTAATCTTTTAAATTGTTCTACTAATATTCAAATCTATTAATTCATGTTGTTAATTCTTATTATTTCATGCATTTTTATTACTTTTTGTAGGAAGATCCTCTCATCTGATATCAAAGTGCTTTCTAGGGCCACAATTTTTTTTAGAATGTCATAACTTTGTTCTGTTGAGTAATTTTTTCAAAAAATATTAACTTTGTTTTACTAAATAAATTCATTAAGTAATTTTCTATAATCTATTTCAAATTAGGGTAAAAATTTAACCACTTAATTATGGGAAGTGCTCAAGTGAAATTCCTAAAACTCATCATGAGGAGTACCATAGGAACCTCAATGTAACTAGCCCATTGAGAGGACTTGCCAGTGAAATAGGCAATGGCCCCTTCTCTATTGAGTAGTTCCCATTCATGAGGAAAACCAAGAGCTATCACTAAGAGGTAAATTTATGGCTAATTATTTTTTGGAAAGCGATACTCGCTTATATGGTATTGGTGGCTAGAGTGATATTTTTCAAACCCTTAGGTGGCCATTAAAACTCAGGGCCCATTTCTATCAATTTTAAAATATTTTTAGAAAATCCAAAAAATCAATCAACATTATCTACAGATGGTTAGAGGACTTGTAGGTAGATATTTGATAGGAACCAAAATCTATAAACCATCCTCAGAGTATCAGTATATTTTAAGAGAACTTACCGCCAGATAGAAAACAAAAAAATATAGTTTTTTACCTATATCTATCCATCTATATCTCCATTGATCCTCAAATTTTATCCAAACACTTGAAATTTCATTATCCACATTTTCTTCTTCAAGGTTCCATATCCCAATTCCACTCATAATTCTAGTAAATCTCAATTTTCCCTTTTTTCAAGTTTTTCCATAACTTCTATTTTTATCCGTTTGTCTTGAAAATTTTCCACTATGTTCATTACACCTCCTTACACCTTTTGTTTTTTCCCAAATTCAAAACTGTTTTTACTAAACGTGTCTTAACTCTAATTTTCCTATCCATTGCAAAAAAAATCTATTATTCGGATCATGGTAGTAACCTAAACAGGAGAAAAAAATATGGAGGATGAAATTGTTGCCCTCAAGACCCACATCAAAGATCTTGATGAAATAATTCTTGGCCTTAGTCTTCAACATACCACCATGAACAACAAATGACATCTGGAGTCTTCTTTAGACACTAAGTTTTCTTCTTCCATCAATCATCATGGATCGAAGCTTAATTTTTCTCGATTCAATGGTGCAAATCCAACTAGATGGATCTATCAGATGGAACAATATTTTAGTCTGCATAATATTTTTTATGCCAACAAAGTTTTGCTTGCATCCTTTCACTTAGAACTTGAATCCCTTCAATGGTATCATTGGTATACTAATGCTCATGATGAACCCATATAGATTGATTTTTTCACCCTCATTTTGTAATGGTTTGGCCCTACTACTTTTGATGATTTTACTATAATACTCACTAAACTTTTCCAAATAGGAACCATGAGAGAGTATCAAATAGAATTTGAAAAACTAGCCAATCACATAGAGGGATTATCTAATGAATTCTTTAAGAGTTGCTTTGTTAGTGAACTGAAGGATGCAATTTGATTTGAGGTCAAAATATTTTGGCCTAACACAATGATATAATCCTTAGGGTTGGCTAAGTTGGTAGAGGACAAGATCACAGCTCAATAAGGAGTCAAATCTAATTTTTCTCCCTTCAAAAATACAACTCCACAATGATCCCAAATAATATCAGCCCCTAGAACCACTCCTATCAAGTGGTTGATAGAAGAAGAGATGCAGGTTCATAGAGAAAAAGGACTGTTATAATTGTGATGATAAATTCACTTGAAGACATGAATGTGTTGAGTAAAAGCTTTACCTATTAGATGTGGAGTCTCCACCCACAACTAAATATTGGGAAGATGTTCAGGATACAAAAAATTATCTACAACTAAAGATTTGGAGGATGTTTAGGATATAACAGATGATCCAAAAGAAACTCAGGTGATTATAGAACCTGCTTCTCAAGAAGACCAACAAGAGATCTCTCTCCATGCCATAGTAGGAGTCACTAACCCACAAACCATGTAGTTTAGGGGTTACTTCAAGAAGATCCCTCTCACAATACTCATTGATTTAGGTAGCATTCATACCTTCATTAACCCTCAGATTGCCAAATAGGTTGATTGTTTTATCTATCTTTGCTCCAACTTTGAAGTCATGATTGCTAATGGGGGCACATTACCTTGCAAAGGAACATGTCACAATGTGTGTATCTCTATTGGAGATTATAAATTACACTCCACTATGTTTGCCTTACCCTTAGGTGGATGTGCTATTATTTTGGGAGCTCAATAGTTACACACACTAGGACCCATCTTATGGGATTTTACTGAACTTTGGATGCAGTTTGTAGACAATGAAAAAAACACACATTGAAAGGCTTACAACTAGGATCTATCATCATCATAAGTTCCCATCACATGGAAAAAATTCTTAAGAAGAATTCACGTGGTGTCATTGCCCATCTCCATTCCATTCAAATATAACCATCAATAGTATCCACTACTTCTGATCTACAAACCATTATGTAGAGGTATGAATGTGTCTTTACCAAACCAGTGGGATTACCACCTTCACAACTAGAGGATCACCGTATTTAACTCTTTCTTGAAAGTATTCCTCTCAACATCAAGCCTTATCATTACCCATTTTAGAAAAATACCAAGATCAAGATGCTCATTCAAGACTTATTAAAGTAAGGCTTTATTCACCCTATTACTAGCCTATATTCTTTCGTAGTTCTCTTTGTTAAAAAAAGATGGCAATGACACCTTTGAATTGATTTTTATGCACTTAATCACCTTACAATCAAGGATAAGTTTTTGATCAATGTTATTTATTAGCTTCTTGATGAGCTTCATGGTGCTCATTTTTTCTCTAAGTTGGATCTCTACTTTGGATATCCCCAGATCCAGCTTTATGAGGATGATATCCCTAAGACAAATTTTCACACATATGATTGCCATTATGAGTTTTTGGTCATGACCTTTGGCCTCATTAATGATCCTTCAATATTATAGACATTGATGAATAAAATATTTTGACTCTACTTGTGAAAATTCATTTTGGTCTTCTTTGATGATATCCTCATCTATAGTAAAAAAATGGTTTGAACATCTCCAACATCTGGAACTTGTATTGTAACTTTTCTCTGACCATCATCTTTGTGAAAAATAGTCCAAATGTAATTTTGGATAGAATGAAGTGGATTATCTTGAGCATATTGTTTTATCTTAAAGAGTTTGGGTGGATCTTGAGAAAATAGCTACCATGACAAATTGGCCACATCCTTAGACATTCAAGAGCCTCCATGGTTTTTTGGGGTTGACTAGATATATCACAAGTTTTTCAAGGATTATGGGAAGATTTTATCTCCACTGATAGCTATGTTGAAAAAGGATGCTTTTACTTATATGTAAGCTACTAAGTGTGAATTTGAAAATTTAAAACAAGCTATGTGCACTACCTATTCTAGCTATGTCATATTTTTCTAAGAGAATCACTATCGAGAGTGATGCTTATGATAATAGACTTGGTGTTGTTCTCCTCCAATAAGGATTCCCCATTGAATTCACCAGCAAATCCTTTTCTAGAAAGAATTTAGTGGTCTCTACTTATGAGAAATAAATGATTGTCATTTTGCATACAATACATAAGTGGTGACCATACCTATTGGGAAATAATTTTTGCATCAAAACTAACCAAAAGAGTCTAAATTATTTCCTAGAACAATGGGTCTTCACCCCATCACAATAGAAATGGGTTAGCAAACTCATGGGTTATGACTATGAGATCACTTACAAGAAGGGTAAGGATAATATTGTGGTTGATGTTATGTCTCACACATTTATGGACCAAGCTTTTCTTTCATCTATTTTCATGCCTATTATAAATTGATTGGACACTATAAAAAAAGGGTATGTCGATGACTCCTCATTATCTCCAATCATTCAATAATTTCCCACTAACCCCTCAACTGTATCTCATTATTCATGGGATGGTGCTTCTTTGTGATACAAGGGTCATCTAGTACTTCCCTAGAGCACATATATTCATTAGGCTATATTATATGAACTTCATGCTTCTTGATCTATAAGGCACTTAGGGTTTCTTAAAACTTATGAATGGGTACAATGCAACCTATTTTATAAGGTAATGAAAAAGGCAATTCAATAGATGATGGCTGAATGTGATACCTGCCAACATAACAAGGGTGAAACAACACCCATTGTTGGGTTGCTTGAACCCTTTCCCATACCTACAAGGATTTGGACCGATATTTCTATGGAATTTCATTTAGGGGCTCCCTAAATCTAGAGGGAAAATGGTGATCTTGGTTGTGGTTGATCTCCTCCCTAAATATAGTCATTTTTATGCCCTCAATCATCCATATACTACCTCTATAATCACATAAATTTTCCTAGACCAAATTTTACATTTTCATGGCATTCCTTCATTCATTATCTTAGATCATGATGCAACCTTCACCATCCATTTTTAGATATAACTATTTTGATGCATTGATACCTAATTGAAGATGAGTTCTAGGTATCATTTAAAAACAAATGGCTAGACTAAAATTGTCAAAAAATGCTTGGAAATTTTTCTTCATTGCTTCACCTTCGAACAACATCAGTGGGAAAAGTGGCTCCCTCTCACCGAATGCTAGTACAATACCTCCTACCATACTTCAATGAAAATGACTTCATATGAAGTAGTCTATGGTCAAGAACCACCAGTGCTCTTTTCATACACCCCTAATAGTTCATCAGTTTAAGTGGTCAACACGAGTCTCTGAACCTAGGATTAGATCCTTCATACTTTGTGTGATAATCTTTATATGGTATAAAATCAAATAAAACAACAGGTGAATCAACACCATTCTGAGCACTCTTCTCAAGTAGGTGATATGGATTTTCTTTGCTTGTATCCATATAAGAAAACCTCCATGAAACTCAAAGGGCATCATAAGCTATCTCCTAAGTTATATGGGCCCTATAAGGTTCTTCAGAAGATTAGGTTGGTTATGTATAAGTTATAACTCCCACGTTCTCCCCAAGTTCACCTAGTTTTTCATGTCTTTTATCTAAAGAAAGTTCTTGGCACAAACATTAGAGTACAAACTATTTTAATAGAACTTGATAATGAAGGATCCATTCTTCTTGAACTGGAGGCAATCCTAGACAGATGCACACACCAGCTTCACTTTCACTCCAACATCAAGGTTTTAATTTAGTGGTATGGAATGTAACTAGAGGATATAACATGGGAACCACTATTTTAGATTCAACACCAATTCCCACATTTGAATATTTGAGGAAAAATCATTTTCTAAGAGAGGGGATGTTATGAACTTGTGATATCTCTTCTCTTTACTTTGTTAGTTTAGTGGTTGCTATCGATGCATATGTTTTGTAAGTCATTCCATGAGTATTTTGTTTTATCTTACATTCATGTGAAGTAGTAGTTTCTTAGATTATAATTTTTATATAAGTGTTGAGGCCAATGAAGGCATCCATGAATTTATTATATTGAGCTTGCCCCCTTTAAGTGGCCTATGATCAATTCAATATTTTCAAGTGTTCTACTAATATTTCAATCTATTAATTCATGTTATTAATTCATGTTATTTTGTGTATTTTTATTAATTGTTACAAGAGGCTCCTCTCAAAATCCATTAGAAAAGGTTTCCCATTTGCCCCAACCTTATATGTTCTTACTATAGAAGGCTTTCATTATCTTTTGGCCAATGCTCAATCACAAGGCCTTGTGCATGGTATATCCCTTCCTTTATAAGAACCCCAATAACTTCTCAATGTGCACTTTGTTGATGACTCCTTCCTTATGGTCGTCAAGGAAGAGGATGTTGTGGCCAATGCTATGCACTACCTAGAGGTCTTTTGTCTTTCTTCTGACTCTGACATTCAATGGTGTAAAACATAGTGTTATAGGCAATCCTTTCTTCTTCAACCTACCTATATGGTGTAGTATAATTGGGACTAACTGCAGAATGATGAGATTTTTAAATTTTCAGGAATTCTATTTGTCTTCTAGGCTTATCCCTCTCAATTATAGTAGTATGTGGTGGACTTTGTTGAGAAAAAACTCTTATATTGGATCACCAAGCCACTTTATTTGGTTGGGAAATTTCAAATTTGCTCTAAAGTAATTGCTACCACCCATGTGTACTATTATTTTTGATGGGTGACCACCAAACAGGCTATTCATAAACGCAATAAGTTACCATGGGATTTAATTTGGGCCAATCTCTCTACCTATAATATCTTTTATAGAGTTTTTTGGGATTATTGTTGTCTTCCTTATGAGGTTGGAGGTATGAGCCTCATTAATATCTCTTGACAAGCCTCTACCCTGTGCACTAAATGGATTATTCATGCAATAGAGGGAAAATAATTCTAGAAGACTCTTGTTCATAATTGCATCACTTAAGGGTCACCCTACAACTACATGGCCTAGAAGGGACTTGGTTTTCTGAGTCTCCTTACCCTTATCACCCTAATTGAAGTGGTAGGCAATTTTGTCATTAAGAGTATCTAGAAAACCTAGGAAAAATTCAAACCATGGCTATTATGGAATGGTTCAGGATTTAGGGATGGTATTTATATCAACTAGTAGTCTATATGGTGGTCTCCTATCATCAACATGCATGTGGTGCCACTTGCAAAAGTGCATTGAATTCATGTGCTTAGGTTTTATTGCAAAAGAATCTGCACCATGCAGGACCTTTTCTACAAAGAGTCTCAATTTTGAATCCCTTTAAATTCTTTTTATGGTAAATTTAAACCTTCTTTAGATGATAAAGAGTCTTATGATGAGATTATGGAAGTAGTGCCTATGGACTTTCTTCACAAGATCTTCATCAACTATACCTGTCCTTGGTGGAAGGACTAAAAATTGTATAAAGAGGCTCTTTTCCAAAATTATATGGCCAAAAAAGTTATGAATGAATCTCTCCATTATTCCCCTTTTATCTGGGGGAAGTGCTTCCACACTATTTGGTCAGCTTGTACTGAACCCAAAATTATGCATTTCAATTGGTGTTTCCTTTATCAAGGCTTTTGGTAGAAGGCTTGTCTAATTGGGGATTTTGCTACCCAAATGTACTTTATGTGGCCACTTTTAAACCATAATGCAAATTTTTTGGTATTGTCTGAAGGCTTAACATGCTTGGGTCTAGATTCGAGACTTTTTCCACTCCCTCTACTCAATTCCCTTTAACTGGTGTCATATTCTATTTAGAAATAATCCTAGTCTACCTCCCTAGTACACCCAAGTTTGTCATGATTTCATAATGGGAATTTTATCCTAGCTATGGAAAGATCAAAATTCAACCTTATTTTATAATAAATTTGTTGACTCTCTATTTGCTACTTATGACAAAGCTACCATTGTTTCTAATGTGATTCTATAGATACAAGTATAAACAAATAAAGTGGCTATATAACTTGACTACCTATAGTAACTTCTCCATCACTAGGGTGATGTACCTTGCATAGTTTCTTGTGTGTTTCCTTCCCCACACTAGAACACCCCATCTCATAACTAGGGTGATGCTCCTAGAGGTGGCTCTCACCATAGTCATCCTTATCACCATTCTTGAGCTTTTGGTTCTTCATAACAACATCACTCTACCTCTCTAGGTCAATAAGGAAGCTGGGGATATCCCCTCATAGATCAATATTTTGGCTGGAGATATCTACCTCAACCACTTCAACATGATCAGGGGTGGGGATCTCTACCTCTAGTAGCCTAGCTCTGATAGAGTTTTCAGTCTGACAACTCCTAGGATGGTTCTCCTTAGCCATTTGATAAAAATTTTACATGACTTAATTTAGCCATTTTCCCCTCACATGCCACTGAATAAAAATATAATTTTGAATAGGAGGATACTAATGATAGATGGGACCCCATGGTTGATAAAAAAGACCTTGTCTCTAGGTGGGGTCTTCTTAGCAATGCCCTGATCTCAGTTGATTTAGTTTCTACTACTGGTTATGTTGCCCATTTTTGATGTATTAAATCCTTCTCTAGGCTTGTCCTAGTTTGTTCATTATTTTTATGGCCTTGGGCCTTTTGTTTCCTAGGCTTGGTGTAGTGTGTCATTGTTGGCATGTCCTCTTCCACCTTTTTTTATGAATAGTCTTGTATATATTTTATTTATAATAAAATTATAAGTTCTATTTCATCAAAAAAAAAACTTGCATGGAAGTGTCATGATTTATTTTGTGTGTGTATATATATTTAATTAAAAATCACTTAATTATATAGATATTGGCAAACATATTATAATATGATAAGTCTATAATTAAATTAGAACTTTTTTTGACTAAACTATCATAATTAGTGTGAATTTAGTCTATCAAGATTATTTAAGAGCACAATCTGAGTCTATGTGCTTAAAATATTTAAATAAATTTATGTCATGGATTGAGTTTGATGGTCATATGCCTATATTTACATTTTTTATTTTAAAATATAATTATTTTTTTATAAATCATATTAGATGTAAGGTAAAATTTTGAATAAACACAATAAATTATAATTTATTTTTAATGTTTTTTTTTCTATTATAAATTATATCAATATTTGAACGATGATACTGAATAAATGATTATAATCAATTTTTTTATTAGAGTTAGGTTAACTATACAAATTAGCCCTAAATTTATATCATAAAAATGATATAATAAGCATTGGGACTTTCTTTGTGCTTTTGTCCTCCTTTTTATTTTTGGATGTTTCACTTGTGGAAAGGGTTGTCTCCTTGTATCAATTATCTTTCATGTGACCCTATGCGTCAATTTAGGATGTTTACAGGGATTGGGCCCCTTGTTTGTACTCTAGAATTGGTTCATAACTCTGGTCAAAAGTGTTTTACCCATTCACAACTACAATAAAAAAACATTTACCCATAATATAAAAAATGACATAATAAACCATCATCCTTACAAACCAACTTGAATATTTATCTCTATTAAAACATTTAAGCAAAGTGTGCATGTCAAGTAATGAATTATAAATCAATAAGTTATAAGTGCCTTGCCGAACACCTCAATTTGATATTTTGGTGAGGACTTATATTTACAAGTTCATTGCCTTGAGATCAAAACCCACAAATGGCATGTTATATGCCAAACAACAACAACACAAAAAAAAATCCACTTGAGAGAGGCTAAAAAATGTCAATAAGTTGTAAGTGCCTTTCCAAGCACCCCAATTTGGTATTTTGGCGAGGACTTACATTTACAAGTTTATTAACTTGAGATCAAAACCCACAAATGGTATGTTTTATGCCAATCAAGAAAAAAACCTTCGCTTGAGAGAGCTTATAATAAGTCAATAAATTATAAATGCATTGCCAATCACCCCAATTTAGTATTTTGGTGAGGACTACCCACATGAATCATGAGCATGAAAAATCACTTTCCCCCATTTATTGGTTAATCATTTAATATTTCTACATATTAACTTTAAAAGATTTGTGGTTTAGGTGAGGTTCCTTCTCTCGTGCTATTGTCTTTGGTTTAAAATATTATTAGCAATTATTTTTAAAGGTATAAATATTATGTCGATTGAGGATTGGTATAAATGTTTTTGTAAATTGTGTGCCTATAACAATCAGATTTATTGAGATATTGATAAAACCAATATTAGTATAGATATCTTAATTTTATTTGTTTGTAAAATATCAAAATATATCAATCTCAAGGTTTTTATTTTGATTTTTTACATACCATAATTATTAATAATTGTATTATTTTATTTATAAATTTTCTCTTAAATGGTGATAAATTGTGTCAATTTATCTGCACCAATGTGTCAAGCTTGATAAAATATTTCTAATAAAAATGGGAGCTCCAAACTCCATTGTATGGTCAAGATATTCCAATTTTTCAATTAACTTCTCTAAGAATAAAGGAAAAAGTTCTAACTAGCAATTAAATGGACGTCAAAATTAAGGTCAAAATTTAAAATGAACACCTTCACAAATATTACAACCCACCACCACCTCCTTGATTACTATTGTAAAATACTTATGGATATAAAAAAGGTCAAAAATAATGATTAACTAGACGTCAAATTAAAGATCAAAATAAAAAATAAACATATACACATTTCAACTCTCCACCACCCCATTACCATCATAAAATGCCTCTCAAAATAATTATGAAACATGATGAGGTACGATTTGCAACATTCAATAAGACATTATACTACCCATGAGGCTCACCCATGGCCCTTAAAATTATACAACAACAAATGCAATTTTATATATGATTTTGACATGTTTAATAATATCATCAAATTAAAAAATTCCATCTAATAACCATTAAATCAACAAGATTATTACGATTTAGCAAGCAGATTTATACCATTAAAATCCATATTTGCAGACACTAGAATGTATAGTTTTTTTTATGGCATTGAGATACTCTCATATAAATGTTATCCCATTCACAAACACATCACCCCATTTTCCACGTACATACCACCAAAACAAAATCAAGCTCCAAATATTCCCCTTATAGGAGACATAATTTTCAATTTAGAAAGAATACCTACAATTTTATGTTATGTAACAATTTAAAACGTTGTCTAATGGAAATATTTAAGAGCTAATATAATAATAAAGAACAAAAGTTGTGCATCTAAAGAAATAATTAATCAAAAAAATTAATTTACCATATTAAAAGGATAAGGCTACAATAATATGTATATCCCCACAAATCATAAATTAAATAAATCATATATCTCGTTAAAAAGGGGTTCAAGTAAAAATACTAAAATGAAACACAAATATTGAGACATCATACCTATAACAAATGTTTATTTTCTCTCATGACAAAGCTTGCATATGAATGTTAAGTGCAATGCCACTTGAAAGTTGTTTCCAAAAAGAAAAATGAATTGTCTTAGTGCTTGAAGGTCAATGATGGATGGTGGACTACACATAGGGGCAATGAGGAGGATGAGGGTGGGTGATTAAAAAATCAAAGGGACAAGGGTGATTGAAATGGCATAAGCTCGAGGGAGAGGTAAATGAATTAGAGAAGTAGTTTCCCACAACATGAAGATGTGCCGACAACATGGGTGAATAGAGAGTGAGTGCATGTGGAGTTGTAAAGGTTGTGCACATGGAAAGGAAACGAGAGGAGAGGGTGCACATGTGGAAAACAACCAACTTAAAGAGAGTTTAATACACTCATAATGTCATTTAAATAGGTGCCAAGGTAGGGGAGGTAAAGACAACTCAAATGGAAGACCCTTAAACAAAACATTTGCATTCCAATAGATGCTAAGGTAGGGGAGGTAAATACAAATGTAACACAAATAAAAGAAGTTAAAGAGGCACTATTAAACATGGAAATGAGAGAAAATGAGCTAAGAAATAAAGTGGAATAAGCTAAAACATGGACACAAATAGTAGAAGAACCAAAAAGCAAACATAAGGAGTTGATAGAGAGGTAAGATAAGAATAAAATGATAAAAGATAGAGCATGATAAATTATCAAATATAATTATCAAAGGGATAAAAGACTATGGAGAATAGAAGCATACAAGTAGATTAACAAGGGACTTCCTTTCAGACCAATTACAATACTAGGGATAAATCAAATAAGAAAATAGTTGATAAGTTGAGAGGCTCACACTATTACATAGATGAAGACTTAACCTTTATGCAAGTAGAAGAGATAAACAAGGAGTGGGTAAAGGTGAAGGAGACAAAGAACGAAAGGAAATGGGAATATGTAAATAATTGAAAAGCCTATATCATAAATTGACAAACCTAAAGCAAATAGGGAATATGGCTCACCTAAGAGCATATTACAATGGTATGCTAAAATTTTAAAGGCTACCCTTAGAGAAGAGGACCCAAGTTAGGGCATGTACCCATGGAAAAAGATATAATAATTTTGAATAAAACACAAGAGCATGATGCACACGTGACACTAGATTTTTAAGGGTTAAAGAAGGCAATAACATGAAATATAGCAACAAAGAATGACAAAGGGGTATGTGGGTATAATGGTTTAAGAAATGAATCACTAGTTAGGAGTATCATAAGAGAAAATCAAGATGAAAATAAATAGTACATTTGAATAAGAGTCATGGAAAATGTAACAAACATTGGGTAAGTGTATAGGGAATTGGTGGGCCAAAAGGGGGTCCTAAGTAGACATTTAAAAAAAAAATGAGAAACCTCAACTTGTATAATTATTTGAGATGGTTACACTCAAACTTTGAAGATGATATAAGAACATAAATTGTAGCATTTAAAGTCTAGTTTCTAAACCACAATTTTTTTCTTAAAATGGTCAAGTATAAATAAGTCAAACATCTAAAATTTGAAAGAGGAACTCATGTTTTAAAAAAAAACAAGGTATATAGCTGACCATGTGCCCCCTCATTTTTGAGTGTCATTTAGTATTTTTTGAAACATTTTGGTTTAAAGTTAGATAAGGGATCATCTAGTTTTCAACTTATATATATTTTTAATCTTTTTAATGAATATTAAATTTTTTACTAATTTTACAAGTAAATGGACCTTAAAAATGGTAAAAAATAAATAGTCGACCGTGCATCCCTATAACTACCTTAAAAAAATCATTTCTTAAAAATTGTATAGAATTAAGCCTAGTTTGCAACCATATATTGTTTTTTTGCATTTGGACAAATAAAATAAAATATACATAAATAAATATATACATGAGTAGTTATAACATATTTGACATAAAATGACACATAGAAATCAATATAGATGGAAACCTTATACCATCCTTCCCACCCCACCAGACATGGTGGTTTTATATACATACATACATATGTATGTATGTATGTATGTATGTATATGATTTAATAATTTTAGAAATATTAGAGTATTATACTTAATTTAGTTAAAGGTCTAAGTTAAGTAAATCAATAAATAATATTGTAATAATTAAGCTACTGATTTGTATAATTTAATTATAATTTAGATTTTTTTAAAATAATAAATGAAGATAAATGTAACTTATTTAGAAATAAATTGAGACAATTGTTGTAGGGTCTCAAATTTACTATGCAAGATTGAGACAATGTCACAAATCAGAAAATAGATTTCATTTTATGAAAGGATAGGAGCACCAAAATAAGACACTCTAGGGTCTGATGCTATAGTCTTATTCTTCCACTATTGTACAAAAGACCTAAGTTTTTTGAGTTTTGTCTGTTGTCTCTAAGTGAGCCTACCTATAAAATTTTAGATGTTAGATGTCTATAGAACTCCCTATAGAACTGATTTAGTCTTTAAACCCTAGACTCCATTGTAATTTGACAAACTTTGAGAAAGAGAGAGAGTTAGTGTGTGTAAGATGTAATGAATGTGTATCTACACCCCTTATATGGGCACACTACTTACATATCAATACTCCAAAGAGGGATCAAGTCATATGTAGTTATCCCACTTGATGTGCTTTGTGCAATAGTAGATGAAGATGAAAAAATGCTAAACTATGTATGCTTGAGGTGGTTAGGAACTGATGTAAGGATTTGAATAAGCTTGTAACTCTATTAGATAGTTGTATGCAAAGAATAGGGAAATAGACCTGAGTAGTATTGATTACTTTGTGATATTTGTCAACCCTTTCTAAATGAACTTTGAATAGGCTTTTATAGAGATATATTGGTCATGGGTTGAATGTATTCACATTAGGTCAATAATAAAAATGATATGAACTAGAAGAAAATGACCATTAGAGCTAAAAATGTGATTGAATAGGAGCGTTGAAAATGGACACTCTAGAGTTTGACGTTATAATCCAAATTGGATGCTATTGTCTTGAAGGTACGGGACCTAAGGGATAGAATCATCACTGGAAATACAACTTGCCTGAGCTAGAATCAGATCTTGAAGCTCTACAAATGATTGAGAATGAGTGAAAAGGTGTCTAAAAGGGTTATGAGAGAAAGTAAGAGAGATTTATGGGTTGGATGTCACAAGCCACACTCAACCTACTAATTTTCACATTTTATATAACTGCATTTGCCCTTCTTTATTTTAATGATGTAGCAAAATGAAATACTAGGATAGAGGAAAAATAGAAAGCATACCTATACTTATCTACATGAGTGAAGCCCATGAAGCTGTGTGATGTTGAGTGTACATAGAGAGAGCACATCATGAAGTGTAAATCTATAAGAAAAAACAAATAGTAGATCATTTTTTTCTAGATACGCTATATCTAAAATAAGAACATACAAAGTTGGGCAAGAGAGAGAGGAAGAGAAAAGAATTAATACACCTCACCAGATATGTAGACTAATACAAAGCCTATTGTGATACTAAATGATGTTGTATCAAAATTAATATCATGAACAGAGTCGAGTGCTCAATTCTCTAAGAGTGGCTCAAGAATGTAAAGGCTGACCCTTTATATCCATCCTCACCCACTAAGTGAAGCTATGTGATCATGCATGTGTTAATCAAAGTTTGGACTGTGTGTCCAATCTCTTTGAGTAGGTGACTCAAAAATACAAAGACTAGCTAATCTTTTAGCTCCATCGTTGCCTCGTAAAGTGAAGCTATGAATTGATACCAGTATCAAATGTGTGTCATGTGAGATGGATTTTGAAGCCCATAAATTCTTTATAATTTGATAATGTAATGTGGTTAGTTGAATATGTGTCATAAACTAGGCCACTCTTGGCCACTTTGAAAGGTGGAGGTTAGGCTTGTATGAAAGCGACTTCAAAATTGAGCAATAGGTTTATGTGGAACCCACTCAAGAATGATGGAGGTTAGGATTGTATGAAAGTCACTTTGAAAAGATGCCAACCACCTACAGATGGAATAAGACATGTAACTACTGAGAATACTTGGATAATATACTAAACTTGAAAAAAAAAGTCAAATGTGTCATGCACATTGCCCCCAATCATTGGTGTCTGAAACATGGATTCTAACTAGAAGCTATATCAACTGTCTAATCTAAAACTAGAAGTGAGAGACATCATTCCATGCATGATTCTCCCTATATCTATATTCTCTGAGAAAAATTGTATTGAAACTGCTAATTTTGAATTGAATTGTTGCCGACAAAATTGTAACTAGTCTTACCTTTTTGTTTGTTTCTAAAAAATATTTTTTTTTGCTATTTGGATAGGAGCACTAAAAATAGACACCCTATTGTCTGGTGTTATAGTCCAATCTTGGTACTTTTGTCGTATGCTATTTCTAATTATTATTCTTTAATTATCACTGTCTGCCTAGTCTATTCTATGTGTTTTGAAGTCTAGTTGCTATTTTGGATATTCTGAAAGATAATTTTTTGATCGATAGAAGATCTAATCTCTATGAAAAAATCCCTATTTATTTCCCCCTCGTTTGAGGGTAGGAATAAAGACCCTATAATGACTATCCTAAAAAAAAAAGAGCCTTACAAGTATGTTATGCTACAAAATATATGATAAATCAATGATAATCGATAACATATTTAAAGATATAACATGATTTTTAATGAAGATTGTTAAATCAATAAGGGTATGCCTAGATATATATAACAATGTAATAACATGTGAAAAATAATGAAATAGAATTGAAAGTATGGTTAGATATTAGTTGTTAGTTGTTAGGTGTCAAAGACGGGTGGAACATGATGTCCATCATGGCATTAAATAAATCAAGATAATGCATGATGTGGATCATAGCATTGCAAACACTAGAGAAGTAATCAATTAACAAGCACACAAGATAAGAAGAAATAAGCATGTAAGAGTGGCCAAGGGGCCAAGCAAATAAGGGACATGGGCACATATCATTCAAATTAGAAAGTAAGCATACACGACATGTTTAAATGTTGCATACACTTATAATTAAAATCAAGTAAGGTTGGTATAAGAGCCACATACACATAGAAGAGTACAAGCATAAGACATTGATAAATGTCCTAAAGCACACACAAAAATAGAATCAAAGGACATTAGTAAATGCCCTAAGACACATAGAAGAGATAATTTAAGAATTGAGAAATACAAAAACATATAGCTATGCAAAGCAAGAAAGGAAAGCATATAATACTAGAAATATAATCTATCTAACTAATCAAAGCAAGAACTGAAAGTGTGTAAGACATAAAGTACAAAGCTAGGTATATGCTAAGAAATACACAAGTGATATATACTAGTGAGTATCGATAGAGTAATCCATGTAAGTTAGTAAATAATATACATCAATATGATAACTAAAGTGTGTAGTGTAGGAATGGCATAACCTAGATGGTGTAGTCATGTAGAAGATGCCCTTAGTGAGTAGATATGTCAATGTATGTCTTGAATGTAGAAGTAAGGTGCCCCCTCAATGGATAGAGTGAAGCAATCAAGGATTTGGATGTCATTGCACACACTTAAAAAAAATCAAGTGAAACATGGTAAGGTAGATAAATTGACAAATAATAACATAGAACAACAAATCTAAGTCTAGTATGGTAGTAGAAATGTAAAGCATGGATGATGCATATAATTGAAATTTTTTTGAATTATTTGAATGTTTTTGTAGTTTGAGTTATATTTAAATATTTTTGTTATTTTAAAATATTTGAATGTTTTTATTATTTTGGAATAAGTTATGTATAATCAAGTATTATGAGACTATGTACAAGTAATGGAAAAAAAACTATGTACAATCAATCATTAAAAGACTATGTACAAGGATGAGAAGAGATGACACTAATCGATGAGTCTAATGGGAGATTTTCTATTATGGTATCTTGTATCAAGAAGAGGGATCGTGTGTGATCGTGAATAATGATGAAAATGTTGAGACTGTGGCTCTAAAAGTTATGTGTGCTATAAATGCTCTAAAATCTCTATGGTAGAAATCAATTATGAGGTCCCCCTGTAACTCTAAGAAGTGGATGTAATTTTAGGGCTCTTAGGGACCCATATATTAGTAAGATCAAATCTCTGAACATGTTCTCTATGTGTAGATGTATAAGACCTTAATGATACTACCCTGGGTGTGAACATTATAGCTAGAAATTGTCTAGAGTCCTGAAATTGTGGCTACTTTAACAGAGGCCTTTATAGAATTATATGAAATCTCTATGTGAGGAAGACCTCGACTATATCTGAATCTAAACTAGAGGAAAAATTGTAACTAGTAGAGAAATTAAAACTGATGGCAAAGCTAAAATTGGTAATTGTAAAGTAGTAGATGGCTTTGAAGTGGGGAGTGATAACTCATATGGATCTATAAAAGAGGATGTAAGATATAACTCTATGTATATCAGCTTCATGGCTATTGTATCACTATCTAAACCTTGATGGCTAACTGAACAAGTGGTCATACTGCTCATGCTATGTAGGAACATGCCCTATATTTGATGTTGTCTACAATACATTAATTGTAGTTGTACATAGAGACTCTGTAAGATACAATCTCAATGGATGTGCAATTGAAGTTATGTTGTGAAGGAGGCTCATTTATTTGAAATCATAGTAGATTTTTATTTGAATTAACAACCTGTGGCCTTTATTATGATGCGTATGACTAAGCAATCAATTAAGATAGAATTGTAGCTTGTGATGGGGGCTTGTCTAATCTCAATTATAGTGGGTTACTATGTGAAATAGGTCCCAAAAAATTTGGTTGTAGTGAATATCTATTTGGAATAGTACTTTATGATGTGGGTTTATCTAATCTTCATCATAGTGGGTTGCTACATGAGACATGACCCTAAAAACATGGATATAGTGAATATCTACCTGGAGTGGTACTCTGTGATGTGGTTCATCTAATCTTAAGTGTAGCAGATTGCTACATGAGATAAGACCCTAAAAATTTAGTTGTAGTGAATATCTATTTAGAGTGGTACTCTATGATGTGGGTTCATCTAATCTTAACTGTAGTGGGTTGCTATGTGAAATAGAACCTTGAAAACTTAGTTATAGTGAATATCTATCTAGAGTGGTACTCTGTGATGTGGGTGCATCTAATCTTAAGTATAGTGGATCGTTACATGAGATATGACCTTAAAAACATGCCCATAATGAATATCTATCTAGAGAAATACTCTATGATGTGAGTTCATCTAATCTTAAGCATATCGAATTGCTATGTGGGATAGGACCTTGAAAATCTTATCATAGTGAATATCTATCTAGAATGGTACTTTGTTGTGGTACCTATGACTGTGTTAGATATGTATATAGAATTACACTATATACTCTTTAGACTACAATGCTATATGTAGGTTGCTCTCGATGTATTGATCTCCAAACCCTCTGAGTAGGTGGGATAGGAGATCTCCTATGAGGCTCTATCCTAGAAACTACATTACTCTCATGATGAGTAACTAATGATTCCTATGAAGGAATGTCTTGGGATAAATCAGTCATGGAGGAATGAGGTCTATGTTTCCATGATGGAGATCTTGGTGCCCCTTATATGAATACTATGATGTCATTATCAACACATCTATTAATGCAATGCCTAAGTCGATAAAAATCATTATCTTTGTGCCCACAAATACAATGATAGTTACAAAAGGGTTGATTTGGTTGTCTATGTAAGAGATGTGGATATCATTAATGAGTAGAAGGCAATGTGATTAACCTCTTATCTAGTAGTATTGATAATATGACACATGGAATATCTCACTCTAAATCAAACTGTAATGGTGCCTTGTTATTCTGCATAGTGCATATCATAGGTTGTGTTCTAGAAATTGGCTCTCTGTTTTTAACTAGTTGCTTTTCTAGTTATGGTCTCCTATCTTATTTAGGACATGGTGGATGTTATGTGCTAGAATCTATAGATGGAGGTGCTACTATGAAATCTAGAATAATTAAATAAACTAAATCTACCTCAATCAATCCCAATTTCTTTTCTAATGCAAGAACTGTATAATATAAGTGTCTAAAAGTGGACTCTATCTAATATAGTTTGTGCTCTATGAAAGGTTGACAAATCCCCTTAATAAAGATATGTTGAATCTCTAAATCTTATAGTTTGTAGATCAATCTTAGCATGTGAGTCTTGAATCATAAGATATAATCACTAACTGGATCTGAAGTATTCTGATGTAATGTGGCAAGTCTCTCATATGTAACCTAAGGGCCCATGTTTGCTATGTAATATCTAAGAAATGTCTCTTCTAAGTCATCATATGTGTGCAAGGAACCAAAGGGGAGTAGATAAAATAACCATTTTTGTGCCTCACCCACTAGTGTTTGTTCGAACAACTTCAATAAAATCAAATGACTCGCAAGAGATGGTAAAGCCTTTTGAAAATCTTGAAGGTGTACGAATGGATCTCCAGTTCCATCAAATTGAGGCAATGATGGTATTTGAAAATGCTTAGGCAATGAAGCTTTTAAAAATGTCTTCAAAAGAGGGCTACTGTGTAAATCATTAGCATCCATTCAAGACTTATAAGCCTTATTTTATAAGGTAGGAAGATGTACTTGGTTTTGTAGTTCACCAATTGCATGCATTAAAGAGATAATCTCTTGGGATGGTATATTAACATCTTGAAGCAGTTCATTTGATCATTGAATTTGATTAATAATTTTAGCCATGGGAATGCTACATTAAGAAATTAGATCATAGAGAGGATGTGTGCTCACTTGAACCTTTAGAGGAATGGTAACTTGGACCTTAGAAGAGGGGTGTGGGCTACCATTCTCTTTAGGAGAAGAGTAAGAAACATATGTTACTGTAATAGGGGGTGGCTTGAGAGATTCATTGGTATCTTTATATTTTATTGAATCACATTCTAGTTGAGTAGAGGATGTGATGTTATCAATACTATATGCATCATTTGAAATAGAAACATGCGTAGAAGTAGAAACAACATTATTTAGTGCACTATGTTTAAGAGGAATGAGATAAGAGTTAGAAGCATGAGATGCATGTTTTTCTTCACTATGTGCATAATAATCATCATTATTCCATGCATTATCATAATCAGATATTTGTGCATAATCATTCTCATTTTCATATTCATTGGCATGTTCACTATCATACTCATTATCACTTTCATCATCACGAGAGAGAGGGGTAAGAGAAGATGCTAATTTTTTTCTAATATGTAATAAATTATCATGTGAAATTGAAATATTATGTGCATCTATGTTGTCTTGGAATGAATTGTATGCATTATTTTCATTTACAATATGAGAAGTAAGAGTAAGATAGTTATCATTTAGATATTATTTTGACAAAGTAGAGTTAAGAGCATGATATGCATCATTTGAACTATGCATTGGCAATTTGATTCTATTGCATTTATAATGCTATAATTTGAACACACACACACACAGAGAGAGAGAGAGAGAGAGAGAGAGAGAGAGAGAGAGAGAGAGAGAGAGAGAGAGAGAGAGAGAGAGAGAGAGAGTAGGTTCACATGAGAGAGAGAGAGAGAGAGAGAGAGAGAGAGAGAGAGAGAGAGAGAGAGAGAGAGAGAGAGAGAGAGAGAGAGAGAGAGAGAGAGAGTAGGTTCACATGAGAGAGTGAGTGAGAGAGAGAGAGAGAGAGAGAGAGAGAGAGAGAGAGAGAGAGAGAGAGAGAGAGAGTTCACATGGAAGCAAATTATCACCAATTATAGGATCACTTGGAAGTGCAGGACTACTTTGTTCATTTGGTGCATTGTGCATTGTGCATTGTGCAGGACTACCAAGTATCTTTACCATTTATCAAAATTATTTTCTTTAGAAGAGGGAATAAAAGAGATAGGGTTGAGAGAAGAAGACGCATCTACTTTTGGTTCACTATCACTTTCATATGTATCATAATATTCCTCATTACAACAATAGTAATTATCTTCATTGTAAATGAAATTATTTTCTACATTTTTAGCTAATGTGCAATTTTGCAAATTTATCCATTCATTGTCATAATTATGAGAAAAAATTTAAAATTGATCTATAGGATGAGAGGGAAGAAGTGCCTTGGTGGCCATTTTATTTATTTCACCAAAGAGAATATGTAAAAATATTATTGAGCAAATAAATGCAAGATTAACTATTAACATATAAATTTTAACAACATTTTTGACACTCCAAACAATTTGCAAAAATTTTAAAATATTTTTAAAAAAATTGTAAGGGAGGAAGGCTTGGGGTTTAAGGACCTAGTTTGGAAATCTAGGGTTTTCAGTTAGGGTTTAAATTTTTTTGAAAATTATTACAATAATTTAAATTATAAAAATAAATTTAACTAAGATAATTACACAAAAAAATTTAAAGTTGAATTTTTGCACAAAATATGAATAAAAACCCCTAAGTGTACCTAGGGTTTTCGACTTATTCGAAGTAAATCAGGTTCACCAAATGATTTAACAATTTTAGAAATATTAGAATATTATTCTTAATTTAGTTAAAATTTTGAGTTAATTAAATCAATAAATAATATTGTAATAATTAAGCTACTAGTTTATATAATTTAATTATAATTTGGACCTTTCTAAAAATAGTAATAAATGAAGAGAAATGTAACTTAGAAATAGATTGAAACAACTGTTGTAGGGTTTGAAATTTGTTATACAAGACTAGAATAATGTCACAAATCAGGATCTAGATTTCATTTTATTAAAGGATAGGAGCACTGAAATAAGACACCTTAGGGTCCAACATTGTAGTTCTTTTATGTCATTGTCTAAGAGACCTAAGCTTTCTATATTTTGTCTGTTGTCTTTGTGTGAGTTTGTCTGTGAAATTTTAGATACTGAATGTCTGTAGAACTCTTTGTATAGTTGATTTAGTCTTTAAACCCTACACTTCATTTTGATTTGATAAAATTTGAGAAAGAGGGGGAAGGTTAGTGTAACATGCACTGAACGTGTATTCACACCCCTTGTGTAAGCACATTGGCTACATACCAATACTCTAAAGAGGGATAAAGTCATATGTAGTTCTCCCACTTAATGTGATTTGTGTAATAGTGTATATGAAGATGCAAAAATGCTAAATTGAGTGTGCTTGAGGTGGCTAGGTATTGGTGTAAATATTTGAATAAACTTATAACTGTATTAGATGGTTGTATGCAAATAATAGAGAAATATGCCTGAGTAGTCTTACTTGTATTTTTACTTGCTTTATGATATTTGTCAACACTTTCTAAATAAAATTTCAATAGGATTTTATAGAGATATTTTGTTCATGGGTTGAATGTATTCGCATTAGGCCGACAAGAAGAAGGATAGTAACCAGAAGGAAATGACCATTGAAGCTAAAAATGCAATTGGATAAGTGTCAAAAATAAACAATCTAAGGTTCGGCATTATAGTCCAAGTTAGGTGCTATTGTCCTAAAGGTATGGGACCTAGTGGGATGGAATCATCACTAGAAATGCAGCTTGGCTAAACTAGAATCAGGTCTTGGAGCTCTATGGATGACTGAGAATGAGCGAAAAAGTGTCTAAAAAGATTATGAGAGCAAACAAAAGAGACCTATGGATTGGATGTCACAAGCCACACTCAAACTACCAATTTTCATATTTTATATGACTACAATACATACATACATGCATACATACATACATATATATGGTCCTTTCTTGGAGAAATGATTCTTATTTGGGAGGCCTAAGTAGATGATTTGGTATACAATGATTGTTTGGTTGCTTTGGAATTTACTTTGATTGATGCTTTCAATATGGTTTAACATGATATATTATGGCTCAATATTGTTCAATTTGATCTGAATGGTATTACCATGGATGGATACTTATCTTAGTAGTGTAATTTTTCCATAATTGGTGCTCACCATTCTTCTTTTAGTATGATTTAGACACTAGATGGATACTTGAACTTTCATGCTCATATCAAAGGATTATGAGTTTCAATTGGTTGGTGACAGATGTGAATAACAACATGACTTACATTAGAATGAATTTTGTTCTCACTTGTTCATTTTAGAGGCCATTTGTGTTTTAGTTGGCACCTTATGATTTTGATTAGTGTGACTCAACTAGATAGTATGACTCAATATGACAATTTGGATCAACATTGTTTAGAATTCTTGGTAGTGCAAAATGTTTTCATGGTTTGACACTTATTCGTAACTTGATATGTTCATCATGGGATGTCACTAAGTGCTTGGTATGATCATACAACAAATTGATACTTTATGCACATGCAACTTCAGAGTTTGATATAAGTATTTTATGATATTAGTTGGTTAATATTGCTTAGCATTGCTCATTTTTACTCAATTTAGTTTGGCCATAGAATGACACTTATATTTATATACTCATATCAGTGATATTTTGGGTTCAATTATTTTAGTGGTGAAACTTCGATCATCAATGGCTTATAATGGTATTTTAAAGATTTTTTTAGAGTGAGTAATTAACGTATTATTCTTCATTGTGGTTTCCGCATAAAGGATGATGCTTTTATAAGAGGTGGAGGATGTAGTTCCTCTATTATTTAGCTATCTCTCCCTTTTTTATCTCATCTCTTTTATTATGTTTGATCTACTTGGTGACTCTATTAAGCTTATGCCTAGTGTGTGATACATGGTTTGACCTTTAGATCTTGAAATTTATCTCTCATGGTCATGATCATGGGTCTTTGTAATGTTAGAAAGTTTATCGTGTTGTGTTTAGTCCTTAGTCAATCAAGATGGTAGTGATGCTTAAGTCTTGCCATTGGTCTATTGCTTTGAGTTTTAAATCGATTTGAGTAATTTGGTAAGAGACAATGGCTCGAGCATCACTGTGATGCATGTGTCTCACCATTTCATCTTATAGATGCTTTTGGTTAGCCTTATCGGTTTGAAAATTGGTATTTTTATACATAAAATCTTTGGTAAGTCTAGATGATTGCTAGCAAAAACCATTATAATAATAATTAAATATTGTTATTCTTGGATCAAAAGGGAGATGCTATTGTGGATCTCTCTCACCTTTTTAGATTCATTTGTAAATAAAGGTTTTCATATTTTAGTAATTTTATAAAATTAGTAGCGGTCATATGGTTGTTAAACAACTAGCTTTTGTTTAGGGTGATAATACATGTCTCATCTTGATTTTCATAAAATTGTAATTAAGTCAAAATTTAAAATTAAATGAAATTAAATACATTGAATTAAATGACTTATTTATTTTGTGATATTTCAATTAAATAATAAATAATTAAATATGATTGAATGACTTGGCCTTAAATATTCTCAAATGGACGGAAGTTGGCATGGTAGTGGACGAATAAATGACATTCAAAAGTGATTTGGACAATCAATAAGTAAAAGTAGGTGAGATGGGCGTAGTAATTGTAAAGCATGGGCAAGACATGTGTTTGGTATTATAAATATGACATATCTTCAATTCATAATTAATGTTCTCCCAACCATAAGCATGGTCTCCACACCCTTCTACAACCACCTTGACAGGAAAATAAATGAATTGAGACAAAGTGGGTATGGAAGGAGTTATTATCTTTGACCAACCTTTCCTATGCTTGGAAATGATACACCATAGTGGGGAACAGAGGTGTTTGAGAGGAGTTGTGTCGATGCAGATTATAGATGGAGCATCAAGAGAGGAGGAAAGGAAGAGAACAACAATAAGTGAGAGAAAGAGGAAAGAAAAAACCAAGTGGAAGGAATGGAAAGCTTTACCAGGCAAGTGAATCCTTTCATAGATTTGATCTTGATATTCAAAGGATTAAACAATGTTTATCTTCTTGATTCATAAAATTTCATTAGATATTGAAATTTTTCTTAGTTGTTGTCTTTAAAAATTGTATAAACTCTTACTTCTGCACACTTTTAGATAATTTATTTAGCTGTTAAGGTAATGGTTGATGACATAGAGAGGGAAAAAAGAAATTATACACTAATTTATTATTAAATGAAAGTGTTCTTGTTGTTACTATGTTTATCTGATGGATCGAATTCCTCTTTGAGCACTAAACTTAGCACATGCTTTATCCTTTAATGTTAAACAATGTTTCAATTATTAAATGTGAGGGATGTATTATTGGTTGTATACACCCATTCATTTGCACTCTTTGTGAATAATTTGACAACAATTTTGAGATTTCCATAATGGCATAGAGGACATGAAGGAACATAAACATTAGTCTTTTGTTGAGTGTTACTCTGTATTCTTGTCTTAATCTTGTCATATAAGGAAACCGTCATTGAATCTCATTAGGTCAATGAGATCTTAGTGCCGCTTTGGCATTAATCAAAAGCTGAAATATTGATATATAAAAATATATTGTTGTAAGCGTCACATTAGCAATAAGCATAAGAAGAAAATAAATAAATAATATAGATATATACAAGAGTTTATGGCTTGCTTTAGTGCCATTATGGCATTTACTTTTTTTAAAAATATATAAAAAAAAATACAGGATAACCCCCTACTATAGTGCCACTTTGTCTTTTGTCAAAGGGAGAATATATATATATATATATATATATATATATATATATATATATAGATAAGAATGAAGTGCTACTTTGGTATGAGTAAAAAAAGAGATATTTAATACTAATATACATAGCTATAGTGCCACATTGACAATTAGAAGAAGAAGAAGAAGATGATGATGATGATGATGATGATGATGATGATGATGATGATGATGATGATGATGAAGAAAAAACAAACAAACAAAACACAACAACATAATCAGTGTAATGCCATTTTGGCATTGACCAAAAGATGAAATAATTTGATATTCAGATGTAGCACCACTTTGAAAAAGTTATTTATTATTTTGACCTTATGCATCTATCACTAAATGCAAATCTTATAAATTAATTTTATTTCTCACTTAACGAAAAAAAAAAATCTTGTATACATTTCAAAGCTAATGGAGATAGGAATAAAAATCAGAAATCATTTGATTAAGTTTTACTTAATTTAGGAGCAACTAAAGTATTTATATTTGAGTTTCAAATTTATTGTGATCTCTAATTCAATTTTTTTATAAAACCCACACGTAGTGTTTAAATTAATGAAGAAACTAAAATACCATTTTAGTAGCAGATTTGTTTGGGATGAAAATAGAATTTTGCACGCATGTTGAGTAAGTTATAGATACTTTCTAAAATTTTCAAATCATGGTTGTTATATAAGAAAATATATTTTCATTATCTTACAATGGTTAATTTCTAATTTTATGCTCACAATGTTATATTGGTGTTTTCAAGCTTATAATGATTGATAAGATCACTTGTATATCTAATAAGCCTCGCCTTGTCTTGAATAATATTATGTTGAGGTGTGTTTGTTTATGATTATGGAGTTGTTTGCACCTTAACAAATATCATCTTAGGTTAATATTGAATGCAATGTATTTTTAGATTTCAAATATTCATTGTGTTTAAAACCCTTAAAATAATATTTGTATTTCTAAAATATGTTGAATATGTTTACTCCTTTGTATAATGAGAGGATTTGATATGAAGGGTTCACTTGCTCAATGTAAGCTAACCCATTGTTGCCTATGTTTTAGTGTAGGAGAAAGAGTTATCAGTGAAAGATAAAGTACAGAGATATAATGTTTATATATTGAAAGAGTTGTTTGTTTAAGGAAAATAGCCATTGTGTGTTAGTTTGAATCTGGTAGTATTATCTTGTACTCTAGAAGCATTTTGGTTAATGTAGGCAATCATTATCATGATATTACTTGATTCATTGTAGATGTATTCATTATGGTGAAGGTAGATAGGATATAATTCTATACACTTGTAATTCTATCATTGTTGTTAATGAAATAATGACATTGTAATTATGATGCAGTAAGTGAGTCATTTATGTAAACTCATTTTCAAAATTGTCTAGTCTTTTGAATATATATAGACTATTGAATTTACTTAATGATTTTCAAACCAAGAAATAGCTTTCATGTAATTAGTTTGACATTTACTATGAAATACTAAAGTAAAATCAAATATGAACTGGTAATAATCTTAAGTTCAGAAAATATCAGTGCCTAATCTTTTAGTGGCAAAAAATAATACCTGGTGATACAATTATCCAAATTCAAGTGTAAAGTAAAGTTATGATCATTTACCATCTTTGTGTTCATAAGAAGATAAGAATTAGAGTCGTAGTAAAGAATTAATTTTGAAAATAAAATATAAATAAAGTTTTCACTATGGAAGTTGGTGGGAAAAGTTAATTTGAATGACTCTAGATCAATTCAACCTTGTAGTTAGACTATTTTGTGTTGTAGGTTTCAGTTGAGCATTGCTTATGTCATAATGTCATTAACTAAATATATCAAAAAAAGATGATAATACTTGTCTCAAAGATTTGATATCATGGAAATAGTATGTAATTCTTAATCAAACTTAGTAAAATAAATCTTCATTTTGGTAACTAAGAATTGTTTAAATTCAACTAAATTCATCCTAGAATCTGACCTTAAAAAGTATTTAAACTTGTTCAAAGCCAAAAGTGAACTTTAATACTAATTATCGTTGGTTAGGACTATTGATATTTGATGCTAGGAGAGATCTATTCTTTTTCAAAACACATTTGCGAGCTCAGTATTAAAGAGCTTTTGTAACAAAAGTTCTCTTTGTTCTATTTTTGACCTTCAGAGTTACTCAAGAATGAACATCAACTAATTTGATAGAGATCATATTTTATGAAAATTAAATTTATAACCTTATCCATTTGGATTCATATCACACTATGGACTATCATTTTTGTTATATTTGGACGTCTACTATTTTAACAGGTCCATTTAGAACCTTCCTTGTCTGAATTTTGTTAAGAGAAGGTAGGTGTTTGCTGTCAAACCCTATTTTGTTTGGTGGTTTAGTTGTATGTATCTTTCACCCTTGATCTCATTTAAAGTCTCAAATGAGAAGTTCTTAGTACACAAAATTGTAACTTGGCTTTAGAGAATCTTATTTCATTATTGAAATATTTATTCTAAGGTCTTATAGCCCTGTTTAAATGTATGGGTCTTCATGATTTACCCTATATTCCTCACTCTTTTGGAATCAATGAGATAGTTTCACCTTGATAACTCTACCCTGTTCTTGGAATATGTTTTTCTCTTGATGTGGATTTGGAGTTAGTGAGTTCAAAGCAATACTAAAGTATTTTTGGTACTATAGTGAGTTGTGAAGAGTGCATTTTAATTCATCTAAAATTAACCATTATTTTCATCGGCTTTGTGGTATTTTGGTCCATTGGTTATAGTCTTATAGATTAGTCTATCTAGCTAGGTTTGATTCTGGACTTAATGTACATTGGTCCTCTCATCCTAATAGTATGAAGCAAAGATCATGTATGCTTAAGGCTCTTGTTGTAAGTTTCATATGCAGGTTGTCTCTCTTTTGTATCATTGTGGTCATGTTCTAAGGTGTTAATCAAAGAAAGAAAAAAATAGTGTGTATTTGTGTGTCTCCAAGAGATAAATTTTGGGCATTACAAATTTAGGTCATTACAAAGTTGCTTAGGTAGATCTGAATTAACAAAATTATCATCAAATCTTAGTGCATCCAAGGAATAGTGAGGACTTTGAGCATGGAGTTTGATGGAAACTCTTGAAAATGAACACTTATCTCAATGAACAACTCATGATTGGTGGGATGGAGAAGTTTGTATATCTTAACACCCTCAATATATCCAACAAAGATGCAAGACGGACTTTGAGGTTCCATTGCCTTACACTTTTTTTTTAATAAAACGTGGGCCATAATAAGAGATACAAACACTTAGATATGTTTTAATATGGGTTTTCAACTACTCTAAGATTCAAAATGTGTGACTCCATTCAATGCTTTATGAGGAACTCAATTTTTAATATAACAAGCACAGTTGATGGCCTTGGCCCAATATTGAGGTGCAAGAGACTTAGAGTGTAGCATGCAGTTGACCATTTCCTTCAAGGACCTATTATTTCACTTTGCAACACCATTCTACTCAGGACTATATGGAACTCTACATTATAATTATATCCCTTTTAAAGTGTAAAATTATTTAAAATAGTTACGTACATACCACCATTATTGGCACATAAAATCTTGATGGCTTTCCCTGACTATTTTTATATAAGCATCTTGAAATCTTATAAATGATCAAAGACCTCATATTTCTACTTAAGAAAGTACACCCAAGTATACCTTAAATTTATTGATGAAGTTAAGCATGTATTTAGTCATGTTTTATGAAGGACCTAAAAATGGACCAATAATGTCACTATGAACTAACTCCAATATCTGTGTTGCTCTCCAAAATTTACCTTTGTCATACTTCTCATTAAGATGCTTACAAAGTATGTAACCTTGGAAAACACTGTAAGAAAAAATACACAACAACCCTGAAACCATGTCATGATGACTAAGTTGCTCTAGATAACAATAGTTAAGATGGCTAACTCACTCATTCCAAAATTTACTCACCCCATTTGAATGAGTGGGTAGTGAAGTAAAGGGTTGATCAGGAAAAAAATTTGACAAAGTATACAATCATGACTAGTAATATGCTTTCTCAAATGCAATTATGGAGTCATTATCTACTTTTCTAATAACCACAAAATTAGTTGTAAACTCAACTCTCTTATCTGAACTGATGTGAGTGATGTAATAAATAGATATGAGATTGGTGGATAATGAGGGAACACAAAACATCTTGAAATATCCCATCATTCAATTTAATAGATCCTCTCCCACTAACTTCCATGTAGGTTTCATCACCTAATAAGATGGAAGACATAAAATAACATTTCAAAGATGAGAAAAGGTCTTATGATGAATCTAAGCAATATGAGGCACCATAATGAATAACCCATGTAGAAGTCTGGATTGTAAATACACAAGTGATTTGACCTTATATTTGAACTTTTTATTGTCTTTAGACTTAGAAGACTCCTATGTTGATGAAATTTGATTGGCTAAATCAGGGACACTTAAATTGTGTTTCTCAAGCATTTTAGTTAGTTGGTCCATTTGATTCTTCTTACATTGGTTTCATAATGTCTAGTTTTCTTACAGTAGGCACATGTGAGTCACTTTTTTGGGTTTCCTACTTGAAGAGGAGGATTCAGTTGATGTTTTGGACTTAGCATTAGATTTATAATAATTCATTTGCTTTGGGTCCTTGTTTTATTTATTTTCCTTACTTATAGAAGCCTTTTATTTATCATAACTGACAATTAAGGCATGATATTTAGATGACTTCAGTGTACCCATTTGAATGGGCTTGTCTTACTCCTTAGTCAAGTCACATTAAAATCATCCAAAGATGACATGGTCCATGTAAATCTAAGGGCACCCTTGGTGGCATGGAAGATAGAAACAAAGACAAAGTATTCAAATCCCAATTTGGCAAGGATGGAAAGAATTAATTGATCATCATTTTTGTCTATACCATACAGTCTCAATTACAACTTGAGTGATTTGAATTTTATGAAAAAATCATGTATAGTGTGAAATTAACCTAGGTTCAAACTGATGAACTTATTCTTGAGTTCATGTCCTTTCACCATGTCCTACTTCCCCAAGAGTGTTTCCAATGTGGTCCACACTTTATTAAGAGTAGTTATAAATTCAATATGAAAGAGAAAGTTAGGAGACATTGATGAGCATAATAGACCATGGGCTTCATCACTTATGTTATACCACTTCACCTTATATGCATCCAACCTTAGTTCTATTTTTATATCCATAGTGATCTATTAGAATCGTTTATGTAGGAGACGTCCAAGATCGAACACACAACTTTGTTGAAGCAAGAAATCATAATGAGAGTAGAAATTACAATAGAATATATTATTGAATAATGTTTTTACATAAATCTTACAAAAATCCTTTGGCACACACCTAATCTCAAAGGCTTAACAGGCTCTTTGGCACAATTATAGATGGCCTACAAACTAAATAACCTATTGAACTCTACACTAGACAAACTATTTTACTACAATAATCCACATAATCCACCATGAATACCTTGAAGGAAAGGTCCTTATAAAATCATAGAAGATGTATTGAACCACATCCATTTGGCAATGAGAACACAACTCAGTTGCCAAGTGAATAATAAACCCATGTGCAACATGCCAAGCCCCTTATGTCAACATTGGTTTCCAAATAAATAGTGCAACCATGTTGACTATAATTAAGCATGTGCATATGCAACTAATGACCTCATTATGACATTTAAGTGACCTAATTATTATGACAAAATAATCTTAATATATATGTAGAAAAACCTAATAATTGAATGGTGTAAGAAGCAAAACTTGAGACTGATCCATTGTAATAAGTAGATATGTGTTGAACTGAGTGTAATTGAAGGATTGGGATGTGTAATCCCCATAAAACTATAAAAGATCAATTTTACAAAGCATAATAATATGATAAATGAATAGAGCTAAAAAAACTCCCACTTTCAAAAAAATGATACCTAAAAAGGAGCTATAAGTTCAAAGTTATGTGAGTTTGAATGTTTCTTGTTGGTAAAATAAATTCTCCACTTTACATAAATTTTGGTGTGCACAAAATTTGGTTCAATTTTTTAAGGAAAAGTTAAGCTCCCTTGGGTTGGTTGTAACCAAGGAATAAACTACCACATGACCAAGGGTTTAGGATTAGGATGAGTTTTCCCCCTTTGATGGTGTTCCCTGGTGTCACTAATTCACTCCAAATTCATCAAAGAGTGTTTCTCCTTACTAGTTTAAATTTGACATGCGAATGCAAGTCACTAAGTCTGAGCAAGGTATGGAAGAAATCTAGGAGGGTGGAGACAATAGGTGGTGGATACAAGAGGTGGTGGAGATAGGAGGTTGTTAGAACAAGATTGATAAAAAAATAAGGACCGACTAAAACTAGAGGGCATAAAATGCAAAACTCAAATGATACCCATTAATTTTTTCTATAAACCCCCAAAAACCAAGAAATATTTTTTCATTCAAGTCCCGAGATGTATGATTTTGAGTGAGTCTCAAGAAAACACCTTCAAACCCTCCAAATATGGTCAAAATCATCTATCATAAAACTAGGTTGTGTATATAGTCAAAACTAGGGTTTTGACACCTTCTAATATCAATGGTGCAAGCTAGTTTTCGTGAAAAAATAAAAACAAAGAGATAACCTACAAACAACATTTTTTTCCCTTATTCTTTTTCCAAATCTGGATCAACATAGGACCCTAAAAGAAGAGCAAAATTTGAAAAAAATGGAGAATATTCAATATGTAGGGTCAAAGAATGCCAAATATGTGGTATGAAAGCTAAAGACTTAAGATTTCACAACATGAGCAATGACATTCAACTATTAGAAAAACTTTGATACCATGTTAGAGTGGGCCACAATCAAGAATCAGGTCTGGATAGGATCAAATGCACAAATAAATTACCTATTGTAGAAAAGAAATCAAACATGAGCAAGAAGAAGCTTGTCATTCACAATCACAAAATTGTATTATGATTATTAGCAACATTATCCAAAATAGATTTAGGAAGGTACATTATATAGATAAGTAAAAAACACCTCAAAATTAAGAAATAGGGTTAAGACATATTTCTTCTAATGACCTAATATGACACTTAAGTGACACCTTAGTAATTTGAACATGTGTAGGAAAAATCACTAAATAGAATAAAACTTACAACAATAATAGTGAATTCTCCATCAACTTCAATCAAATCTAAGCATTCAATCACATTCTAATTATCCTATTCTCTTAGGTGTTTGCCTATGTCTTATGAAGGTATCTTTCATTCAATCATGGCCATTATGATCAACATTAGATTAATAAATCATGTATGAAGAAGTTTAATTTATTTGTGTGATCTATAACCTAAAATTTATAAAAAAAATTACTTCTAAATTTTTTTATTTATATTTTTAAATAATAAAATTTAATAAAACCACCTTGACCTAATTAAGGTTAAATCACATTCCACTAACTCAAATAAACAAAGGATCATGTCTACAATGCATTTAATTTTATTGTTATAAAAAAATATCTACATTAATTTTGTAGTCAGTAATTATAATTATAACACATTTTATTCTTAAAAATTATGCTATTGTGGAATTTATTTTAAATGGAAAAAAATATTAAGAAGCCATTACAAACAAAATCCATGAACCATTAACAATATATATTCAGTATTAAGAGATAAAAAATTTGGTACAAAGTAATTCCAAAAGCTTGTAACCTAAATATATATTTAGTATTATAGCCCTTTAATGCCACAATAGATTTGGATGCCTAAGTAACAATTCAACACTTTGCCTTTCTATTCACAAGAAGCCTTATTTGGATTATCCTTATCCCATAAATTAGGGGATTTTAAATATTATATTTTTTTCATAGGGCACTCTTTTGGTTTACTTTTTGCAATAAATTATGAGATCTCTCAATGAATTGTTAACTATATTTTTGAGCCAAATACAAACTTTATATAAAATAAATCACATTATAATCCTTGAAAATATAATAAACCTTATAAATAGATAGAAATAGGAATTAAGCATGAAAAGTTGAAAAAAATGAACAAAAAGATACAAGTCCCCCAGATTATAATTGATCAAATGCTATAAAATCAAAAAAAAATGGGAGAAAAAAACAAAAGAACAATGAAGATTATGAAGTTTTTCATATTTTATATGAGTTTTTTTTAATGGTGGGCCCAACATTCTGAATCATTTGATCCCTCCTTGACTCAATAACAACAAAAATAGCTCCAATAGTACACCACACCCTTACACGATAGTGCACACATATTTAAAAATGGGGTATAAAATGGTATACCCCAAACTATTGAGAATCATCTTGCCACGTCCATACGATGACTTTTAAGGACAAGTTTGAGCTCACGGTTACAAAACTCTTCATATTCTATAGTTTCTTCACTATATTTTACCAATTCCTTTAAAAGTAAAGGAAGGTGGCACCTCAACAATCTCCACAACAACCAAATTTCCTTCTCTACCATCTTTGGATCCCTACATCTTGATCTTGCAATGTGTCTTCTTCACATTGTAATTCAAAAGCTTAGCCATTCCTCATGATTCATAATGAATCCACCAAGGTTTTAAAAAATCTTTCATAATCCTAAAGGAGGATTTGAAACCTTGTATAGCCATTCTTAGGTAAAACCCTATAAAAAATTCATACTGAGAATTCACAAATCTACAGATGAAGGTGAAACATTTGTTAGAGGTTGCTTTCTTATGGCTACTTACCGCTGAGGTTTCTCAATGCCACAATTTATAAAAATGGATCTATTTCCAAAGGTGAAACTCTCTCTGGTTAAGGAACTACATATCTTTTGCCCTATTACACCTAAAGACATCAAGATTACAATTAGTTTATAGTTTTGATAAACCTAGAAAATATTTTGAATGCTCCCTACCAAATAATATCATTATGTTTTTCAAAGTAAAAAACTCATATTATATGGAGCTAAAGTCATATATTTACATATATTCATAACTGTAGATATACAACTTCCCCAGACTCAACAAACATCTACTAGGTACAAAATTTCAAGTGAATAGAAAATACCTTGAGAGACCCCCCTTTTGAAGATGCCCAACTGACTGGACTAATTTCACCTATTCCAATTATGGTACCAATAAACTTAACCAATAATGACAGAAATTTATGTCACCAATGGTCCTTAAAATGTTCTATCTAAAAAACCTTTGAGATAGAAACAAATTGTTGCCGCACTAGGTTACCAAAAACTAGGACCAAGAAATGGGGTTTGATTTAGGTTATGTAAGAAACAAATGAGAAATGGGTTTCCATACATATTTTCAATAATTATAACACAATATATTATGGGCATATTTTATGTATCTTATCTAAGAGTATTATGGATGAGTTGTGGGGATTATTAGAGTTTATGTTTCTTAGATTATTTCTGCATAAATCATTTAAAATTTGGGGATACTTAAAGGATGCTTCATTTCTTGGTGCTTAATAGGGATGTGTTTTTTTGTATATTTTTAATTACAACTTGTTCCTTTCAGAATTTTCCACATTGTGTTGATAGATCATACATCTTCTATATTTTCACAAAGTTTCAAAATAAGTAGAGTGATAACAAATATGAAAACACACCTCTATAACCTCATGAGCTCAACATATACAAAAGGAAATACAATGATTAAAAAGATTCAAACAAAGTATGATGCAAGCCTTCATTGTAGATTGTCTTTATTGGGATGTGGATCAGATGTAGTTTTAGATGGTCTTTGTCAATGTCAATTGCAGTTAGACACCTCCATAAAATTATGGATCATGTAGATTTGATCAAAGAGTAGAAGATTGATACATAAGGTGATTTGATAAATGGTCAACATTTCATTATACATCTTGAACATGTAAATAGCATTACAAAGAGGTGAAATTATACAAAATATGGATTAAGGAGGACCCTTCATCTTGAAATCAAGATGAATGGTTGTCAAAGGGTCTTTAAGTGTGTAGATGGATAAATAATGTGAGCCCTTCATCTCAATCAAGATGAAGGGTGGAGGATGATATTTGAAAATATTAATGATGGATGAATATAAGCCCTTCATCTTATTTCCAAGATGAAGGGTGGAGGATGCCCCTTTATAATTAACAAGGATGATTAAATGTTGGACCTTCATCTTATTTCCAAGATGAGGGGTGAAGAATAATCCTCTTTTATTGTTAATTCTATGCATGTTTTCAAGGGTATATTCTTAGGATCTCAAGATTCTTCTTTGCATGAAGATGTCCCTTTGAGGAGGATAAGAGGAAAATTAGTAATTCAAAGAGTATTAATTAAATATCTCCAAAGACTTATGTAATTAATACAATGTGAGAATTTGATTATTAGACTAAAATTGAAATGGAGAATGTGATTGAATAGAGAAGGGAAAATTATCAAATTGATTAGAGTAGAAGGAATTGGACAGAGAAAATTGATAATTGAATAGATAACCTGAACAAAAAATAATAAGTAATCATAGAAATTGAATAGAGAATGATAATTTATCAGAGAAATTAAATAAAGCATGATAATTGATCAAAGAAATTGAATAGAGAATGATAATTGACCAGAGAAATTGATAGAGAATGATAATTGATAAGATAAATTGAATAAATAATGATAATAGAATAGAGAATATTTGAAATTATATAAAATCATTCCATTGTGTAATTTGACACGAAAGCGATAAAATTGGAGTGTCTACATTTGTCCCTATTTGAAAAGTCATTATGAGACACAAGCAAAGCAATGACTTTTGAAATAATAAAAAGTTAGAGTGATCATAGAAGAAAAAATAATAAATATTAGTTGTGATGAAAATTTGCTAAAAATACTAGCAAATTGGTTTAAAAGTGCCCCAAAGCAATGTTGGTTAAGCCCTTGATGTCCCCTTGAGGGGATAGTTGGTAAAACTTCAACTAAGTGAACCCTTGAAATGATGATAAAAAGACATGGAAATGATATATAGGGAGAAAAAATGAAAGAGATGGGTGAAAATGGGGTGAAAAATAGACCTCTAGACAAAAAATAAGCTTAAAGAGAAGCAAAAAGAGTGCCATGGGGGGGGGGAATATTTCTAATAAAAGGGTATAGATTCACGTTGGGGTGGAAAAATAGTTCATTTTCACCCTCCAATTTTAAAAATTACCCATTCAACAATGTGCATGAGAGATCAAGAAAAAATGTTGCACCAAGGACGACAAGGATCACTTCTAAACAAAGTGTGAGAGTTTGAACAATCATGAGGGATGACCAATCGTAGGTACCTTTGTTTTCTTTTTAATTTAACATTTAATTGCATTTATTGATTGTTGAAGTTGAATTTTAGACAAAATCACCATTTTCTAATAAAAAACTTTGTCCATGAAAATGATGAAGTCATCATCGAAAATGGTGAGTTTTTAAAATGTTTAGTGAATTCACCTTAGGGTTTAGCGATTTCATCCATGAAAATGGAAAAAATATTTTCCATCAATAATGATCAGAACTATTGACTTCATTGATGACTTGGTCTTGTTACAAAATAACTTTGTTGACAAGAACGTCAACATTGTCCATACGATTAGCGAAAACATAGGAAAACCTAGGTCCACCCAAATGATGAAATGAAAAACTATAATAGTGAAAACATTGAATCTGTTGTCAAAGTTGTTCATCATTCAATGAAAACATATCTCCTGTCTAGTGAATAAATGGTGAAAAGGTATATCAAAATGGTGAAAACAAAGGATTGGCAAAAATGACCACACAACGGTTAAATCATCTACCCTGGGTTAAATTGTGAATTCATCATTACAATGGTGAAATTGACCTATCCAATAATGAATTAACTTAAACAACAACAAAATAATCCTAATGGAATAAATGATAAAAACATGGATAAGACAAGACATAGAAATGAACCTCAAGACTTACATAACTAGATGTGATGACTTGGGTAGACTAGTAGACATGATTAGATAGTAAAAATGTGTTTTAGAATGTAAAAATAAATAATTGATAAAGTGTTTTTATGTTGGATTGTAAGAGTGAGTGAAGTTTCTCATTATCTAAGAGAAACAATCATATTTTTCTTCACCTTGGTTTATGGATGGGGGATCTTCCTAGATTCTTTAATAATATCAACCTACTACACATAATGAGGATGTTCACGATCAAGGTAGATAGAGTTTTACTAAGTGACCTAGCTGAGTGCTGATGATTTGACACATCAACATTATAGTTACCTATAAGAGAGATTGCAGTGACCTTAAAGGATGTGCATTGGATAATTCTTATTCCTATCAGGGTTTGTTCGTTATACTCACTTTTTTTTAGGGATAGACATGTGGTTTTGGAGGTGTTGATTGGTCTATTAGACATTGATATGGTGCTTAGGGGATACCTTGATATTGATGAGATTGAACTCATGATGGACATTCCACAGGAGGTGGTGATGGAGAAGGATGTCACTCTACCCATAATATATGATTGAGTTGTGCTTGCACTTATGGTTGTTGTCAGTGATATTTTATTGCCTAACAAGAGCGACCAACTCTTCCACATGAGGCTAAGTAGTGTGGTGAGAGACATGTTATCAAAGAATTATTTTTTTGTATGGAGGTGGTTATATTAGCCTAATTATATCATGATCTATACTACGTGGTTCACTACAGGGGACAAAGCATAGTCCCATCGACATTACTCTAGGTATGGGTGTGGGAACATGTGGCTATTGAGTTCCCTATTGGCATGTGAAGGTAGAGGGATCTAGATGAGCCCATAACATATGGATGGGAGTAGACAAGACCATGACATAAGATCCACTTCAAAAATATCTAACATTATAGACATGCCATTGATGAGATGATAGATGTCAATATTACATGGATGCCTTATCATGACATCCAATTTTAGTGGGTTGTGGATGTTGAGGTGATGTTATATTTGAACATTCCTTATTGTATTATGGGCTGACAATATTATACCATTAAGCAATATCAACCAAATAGGGTACTATGATAGTTTGGCATATGTCAGGATGTGTTAATAGGATTGCATAAGTTTGCCTATGTAGTGAGAGAGATGAGATAATGGGGGCCAGCCCCTAACAGGGTGGAAGCTAGAGCTAACTTTGGATTAGTACCCCAAGTTGGCTGGGTATACACAAGGGAACCTGATGATGTTGGTGTGATAGATGCATATGTGACGTGGTGGGTCCAACATCATCCATTAAGACTAACCATTCCTTAAGATGGGGAGAAGACACACTATGGGAGCTCCTAGAGTAAGAGAAGTAGAGCAGGTGACAAAAGAGGAGGGAGAGGAGGATGATGATGAGCTATTAGGCATTGAGATAGAGGAGGTGGATGATGTGGAGAATGAGTACATAAAGGAGGTAGAGATTAGATTAGAGAAGGAGCAAATGGATATAGACATGGCAAGGTTTGGGTAAGATGCACATAGAATAGTAGATCCTGAATAGGCTAGCTCACCTAGACCTCTAGTATCAGCAAAGACTAAGGCACTTATTGCTAGACTAAGGGAAGAGATTAGTGTTTGTGAGAAAGAGCTAGTAGGGTTACAAGCTAGATTGGATCAATGCTCCCAACAGTTATTTGTGGCATATGCACAAATTGTAGTTGATCAAGTAGAGATATCTAGATTTCATGTAAAACTAACCAGGATGGGCTAGATAATGATACAACTTAATGCTTAGAGGGACACTTTATGATCAAAGAGAGATACTATCAGCTCTTAGAGAGATGTGACCCAATCTGAGATAGATATTGTAGTACAGGGTCATGCCCAAATAGTAGCATAGAGGGATACAACGATTAGCAAAGAGAGATTCAATATGGGGTGAGAGAGATAAACTATAGGTAGCTATAACATAGTTATAGTTAGAGAGGGATGAGGCTAGAGAGTGTTGGAATAATTATTATTGATGTCAAAGGAATTATAAGGGATATGAATGAAAGTGTCAAATGGAATTGTCGAAGGATGACAAAAATGTCAATGTAAATGTTGATAGAAATATCAATGAAATTATTGACAGATGATGTAAATGTCAACAATCACATTATTTGGTGAAGAGGCATCTCTTGGATGGGATGCCTCCTTTGTGAAGAGCCTTTAAAGGCTATATAAGGTGAAAAGATGGAGAAAAATATAAGAAATAATTTTTTATATCATATACAAAGAGAAAAAAAGGAAGATGAGAGAGAAGAGGGAGAAGAGAGAAACTTGATTGTGTCATCATTTGTTGACAAAGCAATAGTGAGAAGGTGTAAATTATTTAAGAGAGATCGGTGTCTCAGAACATAAAGATATGTGTTTTTCACTAAGTCAGTGATTGACAGTGAAGTTGGTTCTTTAAATTCAAATAGATCAGTGTTTAGAGATAAGTTGGTGCTTAGCATTGGGGATTGGTGTCTCCAAGTAGGTTGGTGTCTATAGAAATTTTTTAAACACAATTATTAATCTTATGGATGGATTTGGATAGTATATCTAAGCAGCCTTTTAAGTGTGGGTTTTCCCCACTGAGGGTTTTTCACATAAATTTTATGTTGTGCATTTACTTCTTATGTGAATGATTTCTTTATAAAAGTTTATTAGAAAGAAAGTAAATTTTCATTACACACTGATTCACCCCCCCTCTCAGTGTGGTGTGTGCTCAACAATTGGTATTAGAGCAAGGTTCCTTCAAGATCAGTTTAACCATTGGAAGGTAGATCCCAGAAGCACACATGGCCAGTCATTAGGTTCAAGAAGGGTTCTCCACCAATAAGACTCCATTATTCAACAAGACAAATTGTGCATTTTAGATTATAAGGATGACATATCTAATGGCCCTTGGTTTTGACATTTGGAGAGTAGTTTTGGATGGATACACAATACCACAGAATCCACCAATAGATATAGTGGGAAAGAAGGCTAGTGAAAATAAAATAAAATCCATGAATGTTATTTTGTGTGGTTTGTCAAAATCTGAGTTTGTATAAGTAATACAATGCGACTCAGCTAAGGAGATTTGGGATAAACTTAAAACCATCTATGAGGGATATAACAAAGTAAAGATGGCCAAGCTTCATACTCACATGAGATAATTCAAAATTTTGAAGATGAGAGAGGATGAAAACATTATGGCCTATCTACTTCATGTAGATGAAATTGTCAACATTATTAGAGGGCTTGGTGAAAAAGTCAAAGAATCTATAATCATCCAAAAGGTACTAAGGTTTCTACCTTTAATATTTGATGCAAAAAAAATTAGATCAAAGAAATAAAGGATCTAAATAAATTAAAAACGGATGAGTTACATGGAATTCTCATGGCATATGAGATGAGGATTGAAAAAGAAAAATTGTCTCAAAGGGAGGCAACCTTCAAAGCCTCAAAAAATGTGAAAAACAAATAAAATGAATCAAGTGATGAAACCAATGATGAACTAGATGAAAAGGAGGCTTTGTTTGTCAGAAATCTTAAAAAGAGGTCCATAAAATATGAAGGTAAGTTACCCTTCAAATGCTTTAATTATGGTAAGATAGGATATTTTGTTGCCAAGTGTCCTCATAAGGATGATAGTGAAGATGAATAAAATAATAACGATGAAAGGAAAAAGAAGGAAAGCAAGCCTCACTTCAAGAAAAACTTCAAAGTGGGTATAAGAAAATTTCCAATAAGTACAAGAAAATCATCTATTCCAAAAAGGATAGTAGCTTAGCCAAGGAGAGTAATGCAAAAATATCAGATAGTGACAGGGAGGAAACCCTACTCATGAAAATAGAAACAAAACCTAAGGCCTTTTTAAGTATAGACACCTTGGAAGAAAAAGATGATGTATAAAATGATGGAATGGTAGATCTTGGAGAAGAGTTTATTTGTGCCTTAGGAGAGATAAAAATTTTGAATAAAAAGAATTTGAAATAAAGAGTACAAATTTAAAAATATGGAGGAAGATATTGCATTGAAAACAAAGATGGCATAAAATGTTGAAGAATCAGATAAGGTTATTAGTGGCCTTAAAACTCAATTAGAGGAAATGAAAAGAATGAAGGAGGAAATAAGAGCCAAATTGAAAATAAATGAGGATGAGTGTAAAATGCAAGAATTTAAAATAATAGCCTTGAAATTGGAATTAGAGAAGACAACAAATGAGTTGAAGAACATATAAAAATTTGAGAAGAGTATTGAAGTGTTAAGTAACATACTAAATAGTCAAAGGTCAATGTTTATTAAATATGGCATTAGCTATGATGAGAACAAAAAAAACACTAAAAAGGGAAAAAGTTCAAAACCTATAGATTTATTAAAGAAATTAAATACAGAGAAGCCAAAGAGTTATACAGATGCACTTAGGAGGTCTATGAATATAGAAAGCAAAAAAAAAAGATAGAGCATGTCAATCCTCATTATAGATAAAATAGAGGTAAGAACATCCCTTTTAGAGATCTCAAAAGATCAATTATGTCAAGGCAAAACAATGTGATAAGTTACATAAGCTACTTTTATGGTTATTGTTATTCTTGCAATCAATTTGGTCATAGAGAAATAGAGTGTAATGCACATGCAATAAATGAATGTGCATGGAACTATAGAAAAGACACTTATGGAGTTTTCAATATAAAATATAATTCATTTGCCCCACTATTGAATTATAATGAGAATAATACTATATGTTATAATTGTAACAACTATGAACATACGACACAATTATGTAGGAGTGTTTTCATAGAAACCCCTAAACAAAACAAGTGAATACCCAGGTTATAAAGAAAAAGGAATCTATAAAAATATGGAGAGAGAAGCAAGAATAAGCTATCAAAAAAAGGAAAAATCGATGCTTGTTCAAACAATGCTTCATGCACAAGATGAAGGTCAGCAGTGGTATATTGACAGTTGGTTTTCAAGCCACATGACAGGGATAAAAGCAAATTTATCACTTTGAAGAAAATGAGAGAAGGTACAATAAAGTTTGGGGATAATGCCACGACTAGGATTGTCAAAAAAGATAACCTCAACCTTGATAATGGAAAAATAAAAACTAAAAATGTTTTTAATGTTGAAGGGTTGAAGCATAACTTATTGATTTTCAGCCAAATGTGTGATCAAGGACATATGCTCACATTTTATGCTCAAGGCTATGAGATCAGAAAAACAGACATATAAAAATTATTTGCAGATGCAAACAAAACATTAAATAATTTGTACATAGTAAAGTAAATGGAGAGGAATGCTACATGAGTCAAGTTGATGATAGTTGGCTATGACATAAAATAATGGGCCATATAAATTTTGACAATTTAGTAAAAATTATCACTAAGAATGTCGTAAAAGACATGTCAAAAATAATAAAACCTTCAAACACTATTTGTAATCAATATCAGCATGGGAAGTAGACATGAACGAGTTTTAGATCAAAAGAGTACTTGAAAACCAAGCCATTGGAATTGATACATATAAAAAAATTTGGACCCACAAAAATGCAAATAATACAAGGTGAGAATTATTTTATGTTGCTTATTGATGATTATTCTAGAATAACATGGGTTCCCTTTCTAAAAGAGAAATCTGAGGCATTCAAAAAAATTAAATCTTTTAAATATTTGGTTAAAAATTAAATGGATCTAAAGATCAAATGCCTAAGGTCAGAGTGAGAGGGTGAGTTCCTCTCAAATGAATTCAATGAATTCTGTGAGAGCATAGAATAAAGAGACATTTCTCAACCGCTAGGACTCCACAACAAAATGAAGTTATAGAGAGAAATAATCAAGATGTACAAGAAATGGCAAGAACAATGCTAAATGAATCCAAGATTTCAGATATATATTGGAGAGAGGTAGTCAATGCCATAATTTATATCTTGAACAGAGGACAAATTAGGTTAAACAATAATAAAACACCCTATGAGTCGTGGAAGGGTAGACCAACTTCAGTTAGATACTTCAAAGTGTTCGGAAGCAAATGCTACATCAAAAGAGATGATGAGGACTTGGAGAAGTTCAACTCAAGATTTGATGAAGGTATTTTTCTTGGTTATTACTCAAAGAGTAAAGCCTATATACGCTATAATAAAAGGTTGCAAATAATTGTAGAGAGTGTCATTATTAGAATGGATGAAACTAGGACTAAACAAGTGAGTGTACCAACTAATATTCATTCAAAAGAATCAGACTTCAAGAAAGAAGTATTAAGAGAAAGTCAAGAAGAAAAATAAAGGGAAGATACAAGGGCACCATCTAGATTTGTTCAAAAAAATCATGCAAAAAATCAAATCATCGGTGATATTGATGATGGAGTGCAAACTAGGAGAAGGTTAATGAATATATCTAAAAATGTAAACTTCTCTCTATTGTCAAAAGTAAAACTGAAGAGATTTTCAGAAGCCAACAATGATAAGCATTGGATTAATGCTATGTAAGAAGAATTGAACCAAATAGAGAAGAATGAAAATTGGGAACTTGTTCCCAGATCAAAGGACAAGAATGTAATTGGAATTAAATGGGTCTTTAGGAACAATCTAAATGAAGATGATAAGGTAACAAGGAACAAGATAAGACTGGTCTGTAAATACTATGCTCAAGTAGAAAGTGTTAACTTTGAGGATACTTTTGCATCTATGGCAATATTAGAAGCCATAAGACTATTCTTAGCATATGTTGGATTCAAAATTTTCAAATTCTATCAGATGGATGTGAAGTCTACATTACTCAATGGAAATATTAAAGAAGAGGTTTACATAGAGTACCCTGAAAGTTTCTCTCTATCAGGGAATAAGGACTATGCGTGTAGGCTGAAGAAAGCATTATATGGACTAAAACAAAACCCTAGAGCCTGGTATGCTAGGATTGATAGATACTTTCTTGATCAAGGTTTCAAGAGAGGAGTGGCTGACAATAACCTATAAATCAAGACTAAAGGTGAGAACTAGTTAATTGTGGTTGAGTATGTTGATGACATTATTTTTGGTGAAGACAATGGGAAGATGTCTCAAGAATTTACAAGAGTAATGTAACAAAAATTTAAAATGTCTATGTATGCACTAAATTATGCTCATCCCACTAATTATATTATTTTTTGCTAATTTAGTCTAAATGCCATATTTCTTAGCTAAAATAACCTATATCCTATTATCCCCATTCCTATATCCCATAAACCTTTATCCCATTCTAAAATTAATTAATCCCCTCATTAAACCCATAATAGACCCTATTACCTACTAACCTATTTCTTAAACCCACTAGCCAATTTAAAATTGAAAAATAATCTACCTACCCACCCACCACCCTACACTAGTCTCTCTTAAAACCCTAAACCCTATGGTAAGATTTATAGAATTAGAAGATTCTATAAATCTTCCCCAAAATAGCCTCCTTCTCTAGAATTTTCTAATTCTACAGATTTTGATGGAACTAAAAATCCCATAGAAATTTCCTAGCCCTAGATTTCAATGGATTGAATTTGAATTTGGACCATTGATTATTCCTCCCCTTGCCTATAAAACTAATCCTTCCCTCCCCCCTCCAACTAATGAGAAATCATACATCAAGCCATCCCTTTTCATCCACAAAATCCATTCAAGCATCCATCCAAGCCATCATTTGGAAGCCATTGTCAAGGTCTCATAAGCAATCCAACAATCAAGCTCTTGATATCCAATCATACAAGTGTAAGTGCTAGAATGGAGGCATGAAAAGGTAAAAAGAATGATAAGAATGTTATATTTTCTCTGATGTATCTCCTCTATCCATTCTTATTTGTGTTATCAATTTTTGGTAAGAATGTTCTATTTGCTCTGTTGTATATCCTCTACCCATTCTTATTGGTGATATTAAGTTTTGGGTTTTCTATTGCTATTTTTAGTAATATTTCTTAGAGCTCAAATTTGGTGCACATTTTATGTTAGGAGAGTTATCATTTTTTCTTGGGTTTCAAATTACTTAGAGAAGTAAATCAATTTTCATCTCTTAGACCAAATACATTAAGGAAATGTTGAAGAAATTCAATATGGGTGATTGCAAATTAGTAATTACTCCAATGGTAATAGGGTGTAAGTTGAGCAAAGTTGATGAGTCAACAGAAGTCAATTAGACCTTGTATAGATCAATTATTGAAAGTATATTGTATATTCTACATCAAGACCAGATATCAAGTAGGTAGTAGGTCGAGTGGCCAGATTTCAGGAAACACCAAAAGAAACACACTTTCAGGTAGTTGAAAGGATATTCAAGTATCTCAAAGGCACTATGGATCTTGGTTTGTGGTACCCAAGAGGAAAGGACTTCACTTTGATAGCTTATACTGATGCAAATTAGGCAGAAAACATTGATTATAGAAAGAGCATAAGTGGAGCTACATTCTTTCTTGAAAAGAGTCTTGTGTCATGGTTGAGTAAGAAACAACCCTTAGTTTTCTTATGCACATATGAATTTGAGTATCGCATCTTTTTGTACATAGGTCCTTTGGATGAAATAAACTCTGAGTGATTTTAGAATTGAGTATGTCAATCCAATTTCTATATTCTGTGACAATATAAGTGCAATAAACATCTCTAAGAATGTAGTTATGCATTCAAAAACTCAGCATATTCCCATCAAGTATCATTTTTTAAGAGAGTGTGTTGTTGATTAGAAGGTAAAATTAGAGTATGTCTCTACAAAAGAGCAAGTTGAAAATATTTTCACAAAGCCTCTCCCAAAATAACCTTTTTAGTTTCTAAAGAAAGAATTGGGAGTGATCCATTATTCACTCAATCACTAAATCCATCATAAGGAACATGAGTTACGGGGGAGCTAATCTTTGAATTATTCATCCCCATATATATTTTGATGAAATACATTGTGATTGTTTTGAACATTCCTTTTCCATTGATATTAAAGGGGGAGAATTGAAGATAGTGGGAGCAAAGGAGGAGAATCATAACAAGGGGGACTTCATATACTAATTCATGAGGATTGTCATCAATGACAAAGGGAGAGATTGTTAGAATAATTGTCATTGATGTCAAAGGAATTTTAATGGATATGAATAGAAGTATAAAATTTAATTGTTGTCATAAATGTCAATGAATGAAAAAAATGTCATTGGAAATGTCAACAAAAATGTCGATGGATGACGGAAATGTCAATGGTCACATTTTTTGGTGAAGAGGTGCCTCTTTGATGGGATGCCTTCTTTATGAAGATCCTTTGAAGGCTATATAAGGTGAAAAGATGTTGGATAAAAGCATAATAAATAATTCTTTATATCATATACAAGGTGAAGAAGATGAAGAATAGAGAGAAGAGGGAAAAGAGCGAAACTTAATTATGCCATCATTTATTGAATAAATAATAGTGAGAAGGTGGAAATTGTTTAAGTGATATTGGTGTCTTAGAATAGAAATATTGGTGTCTTTTACTAAGTCAGCTTAGCAGTGAAATTGGTGCTTCAAATTGAAATAGATCAGTGTTTAGAGCTAAGTTGGTGCTTGGCATTGGGGATTGGTGTCTCCAAGTAGGTTGGTGCCTATAAAATTTTTATAAAAAGAATTATTAATCTTATGGTTGGATTTGGTTTTTCCCCACTGAGGGTTTTTCATGTGCATTATGTGTTATGCATACTTGTTCTTATGTGAATGGTTTCTTTATGAAATTTTATTATAAAGTAAATTATTATTACACACTGATTCACCCCCCTCTCAATGTGGTGTGTGCTCAACAGAGAGTCGGTCATAGATAGAGGGGTGGTATCAATTTATTACAAGAGGCTTTGGGATAAGGAAGAGGTTGCTTATTATAAGTCATTATATAATTTACTAGTTCATATATCCACTAGTAGACCTAACATTTAGAGTACACGGATCAAAAATGTTCATCCTCTAGATCCTCATCTCGGTCACATAGGTCCTTAGTTTTGGCTAGATCAGTTGCACAACTAAATTCACACACATCCATTATGGGTCCTCTAGCACCATGACCACCACCACCATATGGGGGAGGGGAGAGCTCTTAATGGGGAGAGAATAGAGAATAGATCCACGAGATATAGTCATAGTCAAAGTTGACTAGACTAGGAGACATTTTACTTTATATTTTGATCCATTATATGTGATTATGTAGACATGATGTACTTAGATGACCTGAGTTATATTTGTACTTTTATTTTTTGATGTATATGCCCCATTTGATGTATATGAAAATTGATCACACACACACACACACACACACAAGAGATTTATGATGTTCAATGCATCTCATATGTTGTTTCATTTTATCTGTTTATGTCTCTTGCTCATAAATTATATGTCACTTACTATGCTCTTGACGTTAGATTTACTTCTGCTTGTAGTATTTGATGTGATAGATAGACTCGATGATCATGATACTTGTTAGTCTGATGATTGGAGTAGATAAATAGAGATGTATATGATTAATGACATTGACATGGGAACCTATTTAAAACTTGATTTTATATTGTACATGACATTATGTATCATAATTTAGGAAGGATCATGATAACATTCTTTGTAAAAATACATAAAAATGTGAATTCAAAATGCAAATATATACAAGTTAAAACAAGATATGAATAATCAATTTTTAAATTTATAGCATAATGCACTTAAATCAATTATAATTTAGATACAATTATTCACAACTCAAAATCATGATATGAATAATCAAGACTTAAGTGTAAAACATAATGTATTAAATTAAGCCAACTGATTAACTAAAACAATGCATATCCATAAGCAAACTAGCAATCAATGAAATCAAACTTAAATACATTTGCTCACATCCAATTATCTTGATTAATAAACAAAGAGTCGTATAGGAAATAACATGTAACAAGCTTAGAAGGCACCCAAGAAATCATTAAACATCCCATTCGAAAACACACAAACAAAAATAATTAAAATATGTTTATGTGAAAGTAAGATGTTACTCTTTGAGACGAAGGGTATGGAAAAACAATCATGATCTAAGGGGGAATAAAATAATAGTAAGGAAGTGGTCGAGCTGACTCCAAATGCCCCAAGCAAGTGGATGCTACCTACATGGTCCCATGGACATTGGATCCAACATGAACTTCAAGCCAAATGTAGTTCTCCCAAGGATTTTGGGATTGAAGAAAATTAATGATAAGTAAAGAGAAATGTTATATATAATACATATGAATGAGGAATCATAAAATGGTAGAGAGTGTAAAAGGAACATGCTTGCCAAAATGGCAAGAGATATGCTCATAAAATTTTGAGATCATGGGACAAGGGATGGCCGAGCTAACCTCAAAAAATTGAGTGATAACTACATAGTCCAATTAGACCTCAAGCCATTGTAGTTCAACCAAAAATTAAACATAGAAAAAAATAAGTATGATCAGGGACAAGAATATGAATCAATTTGAAATAGAATGGTCCAACTTGAAAAATAGTGAGAGTATGAAATATGAACTTGTAAAATGGCAAGAGCATGAAATTAAATTGCAAAATGGAAAGAGCATGGAATTAACTTGAAAAATGGCAAGAGCATGGAATTAACTAATAAAATACTACAAGATGTGCCACCTAAATATTAACAACTATAAATCCAACTTAAACAATAGGAAGGCAACTAATCAATTACGACATACTAGAATTGGGTACCTTGTGGGAAAAAACACCATTGTTTAGGATTTTATGCACTTTTGAATGTTTAGAGTGTTGGATATATTTAAAAAATTTAGGGATTTTTGGATAGGTTATGAACAAGAGTATTTTGACCAAAGAATGTATAGGAAAGGGAACAACAAATCCAGAAATGACTATTGAAGGTAAATGTAATCATGGGTTTTAATTCCTCAATATGGACAGGAGACATGAACAAGGGGAGTAATTAGACATAAACAATTATGCCTTTACCACTCAACAACAATGGATAATATGATATAACTTCTTCCTTTAAACAATGAAAGTGGAAGTGAATGAGTTGTATGATGGAATGTGAATAAGTTAGCCAGAGACTTCAACGGAATAATAACAATCTTATTATTCAATATATCATAACTTTCTATATTTAGAACATTATTCTACAAAAGAGAGTTTAACACAAAAACCATACTACACTTATGATATTCACTGATTTTGAATAATGCTCTGATGCATTTGTCAAAATGCACTTGCAATCAAATCAAGGTGGTAATAGGACAAAATGTGAGGAAGAGTGCCAAGATGCCCCTAAGCATGGACAAATAGGAATAGAGAAAGATAAAAAGGAACAAAAATTGCCCCCAAGCAGGAACATTTAAAGATCAAAATGTAAAAACCTTAAGCATGAAAGTGTTTAAGAAGCATGATATTCATTGGCTCATCAAATTCATCACTATCTTCAGTAGCCAATCTATAAGCAACAGACCCATATTTAGTTATAACAATAAAGGGACCTAACCAATTTGGTTCAAATTTACCATTATTTTCTTGTTCAACATTAATATTCCTTTGATTCTTCTTGAGTATGAGATCACCAAGCTCAAACTATCAGGAAACAATCCTCTTTTTATAACCTCACCATAGCTAGTCCTGATAAGATTTTAGGTGATTAAGGGTGGATAATTGTTTTAAATCCAAAAGATCCAGCTCTACTAATCTACTCACTCTATATTCCTCTTCATCCAAAATTATTGTAAGAAAATGCACAAAGAAGGTAGCTCTAATTCAATAGGCAGGATAGTTTTAGAACCATATACCAATGAAAAGGGTGTGGCACTTGTAGGGGTATAGATATTAGTGTGATATGCCCACAAGCCTAGGAAAATTTTCAAATGCCAATCATAGCCATTAGTAGTAATAATATTCTTCAAAAATTTGACCAATTTCTTATTCAAAGCTTCATCTTGGCTATTGCCTTAAGGGTAATATGGCATAGAGAAATTATTATTGATGTGAAATTTAGAATAAAGAGTAGTAACATCTTTATTTTTGAATGATCCACCATTATCAGATATAATGGTGGATGGAATGCCATATCAATAGATGATATGATTTAGAATGAACTACGAAATGTGCTTTCCAATAATATAATTAAAATGGATTGCCTCTACCCATTTTATAAAATACTCAATTTTAGTAAGAACGTGCTTATGACTATCAAAAGAAGTAGGGTTTATCTTGCCAATGAGATCAAGTCCCCATGTGGAAAATGGCTAAGGGGTCATAATTGGTCGAAGTGCCTGAGTTGGAGAATGGATAAGATCACCATGTTGTTTACATGGTAAACATTTATTAACATATGTGCATGTGTCTACATCCATAGTAGGCCAGTAGTATCCAGTACAAAGAAGCTTTTTGGCTAAGACAAACCCAGTTATGTGTGTTTCACAAATGCCTTTATGAACCTACCTAAGTGTTAATTCAGATTCTTCTATATTTAGACAATGAAGAAAAGTTCCCTCATAACATCTATGATAGAGTGTGTTGCCAAGGATGGTATAATGAGAAGTGTGTTAAAAGAAGGATTTGGTTTGGTATTGGGATATGTTAGGGGAAATGATTTGATCTTGAATGTATGAATAAATATCATATTACCAAGGGGAATTGGAACCAACAATGACACATATCATTATGGTAGCTAAACAGGTATGTGATGGAACAAGAAGGTTCTTAATTAGAAACTAATACTCTTTGATAGTTGAGTCAATTTCAAGCATGGACCCAATAGTACCCATATCATCTACAGATCTATTGTTGGCTCTTGGAACTTGTTCAAACTAGATGAATTGAAATTTGAGTTTGAGCTCATCCACTAAACTATTATAAGGTAGCAATTTCTCATCTTTAGTCTGATACTAATCAATGACTTGGTTGATAATAAGCTGAGAATATCTGTAGACTTTTAGATTTTGAATATTCCACTATATGACAAGATGAAGTTAGCAAGCAAAATTTCATATTCAACAATGTTATTTGTGCATGAGAAACTAATGTGAAAAGCCTCAAGAATATGATAACCTTGTGAAGTGATAAAAACTATTCTTGAACCTGATCCATACAATGTGAAAGAGACATCAAAGTAAAGCTTCCATTCATGTGCTTCAATTAGGCTCATTATAAAATTATTTGAAAAATGCATCGTCACAGGAGAGAAATATTGAAGAGGAGCTTCTGCCAATTGATCTATTATCACTTTCCCTTTTATATCTTTTTGATGAGTGTACTCTATATCAAACTCACTGAGCAACATCACCCATTTAACCATATGACAGGTTAAGATACTTTTGCCAATAGATATTTTAGAGGGTCTATTTTAGCAATCAACATTGTTTTATTGTTCATCATGAAATGTCTTATCTTTTGCATAGCATATACTAATGCAAGACAAGTTTTTTCCATCTAGATATAGTTTTGCTCATAGAATACCAATATTTAACTTAGATAATACACGTCTCTTTCATTTCCTTGATTATTGTGATGAGATAAGAGTGCCCCCAAGGCATTATTAGTTATAGAAATTTATAATAAAAAGGGCTTTCCCAGCATGGGAGGAATAAGTACAATAGAATTAGCCAAATATGCTTGAGATGCTCAAAATATTCTTGGCATTCTTCATTCCATTGAAAAGTAGTCCCCTTTTCAAAATATGGGTAAAAGGGTGGCATCGATCAATAAGCTGAGAAATTAAATGTCGAATGCCATGGATCTTCCCTTGTAGACTATGAAGCTCATTTAAGTTAGTAGGAGGTGGCATTTCAATAATAGCTCACACTTTGGCTAGATCAACCTCAATGTCTCTATGAGACACAATGAAGCCTAACAATTTTCCAGATGTAACTCCAAAAACACACTTATTAGGGTTCAAATGCACATGGTATTCATGAAGCCTTTCAAAGATTTTTTGTAATATTGTTGGGTGTCATGCATAATTCTTTGATTTGCCTAGAATGCCACTAGCATAATCTTCCAAAATGTTGTGCATAAGATCATGAAATATGACTGTCCTTGTTCTTTGTTAAGTGGTACAACATTCTTTAAGCCAAATGGCATGACTTGGTAACAAAATGTGCCCCATGGAATAGTGAATGCCATTTTATTTTGATCTTCAGGAGGAATTTTGATCTAGTTACATCCAAAAAACTATCCATGAGAGATAACATTTTGTAACCTATTGTTGAGTCCATAATCACATCTATATTCGGTAATGGGAAATCATATTTTGGACAAGCCTTATTCAAGTCCCAAAAATTTATATAAATGTGAATGTATACTAGATTATTGTTGATTGGTACTACATTGGAAATCTAATCTACATATGGAATAGGTTTGATAAAACCTTCTACCAGTAATTTTTCTAGTTTGACCTTAACCAAAAGAGCAATCTGTAGATGCAACTTTCTTAACTTTTGTTTGATTGGTTTTTTGTCTGGATGTATGACCAAGTGATGTACAATTAATGTTGTATTTAGACCTGACATAGATGAATAATCCCAAGAAAATGTCAATGAATTCCATGTGAAGAGCAATGAGCAATTCACATTCCTTTGCAGTGAGTGATTCACCTAGCTTTATTAGATTTGGATCATTAGTAATACCAATGTTGACCTCTATTGTATCTTCCACAAGAAGTGTGGAACTATCATCCAGAATAGGAGGAAAAGAAGGTAATTGATCATCACACTCAGATTGTGAACTTTTAGATGGATCCATATAGGAGGAATCAAAATCATTGCCTTTAGGTAAAGGCTAATGAGCTACTAAGTGTGGATTCTCTAGAACTGTTTACCATTTTAACCACACGTCAAAATGGGTCAACCCCCTATAGTATAAAAATTGATATAGTGGTATATTATAATGTCTTAGGGTATGGCATAGTATAGTTTAAGTCATTTAATATGTTTTGTGTTAGGATGTGGAGCTAAAAGCTTCAACTGGTGCAAACATGGAGGAGGTTGCTGAGTTTCAGGGAGACTGGCATCGGCGGATTGCAGTGCAGAAGGAAACTAACATCGGCAGGTGTGAGCTGAAGATAACCGGCATCGGCAGGAGGTCAGCCGACGTCGGTCACCTCCAAGCAAATAGGGACCGACGTCAGTCACCTGTGGCGGTTCTAGAACTATTCATTGCACAGACAGTTAGTTCATTGAACCGAGAGTTTGCATGTAAAGGCTAATTATAGTCTTGAGTTGTGTGTCTAATTATTGTAATTAAGATAGTATAATTATTGTAAGCATGAGATCTATATATGGACTCATGGGCTATATTGTAAATTAGTGCTAGAGAGTAAGAGAGCAAACAAGCTCCTTCAGAGAGAGGAGAGCAATGGTGTGTTCCTCCTAGTGCCACAGTACTAAAGTGGGTGTTGGTTTGGAGGATCAGAAGGATTCTTCTTATTTGTATGATCTTGGTCAGTAGGTGTGCATGGCTTCTTTTGGAGATCTACAATGGTGACTAAGGTCTAGTGATTTGCAGGTAGCAGCAGAGAGCAGGAGATCTACTTGGAGTACGGTTGTGTACTTGGTGTACTGGCAGCGTTGTTTCTGACTGGTGGAGGTGAACATCAATTCTGTATTGGAGTTGATTGTTGGGATCGAGAGAGAGAGAGAGAGAGAAGAAGGTCTTGAGGTGTGGTGAGCCTTTGAGGTGAAAGAAGTGCAATCTTATTTATTGTATATTCTTCTGAGTGATTATTAATACAATTGTGTATTGTCTCTCATATTCCTGTGTTGTTTCATATTTCTAGTTATTTATTGATTTTGGTTAAATTCCGTGTTTAGTTGCTAATACAAGAAGTAATCATATGTGTTCTTATTGGTGGAGCAAGATACTGTCAAGTGGTATCAGAGCCTGGTTGTAGGTTCAAGAGCTGATACCATCAAGTGGTATCAGAGCTTTTGGTTGGGTTGACTAATAGGTGGTTTCAAATCTGGTAGTGTTTGTTGATTACAAGTCACTCACAGGGGTTTCAGATTGAGTGGGAGTATAGCAATGGCAGAAGAAAGTAAGCTACGAATGGAGAAACTAAATAGCATGAATGGTCTGATTGATGGAAAGAAAGAGCAGGTAAAGAGAGATTGTTGGTCGATAGAAGATCAGCGTGTAGAAGCAGATGTTGCAGGTGATGTTGCACAGGTTGCTCTGAATAAAGTATGAATCTTTGTTTATAGATTCTTTTGCCTCTTTCCATGCAACCCGAAATAGAGCATCTTTTCATAGGTACATCTTTGGAGACTTTGGAGAGATTTATTTAGGGGTTGGTGAGCCTTGTCAGATTATTGGCAAAGGGGAAGTGAAGCTGAAATTGCAGACAGATAACATGCATGTGTTGAAGGAAGTTATGCAGGTACCAGTCTTGGAGATGAGTCTAATTTCTTCAAAGAATTTGGGTGATGGGAGATGCACTGTAACTCCCACAGCAGATACACTTGAATTAGATGGTGGTAAGAAAGTAGGTATCCTTTATCTATCCACTTATATTACTGATTCACCTTCTATTGCAGAGATTTGGCTTTGTAGGCTTGGTCACATATGTAGGAGGGGAATGCAAGTTTTTAGGCAGAGGTCAGATGTCTTTGACAAGCTAAAGAACTGAAAAGCCTTGGTGTTCATGGAAGAGATGGTGGATAGAGATCAGTTGAGTGGACTGAATTATTTTGAGCAGGGCTGTGTTGATTTGAATAGAGTTTTGATCCATAGAGAGCTCGCAGGTAAAAATTTATCACTCACAGGCGAACATAGGTACTGACATCAATCAGACAGTAACTGACGTCAGCAGCAAGAAGACCGACATCAATCAGATAGGAATCGACGTCGTTAGAAGGGATACCGACATTAGCCAGGGAAATGACGTCGGTAGTTAGGGTTAGTGCAGGGGAACCGACATCGATCAGATGCAGACTAGGAGATGGCCGAGATCGGTCACTGGGACGGATGGTGGGCAGACAACAAGCTGTCAACAAGTCTCAAATGCTCATATAGAGGTCAGAAAGGGTAAGTGAACCTCATATTCATTGTTTACCTTCTTTATATTGCTTACTGATGGTTAAGAACTAGGAAGATGTGAAGAAGCAATGCAGGTAGAATCCAAAAATAGTGGGAACTTGGCATGGATGAGGAGTGAGTCCTTGGAGAAGAACCAAATAGGTATTTGTTGGTGGAGTTGTCAGCTAGAAGGAAGCACTAGATGAGGGAGGGATTCTCATATTAGAGAAGAGAGTGGATGGACACGTGAGACAGAAGGCTATGGTATATGGTCTTGAGGTAGTTGCAGGATAGTGGTACAGGGTTTGACAGGTGGATGACTAAGCATGACTTCAGTCAATGTCAGTGTAACTATTGTGGTTTTGTCTTACCAGGTAGATAATGAGTCACAACATTATCCAGTTACTGTATGTGGGTGATTTGCTAGTAGGTTTTGTACATACAGGGATTTGCTGAGGTAAGGGTAAGGTTAGTTCAGAGGTATGTCATGAAGAATTTGGAGTAGCAAAATTCTTTGACATAAGAGACATAGAGATTTTGTCTCGAGTGGGAGCTGGTGTGAGGATGGTGTTGGCAGGGTTCAAGATGCAGGATGCAGAATCGGTAAGCACACCAAGGGCTAGATAGTTCAAGCAGAGATTAGAACAAGTGTTCAAAATCATATGAGGTCTAGTGTATACCTGAGTTTTCCCAAGCAGTGGGAGTTGTCAGATAGTTTGGAACCAATTCGAGAAAGAAGTACTGGAGGGCAATTCAGTGGATTCTTAGAGGGACCAGTAGCAGGTGCACATGCTATGTAGGGTCAAGTTCTTTTCTACAGGATTTTGTAGATGCGGATGTGGCAAGAGATTTAGATGACAGGTAAAGCATCACAAGGTGTGTGGTGGTTGGTCTTTAGGATTAAGCTTGAAGAGAGATATAAGCTAGAGAATAAAATTAGATGGTGTACAGGTACAAGTACAGGTACAATTGCATCTATCTATCTCCAAGTGGGAGATTGTTAGGATATGGAGCTAAAAGCTTTAACTGGTGCAAACATGGAGGAGGTTGCTGAGTTCTAGGGAGACCGGCATCGGCAAATTGTAGTGCAAAAGGAAACCGACATCGGCAGGTGTGAGTTGAAGATAACTGGCATCGGCAGGAGGTCGGTCGACGTCGGTCACCTCCAGGCAGATAGGGACCGACGTCAGTCGCCTGTGATGATTTTAGAACTGTTTGTTGCATGGATAGTTAGTTCATTGAACCGAGAGTTTGCATGTAAAGGCTAATTATAGTCTTGAGTTGCGTGTCTAATTATTGTAATTAAGATAGTCTAATTATTGTAAGCATGAGATCTATATATGGACTCATGGGCTATATTGTAAATTAGTGCTAGAGAGTAAGAGAGCAAACAAGCTCCTTCAGAGAGAGGAGAGCAATGGTGTGTTCCTCCTAGTGCCACGGTACCAAAGTGGGTGCTGGTTTGGAGGATCAGAAGGGTTCTTCTTATTTGTATGATCTTGCTCAGCAGGTTTGCATGGATTCTTTTGGATATCTAGAATGGTGACTAAGGTCTAGTGATTTGCAGGTAGCAACAGAGAGTAGGAGATCTACTTGGAATACGGTTGTGTACTTGATGTACTGGCAGTGTTGTTTCTGACTGGTGGAGGTGAACATCAATTCTATATTGGAGTTTATTGTTGGGATCGAGAGAGAGAGAGAAGAAGGTCTTGAGGTGTGGCGAGCCTTTGAGGTGGAAGAAGAAGTGGCATCTTCTTTATTATATATTCTTCTGAGTGATTATTAATACAATTGTGTATTGTCTCTCATATTCCTGTGTTGTTTCATATTTCTAGTTACTTATTGATTCTGGTTAAATTTCATGTTTAGTTGCTAATACAAGAAGTAATCATATGTGCTCTTATTGGTGGAGCAAGATCCTATCATTTTGAGCATCGGTCATGGTTTAATTAAGTCCTTATGTCATTTTGAGTCACTTAGGGGTCATAATTGGGTCATTTATGAAAGTGGTATAGTTTTATAATCAATATAAGTGTTCTAAACTTCCTTAAAACACACCTAATGTTAGTCTCTATCAAATATGTCAGTATCTAACTAAAAATCTTGCATGTGTTAATTAAAATCAAGAAGAAAAGTGGTAGTTTGGGTTGTTTTGGAAGTTGTATGGTCTCTAGAAGAGTGTGACACATTAAGAAGACTTGTGGGATGACTCTTAAACTCCCCTATACTCATCTCCATGCTTGATCAAATTTGAAAGTCCCAAAATTGGTCAAAAAACCATTTTACTCTTCTATCACTCCACTATGCCCATAAAACTAGTCAATAGGTTTCTGCTTAGTATGGCTAGTAGGATAAGTTCCAGATAAAATAACTTTGAGGGGTGATATTAAATTGAGTCCACTTAATTTTAATGTTTTTATTTTGAGGAATGGTGGTCTATACTTTATGAACCATCCTTAACAAGTTGATTGTCTAGTTTTGCATACTAATCCCCACACCCTGTAGGTTTTGCCTTTGTTTGAACATATTCATACAATCCATCTAATGAAATGGATTTTTGAGGATGTGAAATTAAATCTCACTTGTTTTATATTTTTGGTTTCATGTTTGGAAGTGTTTTAATGAGTTAAAATCCCTCAAGGTACAAGTTGATGTTGTTAGTGAGGTTGTAATCAGTTTTCATCAATTACAGAAGGTCCCTTTCCATACAATGGATTTAATTCAATGTGACATGATGTTTCATGTGTATAAAATGTCATTAAAATATCCTTATTCCCAAGTTTAATCTCCAAGATTGGCATCATAGAGGTTACAGTCAAAATGTGAGACACAATTAGCTCTCAGTTCACTTTCACTTATAGTTATGGCATGTAAGGGTCCTAATAACAATCATGGATGTATGATGGAATATTTCAAGGTGTTTGATATCTTATTAAAACATGAGATATCAAATTAAGCCTCCAAATGATACATAAGGGACTATGATAGTTAGATGCATCACACATACACAGTCAGCCCATTGAATGAGCATCTACAGGGGCCTTAGAAGGTGCCCATCATGTTGAGATAGGGAATTTGATTGTTTTTAGACTAATTATGATTGAAGAGTTTAAATTGAAGATCTTAAAGGAGCTAAGATTGGTTAGAGGATCCTTCATCATGTGCACTGGTCATGTCTCCACACTCACTGCCTATCTACAACTTAATGCATGCCTACAGGTGCCTCAAAAATGCCAATAACATTGAAAGGGAACATTTGAGTTGACTAAGGCTCTCCATAATTAAAATAATCCATTTTAAGGTGTTAATATGGTCTAAACTTCATTACAAGTTCATATACCATAAACTCATTGATCATCCCACCTTCACTTCCATGCAACCTAAGATATCCACCTACAGGTGGCCCTACAGAGATATGAAAGTGTTATTCAGAGATAATGACATACTTTGAAACCTTCTTGAGGTCCTAGAGAGTGGGAAACATCATGGAAGTTATGTTTGAAGTATTATACTAGTGGGCAGTCTTGAAAATCCACTTCAAGAGAAGATATTTGAACTTAGGGACAAAATCCCTCAAAACATCAAAATAAACCCCTCAATACTTTCGAAGTTAATATATAATAATGTTACATAGAGTTTGATCAGGTTTTGATGCATCTACCTTGTATCCCTATCTTATAGGTATAACCTTGCAAAAGAAAGAGGGTGTGTGACTAGTGGAAAGTAATGTTTGGAGACCTCAAAATCATGAATTTGTTCACTAAAGTTTGGCAGTGATGTTTATAGGTTTTGAGTCTCAAGTGACCTCTACACTCAAATATAGTAAGGTGAGAATCTATCACCATGAAAAATGATTATAAATAGGTGAAGAGCACATTTATGGTTTAAAGGTCATCAAGAAAGGTTGGAGTACTAGGTTTTGGCCTAATAGATACATCTACAAGTGTATTATGGTTCAAATAGGCCACCTATAATTGATTGTAGGTATCTACAGTCTGGTGGCACAAACCTATACATGAAAGCCTAATGGATGAGGACACATAAAAGTTCAAAAATGATTCCTAAGATGTTATATGAATCGTAAGGGTATGTGACATAGGTTTTAAGGATGATGTCCACCTATAGGACCCTTACTCAGTCAACTGTAGCTGACTGTAGTGGATAGTGAGCTAGGAGCATGGTATTCTTGATGTTATTAGGGTATGAACATGATGTGAAGTGACCTATATGAATGTGGAATGACATAGGAAGATTCAAGAAGGTCTTATACATTGTGTTTAAGGCCTAAATCATGCAATGTCACCTATAGATACCTCTTTCAAGTAAGAAACATAGTCAACACTCTATCCAGTCAATGCAAGGTATAAAATGAAAGAGTTGGCAAGGAGCAGAGTGTGTTATCATGATATAAAACTTATTGAATATGTTTTTAATCATATTAAATCATCCTATAATCATGGAAATATGGGAATGATATGTTTCTTTTAAGGCAACACATAATCCACAATCAGGATCTTGCACATAGTGACATTTTCCACACGTTTGTCTTGGGATTTTGAACATATAATGGTGCTAAAGGCATGGTTAGATCTTGGGAATTGGTGTAAATGATCCTCACCACCTGAAATAACCCCTAAAATAATCCTTTTTCATATTAAAATAGGGGAAGTACCCCCTATTTTGTCTCAAACAGAGGGTACTCCCCGAAGATACAAATCTACATGTTTAAAGGTCAAATGCTATTAGGATGAGTTGGGAACTTGATGATCCTTGAAAGAGGATTTGAAAGGTTGTGATAGACATGAAACAACAAGGAGAACCAATGCATAGAGGTTGAGACCCAACATGATGATCCAAACTTACAAAGATGCAATCACATCCTTTAGGTCTAGTTTAGGCCTAAAGCCCAATTGGGGGGTGTGCTTCATTTCTAGTGCTAAGAGAACATTCCAAAGCCTTGGAATAAGTTTTTAGGAAGATATAAGGAGTGTTAAATATGTTGGAGTGCTAAGGACACCACATGGAAACTTCATTTTATCTCAAAGCTAATTTAAGCATGCATAAATTGAAGAGAGGAGCTTGAGTAGGCAAGTTTGAGAGCTCACATCTACTTGGATACTTTGCATGGGAGTCTAAGAGGTTGAGAGATGTTAGAAGAGGTCTCTAGAAATGCTTTAGTGAAATTTGTTGAGGTATTGAATGTCACATCTTCATGAACAATCCTTAGAGGGAAAAATGGCCCAAAACCCTCTCAAACCCTTGTTAAAGACCCGATTGGGAAAATGATGAAGACGAGGCACCCAAACGAGCTAGTTATACTATGAAATGACTTGGCTCTTGTAGACAACTCTTCAGATCACCTTATTATCAACTTGAGTTGTACCCTACCTGTATGGATAGGGTTAAAATTTGATTTTATTGATTATTTTTGGTATTGTGCAGGTACATAAGGGTTTCAAGAGATGAAATCCACTTTGGAATAAATATTGGAACTTAACCTAATGCACCATATTCATTTCTTGCCTTAGTTGAGTTCTTAAGTGCTTCTACTAATACTTTCACTTCAGCCAGTCAAGGATGGCATAGTGATCAAGCAAGTGAGAAGGTGGAAACTCTAAGTGTGAGGCCTTTTAAGGTCTAACTAAGGAATATAAGGCCATTAGGGGTCCTAATAGGTGTTATCAACTCCTTTATATATATCAGATTGGAAAACTAAAGGCAATTTTGGTGCCAAGTGTGCAAGGTGAGTGAAAGAGGAGTTATTTGGACTACAGTCAATGATAACTCATCTCTAGAAAAATATTAATGATTAGGGATACAACCAATGCATGTTATAGCATGTATACAACCCCTCCCCCTTAGTGTAATCATCACATCTATCCCTAATCAACTGTGGGATGCTCTGAGGAGGACAAATAATGAAGGCAATTTTATACAAGCAAATGGAGAATCTTACACCATATTTTAGGAGTTTCATGACTTTGAGGGACATTTGTCCTATGAAAAATTGCATGGTTTGTTTCTTACTCCATTATCCTGCATGTGTAATTCCTTCTCTCAACTTGACAAGTGTCCTAGTGTCTCTTGGACTTCTTTCTTCCCACTTCTCTCTCTAATTTATAAGTAGAAGCCATTTTGGATATTGTAAAATTATACCACACCATATATGGCAAATCCCTACTAGTTTTGACATTGTGCTTTGCCTTAAAACAATAAATTAAATCTAGTTTGAGTTCATATTTCATCTTGTCAAAGTGTGTGAAGAGATGTATAGTGAATAGTTAAGAGATATCTATCTATCCTTATTTTCTCTCAATCCTTCCATGTTTGATGCAAGTGACTTCACTTTAGCAGGTCATGTGAAGTGTTGTTAAGTGTATGGATATGTTCTCAAGTGTAAAATGAGCCCTTAGTATCTATAACTAATCTATGTTTTCACTTACCTTGGATAGTCTTCATGCACATCACCTTCATATTGAAATACTAATGCTAGAGCATTCTAGGACCTTTAAACTAGTGTTGTATGCCTTATTTCTTAGTGAAATAAGTATGATAGTCATGTGGAAATCCTTCTGGTGTATCACCCCCTTAGATTAGTTTCTTTTCATGCAAACTCCTATCCCTTTTCCCATAAATAATCAACTAGTTTGTGTGATAAGCACTTCAAGGCATATTCAGGGAGCTATCCCTTAAACCTAGAGGTCTATTTCTGCTATAGGTCTACCCACATACCTAGAAGTATTCCCATGCTACCCAAATCTTGAGGAATCTTGAACACCCTCCTCTAGGGTGTGAGATTTGGTGACAACAAGAACCATACACTCAATCTCATCATGGTCTTCAGGCTTGATTTCCATACTGAATGACAGGTGTGGACTTGTGAACACCTAGGCTTCCTTTGAAGGAGAGTGAATTTCCCCATCCAATGGTGCCTAAGATAGGTTATCACCAAAGAACATGTCTTTTTATTTTTTTTACCCTGATCCAAAAGTGCCTTAAAGAGGTTTTCACCAACGAATCTCAATGTTTAATTTTTATTTTGACTAAGGGAATTCACCTACTCCCTAAAGTAAGCCACAAGGTCCAAAGTGTACATGAAGCCTTAATTATGATCACCTAAAAGGATGCCCTCTCTTAAGCCCATGAGTTTGGAAATAGATTCTTCATTTTCAAATGTATCAAGAATTAGATCTTGGTCTTGTTGGTCTTAATCAATAAGGTTAAGATCATGGAGAGTGAGGGGAATAGTAGGAACAATAGAAATGGTGAGGACATAATGAGTGCCAAATAGGTTAGTGTTGGAAAACTCATCGTAAATACTATAAAAGGACTCTGTGTCATTAGGAACATCATCTATTAACACACAGGGTGGATCTTTTGGGTGATAGGTGGGTACAACCTTAGTCTTATCATGAATGATAGGTATAATAGGATCTATTCTACCTTTCTCTCTTGGACCTAGTCATTTTCCTTTATAAGCATTATGGGCCATGATCTTATTAGGAAGAGGGTATTCTTTACTCTAGAAACAAGGAGCCAAACCCTCATTGTATAACTATAACTCATCTTCTAGCTTTAAATCTTCTTGACTAAAATCCTTTCCTGGAACAAATGGGAGAGGTGTCATGAGAGAAGATGATATACCTTTCTTACACCACTCCATATTGGGCCAACCATACGACTTAGGTGATCTAGGTAATTTGGCAATATGAAATGTATCATTGAACTTATATGTACCAATACATTTTTCATGAATATCAAAATGACATAAATTTAATGAGGAGAATGGTGAGTTAGAGGAAGAAGCAATGAGAGAGTCAACATATAGATAATTGGACTTGGGTGTATTAGACATGACTTGCTTATCCTTTTTAATAGGCTAGGCAATACCAGGATAATAATTATATTAATGCCCTTCTGCTTCTAAATGTTTACAATATTGATAGGGTTACAAATCTCCTAGAATAGTCACCTCCATCTCAGCATGCAGAAACTTAATACATTGATGAAGCATGGAAGGCACTACACACATCTCATGAATCCATGAATAACCAAGAAGAAAATTGTATGAAAAGTCAAGATCAATGACATGACAAAGGATGTTATGAATAATAGATCCATATTGGATAGACAAGGAAATGTTCATGCATATTGTCAATCTATGTTATCATACCCCTTGGTGGTAATGGTATCAATCTTTAAGTTTGTTGAAGTATATCTCAGTCATATAAATAGCTTCAATAGAACAATATTAAGACTTGACCCATTATCTATCAGTACTCTCTTAATCTTATGATGGGTAATTGTAACCTCAATGTATGATGAATTTGTGTGAGAAGCCCCAAGGGAGGATATATCAGTTTGATCAAATGTTAGATGTGGACCAACAGATAAATGTCTCACTAATTCTTGAAATTTGTCCAGTGCAATATTGATAGGCACTTGAGACTGGCTCAAAAGTTCATACAGGATATTCTTGTGCAACTAAGAAGTACACAACATAACTAAAATGGAAATTTACACTGACATTTTATTTAGTTGATCTACAAGATCATATTGCTTTTTGATAAGAGGTACATACTTGGATTTGCATTGATTTGAATAAGAGAACTTGAAGGTGGATTCTGACTAGGACCTTGAATAGTAATATTCAAACATTGAGTTGTGACATTACAATATCAAGTGGGGATAGAAATTCTAGAATGTGAAGCAGAATAGGCATGCCCTAGAATAATCACTCAAGGATGGGGATTATGAAATGGAGGAACTCTTAGGATAGATAGACCTGATCTTAGAATGGAGTGATTTGCTTGTTGATAATTATTCAAATAGGAACAAGGATTTATGGTAATGGTTTCAAAATGATGTTATGTGACATACCCAATGTATCATAATCATAGGGAATGACATGGTAGTCAACATTATTGGCCCAAGCTCCCTGATTATGATTACAATCATTATTCGTTTGTTGCTCATGTTGATTAGTATTATGCTAAGGGAATGGATTTTTTTATATTCTCATATTCTAACCAATGTTAGAATATAGTGTATTATTCACTTCTATTTCTCCTCTATCAATCATGCCTTCTATTTATCCTCTATCAATAATGCCTCCTATAATATGATGACTAAAAGGGATATAATGGGAATTAGAAGGGACCTGTTGTGAACTAGAAGGAATTTGTTGGGTAATAAATGGATTTTTTTGGGAATTTGAGAGAATTAGTTATGAACTAGAAGGAACTTGATTCAGATTAAGAATTACTTGTGATGGATTAAAGGAAGGGATTTGTTGTGAACTAGAATGGATTGTTTGTTGTGGATTGTTTGTAGGTTGTAACGATGGATCCACCAGAGGTATTTGCTCAAGATTTGTTAATGGATCTACGCTTGATAGAGGATTAAATAATGGATCTTCTTGGTGTTTCTCAAAGGACAGATTTTGATTCATAGGTGGGGGATTGTTGAAAGAAACAACAACTAGGGAGGTGGCTAAAGAAGCTATAAGCTAACTAGTTTTTTGTAATTGTGTAATAATGAGTTAGAAGGATTGGGAGGGGTCCACAAGTAGCCATTTCCATTTGTTAGAAGGTTATGAATTTTGGCTAGAACTTTTCACAAGGGCTTGTTCATGAGTAGAACTTGACTTTAGAGGTATTCCTTTGATTCAAACATAGTTACATATTTCTTCTATTTCGAGTGACACATCCTCGTATTCAGGTTGATGTACCGCATTCTTTGGGTTTTCATTATTTTGAAAATATATAAGTAGATCATAAGACCACTTGTCATCAAGAGTAGGATTGTATGAAGCCCCACTTCATGTATACTTAGGCATACTTAGATTGATAATCTTCATCTTGAATCAAAGTAGGATGTTCAAATTGATTGTATTTGAATATGTATAAAAAATGTTGTTTATCAATTCGAAGTTCACTTTCAAATTTGAAAAGTGTGCTTAAGTCAACTTGTAATTTGGTGTGATATTGGAATGCCTCTTGGTCAAAGTAGAATGTGTGATTGGACTTGTTAATGTTAAAGTGGAATGTTGCACAATTCAAGCTACTTTTCAAATTTCACAAAGTTTAAACATGTTTTATAAAAGGATGTGTACGTTTTGAATATTTTGAACAGTTGATCTTGGATTTTGAAAACAATTTGATTTTGATTTGATTAATGTTTAACTTTTCAAAATTTGGCTCGTTTTGGTCATTGACCTTTAATCTTGAGAGATTTGAATTTGTAATTGGATTGAGATTTAGCTTTAGTTTGACTTGAGACATTTTGAATTGAATTGAATTGCTTTGAAGGTTGACCTTAATGTTTTATAAAATCTTGACTTTGACTTTAAAAAGTTTGACTTTGTTTGAAAGTTGGATTTTATTGACCTTTGACTTTGATTCAAGTTGACTTTTGACTTTTTAAAATGTTTAGATTTCATTGACTTGAAAGGGTTGACTTAGCCTAGTTGACTTTTCAAACTTGTTTAACTTGGTTTGAAAGTGGACTTTAATTAACCTTAAAATGCTTGAATTTTCAAAGGTTTGACCTAATTTGAAAGTTGACTTTGATATGACTTTGAATTTGACTTGGATTTGAAAGAGTTGATTTGATTTAAAATGTTTGACTAGTTTGGAAAATGAAAATGTTTTGGATTTGAATTAAAATTAGAATTTGGATTTTGGATTTGCTTTGGAAATTAGATTTTGGTTCAAAACAACCCTGATTCAGATCTAATTTCAAATGGGCAACATGATGGTATATCATAAACAGGGTACCATGTTAGTTGGATAACATGATAGAATGGCTCAGAATTTGGATAGAGCAACACCTTATCACGTAGATGTGAAATGATAAAGTTTTGGGCTTATGATAATTTTGATTTGTTTGATGTGTAAAGTATGTCATGCAAAATGGTTATATAACAACCAATCAATAAGATGCATACAAGACAAACACTACCTTTAGTATCAAAATGGGTGTGGAACACGACTGTAGCCACTATATCTACCTCACAAGATGTTAGAATATTGTCATTGATGTCAAATAGAAAAGTAACCAAATTGTCATAAAGTAATGGAAATGTCATAAAGTAATGGAATTGTCTAAAGGAATTTTCCCATACAAAGAATGGTATTTTCAAAAATCAATACCAAAGGATGGAAGGATAAATTGCCTTGGTTTGAGTGCCCAAGTATAAAGGGACCAACAATAGTAAACAAATACTAGTAATAAAAAATGTACTTAATTAATTATGGAACATTGATCAACTTAGAGGAGTTTTGTTGAGTGCTAAAGGAATGATTTTATGTTTTTTTTTATGGCTTAATTGCCCCACCAAACGCATGGAATAATGATTATCAAATAAGGGCTGACCCACTTGATATATGGCAGCCTTTGGAAAATCATCGCACTTGGGTTAATTAAATAAAATAAAACTAAACACCCACCTTTTGATGAAAGGGTGTCTTTTGATTGGGACGCCTCCATTGGGAAAAGCCTTTGAAGGTTCTATAAAATGAAAGGACATTAGACAAATAAAATAAAAAAATAATTATTTCAATCATTTAAGCATAAGTAGTTTTTCAAGGAGAAGAAAAAGAGGAAGTCAAATTTGTCATCATATGTTGATAAATCAACAGTAAAAAGTTGGAAAGATTATTTTGGTAAGAGGTCAGTGCCTCAGAGAAAGAGATTGGTGTCTCTCACTAAGTTGGTGCTTAGCAATAGGATATTTCCAGTAGGTTGGTGCCTACAAATTTTGTAAAAAGATTATCATTATATGGCTAGATTTGGATGGTAGTTCCAAGTAGTTATTCATTTGTGTTTTTTTCTTGAAAGGGTTTCCATGTAAATCTAGTGTCAATGTATCTTTTTTATGTGAATACTTTTATTGTGGATATTAAGTTTCATTAAGTAAAAGATAAGATTATACCAATTCACCACCCCCCTCAGTATAAACATCTATTTAACAATTGGTATCAAAGAAGTTTCTTCATAAACAAATTAACCACTAGAGGGTAGATCTCAAGAGCACACATGGCTGGACAAGAAGGTTTCTCCACAAACAAGGTTTTATTGTTTGATAAAACAAATTATGATTTCTAGAGTATAAGATTTAGAACCTATTTAATGGATTTAGGTTTTGATATCTGGAAAGTAATAGTAAATGGTTATTTTTATCCATCATCTCCACCAATAGAACAAGCTAGAAAGAAGGCCAATGACAACAATGCAAAAGCTATGAATGCAATCTTGTGAGGTCTATCATAATTAGAGTTTTTCAAGGTGATGTATTATAAATCAGAAAAGGAAATATGGGATAAACTACAAAACATATACTAAGGTGATAATAAGGTGAATAAGGCCAAGCTTCAAACACATAGAAGATAGTTTAAAAGTTTGAAAATGAAGGATGAAGAAAACATTACAGCCTATTTGCTTCACATAGATGAAATCATCAACACCATCAAAGGTCTTGGAGAAAAAATTAAAGATACAATGATTGTGAAAAAGTTAATAAGGTCTCTGCCCTTAAGATTTGATGCCAAAGTCTCCATCATCAAATAAATGAGAGATCTAAATACACTAACAATGGATGAATTGCATGGTATCCTCACGACATATGAAATGATGACTGAAAATGAGAAATCATCTAAGAAAGAAGCAGCTTTCAAAATTTTAAAAAAAGAGAAATATAAAGGGCCTAAATCAAGTGATAGCACCAGTGATGAAGAAGATGAGAAGGAGGCCCTGTTTGTTAGAAAACTTACAAAGAGATCTGACAAATATAAAGGTAAGCTACCTTTCAAGGGTTTCAATTGTGGTAAAATAAGGCACTTTGCTACTAAATGTCCACATAAGGATGATAGCGATGATGAATAAAATCATAATGAGGAAATAAATAAAAAGGAACGAAAACCTAAATATAAGAAAAGCTTCAAAAAAATTAAAATAAGAAAAGTTTGGTAAGCACAAGAAAATTCTTTATTCTAAAAAGGATAGCAAATCAACTGAGGAGAGTGATGAACGCATTTTAAGTAAGATAGATAAAAAACTACGTTCATGACTAATAAGACACATTGAAAGAGAAGGAAGATGGCAAGGATGAAGGAGAAGTAAATCTTGAAGAACTCATTTGTGCTTTAGGTGAAATAAAATTCTTATGAAGAAGAATTTAAAAGAAAGATTATAGATTAAAAAATATGAAGAAGAAAATCATGACCTAAAAATAGAAATGTCTCATAGCCTTGAAGATTCAGAAAAGGTCATCATTAGTCTAAAGACTAAAATAAAAGAATATGAGCAAATTTTTGATCAAACGATTACCCAACCACCTAGCCATTATAATTGATTCAAACAAATATCTATGGGCCTATAAGAATGCAAAGCATATAAGGTGAGAGTTATTTTATGTTGATCATTGATGATTATTCCCAAATGACATGGGTTTTTTGGAATTACAACCAGTAAGGGGGGTGAATTAGTTCCCTTAAAACAATCATTTAATTTCACTTATCATTCATGAGGCATTCATTCAAATAAATGCATCAACCAATACATAAACAAGCATCCACATAAACATATAACATATAAATCCAAGAGATATGTGGAAAATACTAAAGAGGGATAAAATCTATTGAAACATAGCTTGGACTATAGTCTTATAAGAAATGAATAAATTTTAATGAGGCACCAACCCCTCACTAATCAAGCACCAACTCAACTAGTACTTTAGCAAGCACCAACTTTCAAGGAGGCACAAACCCCCTAGGTAATTTAAAACCAACTCAACCACCTAGAACCTATGATCACCTTTGGACACCTATTGATCACTAAACTAATGATGATCACCATTATTTTCTTTTCACACTCTTTTATCTCTCTCAAACAACTTATTAGGCCTCTTCACTCAACTAGCCCTCTTCTTGGTAGATTTAGGTCATATGACCTTGTTCATCATTTGTAGAATCATTGTTAGAACTTAATGAAATTAAACATACCTCTCTAATAGTATTCAATTCATCTTCCTAGTTTTAAAACCTCTATTTCATTCATTTATCTCCTCAATCTTCTAGCTATTAAAACTAAGCCTATTAATCTTCTTTTTATACTTAACTCTTGATTTCACCAATATTGGTCAACCAAAAACCTATCCATACTTGGATCACCATTGGAATAGATCAAAAAATATTTTTCACATGAGAAAAAACCACTACATAGGTCAGTCACCACTTATAAGGACCAAAATTGCCATTAGGCCTAAAGGAAACCTAATGCAATTGGGCCTTCTCAAAACACATTTTTCTCCTTAACCACCTTGGAATATCTTGAGCCTCCATAAATGGATTAAACACATCAAAAAAATTTTAATTAGACATTTTTTAATCTCACCTTAGGTCCCCAATACCATTTATATCATTTCACTCCTTGAACGACACCATTAGATCTACTCATAATTAGGCCTTCTTACTGCCAGAAATTTTGTCAACCAAATCTGAAGCACACAACTAATTTTCTCAAACAACCATACCATAAAATCATATGGATATAAAATTCGTGACCTTAAGGTCATCACCATGTTAATTATATTTCACTAAACAGGGAAAAAGACCTTAAACTAACCACTTCCATATGCTCACTCAGAACTGCAAACAAACTTCATAAACCCAATCAAGAACCTTTGACTTTTCACACCATAGAAAATTATCATGAAGAAAAATACATTAAAATGAAACATATGAGACCTATATAAAAACTTCATGTGAATTATATTTTTCAATTCTGGGCATAATGACTTAGAAACATCAATCTTACTCACACACAAAAAATTGTTTGTAGCTCTAAAACACAATCATGGAAACAATGACGTAGAACACTTATAGAATCAGTTTCATTAACTCAAATGGGTTTATATGATCCTTTAAAATATTTAAAACATATTGAAACAAATATATTATAAGTTTAAATAGAAAAATTGGTCCTACAGACCAATCTCATGTCTTCATTATACACAAACCTCACTATGTTAGACAAATCAAATTGAGATCAACTTTCTACCATACACAAGTTTATCCAAAACTTTTATCCATTAGGGACATGTGTTATAGGTCTTAAAAAATAACCCAATTCAATTATATCCATCCCTAATCCATTTCAACACATCCCTAATCTCATTCCCACTTCTACCTGTTTTGCTCACTATCTTTCTCACTAGGCCTTTTTAACAATGGGCCAACTTCCATGACCAGTTTAGCATATTTAAAGTCTATAAAATACTCATAAACTTACATAAACACAAAATTCAAGTCTCACACATCATCTTATAATAATTTTCATGCTTTGACTTGGTCAACCCTACCTCCTACATCAAAAATATGAGAAATAAGAGATTTTATGTAGCTTTCACTCACTCTTCTGACAAACCAATGCCACTTTGAGGTAGATGGGAGAGTCCTCTACAGTCTCCAATCATCAAAATAGGTCTTCCAATTCATTTTAAGCTATTTATATCAAGATATTTCATATTGGGTTGCTATTAGGGTTTTAGAGAGGGTTAAGACCATCTTATAGTCTTAACAATCATTCATAAAGCTTGGGCCCTTAATATAGAAACTAATGATTGAAAACTTGATTTAGGATCCTTCCCCAACTTTCATGAACTTCTTAGGATCTCATGAAAAGTTTTCACATGCCAACAAGCATAATAAAATCCTTCTTGGGTCTGCAATACCTCATTTTGTGCATATAGAAAACCTCAAAACTAAATTTCATACTTTCTTTTGTAGACTTTGACCTCAAATTTGGTCAAGACACTTGAAACAACCTTTCACACCTCTAATAATTCTCTCATGAGCTTTAGCACTTTAGAAACTGAACTTGACCCTCATTAGGCACACTAGGTCTTTTTGCACATTAGGCCTTGAACTACCAGTCACACGTAGACCTTAAACATACCTTAAAAACACATGAATTATTCTCAACACTTCATGCTCATGTCATACAACCTCATACCATACTCACACACTACCAATATTATTTTCACAAGCATCAGATTGCTCACCTTAGCATGCTACCAAGCCTATACCTTCTCACTAGGTCTCTTCATGTAAATGAATAAGCTATGAACTAGCTTTGACATCTCCTCTAAAATTTTATCTACCTTGAAACTTTCTTGAGTGTTATAACACTTCATATGCATCCTTGGGCATCCTTGAACATCCTCTCATACCTATGTGTATCCATCTTACCAGACCATCATCTTCATATGCATGCTCATGATATGATAATGTTCCTTAAGACTAGTGCTAAAAAGTATGCTTACTTTGTATCTTGACATGTCATCAACCTCAAAAAAATTACTAGATTTCCTTCAAATTCTCTCTTGTCATAAGGCTCCTTGTCACATACCACTCACCATGTATGACACCAACTTTGACTTTGACATTAATGACATCCATTTTGACCTTGAAATCAATGATAACATTTATGACATAACAACAACAAAATGAACATACCTCAACAATCTCCCCCTTTATCATTGATGGAAAACACTTAAACAAAGCTTATCATTCTCATCTCCCCAAGTTGGATCTCTTCAAACTAACCTTTCTCCCAAACTAGAAATTTTCTCCCCCTCTGACATTAATATCAAAGTGTCAACTCTTGACAACTATTTTTTCCATGGACTTGAAACAATAGACCTTTTTTCTCCAAACAAGATCATTCTCTTTCTTTCCCTTTTTGTCGACAACTCAACACAGATCAGGATTACAACCAATTGACTTCATGATTATATTGATCTTTTAGGCCAATCCATAACTCAAATTTCTTCATGACTATTATAGATCTTCTTGGCAAACACACCTACTCTTAGAGCATGACTGGTTTCACTTATCTCCATGAGGTATTTAGACACTATCATGAATGTGACTTGATTTGATCAAGTCATCTATTTTAACTCATTTGGGAATAATAGTGTTATTCATATTTTAGTTAAGGTTCTAGATTAATGAATTAGTATAAAATATAATAATAATATAGTCTTGATTTGTGCAATTATTTGTCTTTTTCAATTTTATAAAAAGAAAAATAAAAATAAAAATATATAACTTAGCTAAAAAATAGACTGAGATAGCTGATACAGAGGTTGAAATTGACTGTGCATGACTAGGAAGATGTTGTAAACCTAAATTTGGGTTTTTTTAGGCAAAAGGATAGGAGCATCAAAAAGTGGATGCTTTGGTGTCTAGCACTATTGTCCGTTCATGTCATTGTTGTCCAAACTGATCACATAGATCTAAAACTTTTTAGGTAGTTGTGATGTGCCTATGTATAATCAAATGTTGGTTATTGATGGAACTCGTTATGGAGCTAATTTTGTCTTCAAACCCTAACCCTCCATCATGCTTCATAAAATGATAGTTGAGTCACTTAAAAAAGAGAGAGATTAGTGTTAAAGATGTACTGAACATGCAATCCATGCCTTTTGTATGGGCACACTATCTACATACTAATACTTTGAAGAGAGATCAAGACATATGTAGCTATCCTACCTAGTGTGTTTTATACAATAGTGTGATGCTGATGCAAAAGCCTAATTGATAGTGTTTGAGGTGGCTAGAGACTGGTATGAGGATTTGAGTAAATTTGTAGTTGTGTTGGATGACTATGTGCAAAGAATAAGTAAGTTTGTCTTAGTACTTTGTTTGTATTCTTACTTACTTTGTAAGTTTGGTCACTTCCTTTATAAATGAGCTGAGTGGGATTTTATAGGGAATAATTGGTCATGGGTCAGATGTATTCATGCTAGGTTGACCAAATTAAAGATAAGGACCAAATAAAAATAACCATTGAGGCTTAAAGTTTAAATGGACATGACTATCAAAAATAGGACATTTCTCTATGGGGTGCTATAGTCCAAAGGGGCACTTCTGTTCTATAGGTTCGAGACCTAAGGGAACAAAATTGGCAGAGAGAATATTGTCTGGATAAGGTGGAATGACCGTTCAAAAGGTTTTGGATGACTGGTAATGATCAAAAAGGTGTTTAGAAAGGTCTCAAGAGCATGCAAAAAAAACCTATGGATGGGGTGTTGCAAGCCACACTCAAACTACCAATTTGGACATTTTATATGACTACATTTGCCTCTCCTTTATTCTAGTGATGCATCAAAGTAAAATAGTATGATAAAAGAAAAATATAAAGTGTACCTAAACTTACCTACAAGGGTGAAGCCTATGAGGATGTGAGATGTTGAGTGTCCATAGAGATAGCACAACGTAAAGCGTAAATATGCAAGAAAAAACAAAGAGTAGACCAGTTCTTACTAGACATGCTATGTCTAAAATAAAAATGTACAAAGGTTGAGTAAAAGAGAGAGGAAGAGAAAGGAATGAATACACCTCATTAGATATGCGAACCAATATAAAACCTATTGTGACGTTGAGTGATACTGAGTGATGTTGGATATGTGTTGTAGCAAAAGTAATATCATGAATGAAACTGAGTGCTCAATCCCTAAGAATAGATCAAGAATATAAAAGTTGGCCCTTTGGCTCTATCATTTCCCATTGTATAGTGAAGCTATGTGATCATGCGTGTGTTAATCAATGTTTGAATTGTGTGTTCAATCCCTCTAAGTAGGTGGCTCAAGAATACAAAAGTTAACTAATCTTTTGGCTCCATCATTGCCCATTAGGTGTGAACTATGAACTAATACTAGTATGAATGTGTGTCATGTGAGATGACTCATGAAGCCCATTAATACTCTATAATCTGAAAATGTGGTATGAATAGTTGAATGTGTACTAAAAATTAGGTCAATTTTGGCCACTTTGAAAGGTGTAGTTTAATCTTGTATGAAATCCACTTTGAAATTGAGAACTAGGTTTATATAAAAGCCACTATAAAATGATGGAAACCACCTACAAATGGAATAAGGCATGCAACTACTAAGAATACCTAGGTAATTTAATAAATTGGAAAAAAAATAAGGCAAGTATGCCACACATATTACCCCTAATCACTGATATCTATAACATGGATTTTGATCTAGAAGTTATACTAACTGTCCCATCTAAAAATAGAAGCAAGAACCATTATGTCACATATGATGCCCCCTATATCTGGATAATCTAAATAAAGTTGTACTAAAACTACCTAATTTAAACTGGACTATAGCTAATAAAACTATAATTGACCTTATCTTTCTATCTATTTTTGAAAATTTTGGATTTTTGGCTGTTTAGATAGGAGTGCCAAAAATGGATACTTTATTGTAGGGCATTGTAGTCTAAATGGGGCACTCTTGTCCTTTACTATTTTTGATAGATGTTCTATATTTATCCCTATTTTTTTGGTTTGTTCTATATGTTTTGAATTATAATTTTTGATTTGAGTGTTTTGAAAACTGATTTTGATCGATAGAGGGCTCTGATCTATGTGACAAAACCCTTGTTTATTGCCCTCTCTTTTAAGGGTAGGAATGAAGACCCTACAATGACTACCTTAAAAAAAAGAGCCCTACAAGTGTGCTATGCTACAAAATAAATGATAATCCAAAATATGTCTCAAGATATAACATAGTTTATGTTGGATATTGTTATATCAACAAGGGTATGTCTAGTTAGATATAATAATGTAATAACATGTGTAATATACTAAACTAAAATTGAAAATTTAGTTAGTTATCAAGGAGAGATGGAACATGATGTCCATCATGACATCCAAGAAGACAAGATAATGCATGATGTGGATCATGGAATTGCAAACAACTGAGAAGCAAATAAACAAATAAGCACATAAGAAAAGAAGTAAGAAGCATATAAAAGAGGCTAAGGGATCAAACAAACAAGGTACATGGGCACATATCACTCAAACTAAGAAAAAAAAACATATAAGTCATATTCAAATGCCCACATACATATATAACTAGAAACAAGCAAGATTGGTGTGAGGGTAACAAACACATACAAGAGTACAAGAAAAGGACATTGACAAATGTCCTAAGGCACACACAAGTAATTAAACAAGATCTATGAAATTCAATCACATCTAGCTACTCAAATCAAGAAAGGAAGACATGAAAATGTTTTAAATAATATTGTATCTAACTGATCAAAGCAAGAAGTAAAACTATGCAAAATATGTAGTATAAGTCTAGGTAGATGCTAAGAAATACACAAGTGCTATATATTAGTGAGTGTCGATAGAATAATTTGTGTAATATAGTAAGTAATGTATATCAACATGATAACTAGTGTTTGTGGTGTAGGAATGAAATAATTTGAATGGTGTAGTCATGTAGAAGATGTCCTCAGTGGGTAGATATGTCGATATTTGTCTCAAATATAAAAGTAAGATTCCCCCTCAATGGGTAAAGTGAAGCAATCAAGGATCTGGATATCACTGCACACATTTAAATAAGATAAAGTGAAGCATGCTAATATAGATAAATTGACAAACAATAGCATAAAATAGCAAAATGTAAGTCTAGTATGATAGTAGAAATTTAAAGCATAGATAATGCATACAGTTGAAAAGTTTTTTGGTGTTTTGAGTTATTTGAATGTTTTTATATTTTGACATGTTATATTATTTTTGGTATTTTGAAATATTGTATTGTGTTTGGTATTTAAAAATAATCTATGTACAAGTAATTATAAAGAAACTATGTACAAGAAAATGAAAAAAAATTGTGTACAAGTAAGCTGAGAAATTATGTACAAAAAAGATTGAGAAATTATGTATAAGTAAGCTGAAAAACTATGTACAAGTAGAAAGAAACTATGTACAAGTAAGTTGAGAAATTATGTACAAGTAAGCAGAAAGAAACTATGTACAATAATATGAGTAAAACAATATGTACACAATGACGTAAAAGACTAAGTTGGAGGGGGTAAAGGGTTTAAGGATGGAGCCCGTTGGGGATGAAGATGGAAGAAGGGATCACATCCATCATCAAATGCCTCAAGATCATCATCATAAGTATCATCGTATGTTGTAAGCTCTGTATACATGGTTATTATATCCTCAAGTGTTAGTAATATATATGATCTTTATGTAGTTAGAGATCTATCACTCGTAGTGGTGTCATCATATCGAAGGTGAATTAAGGGTCACTCTGGTGGTGAAGATGTTGGTTCTCCTTTGGGACATTTAGCTCTGGTAGGAGGAAGCCTTGGTGGAAGTGGTGGAGTTGGTGATGGTGGTGATATAATCTGAACAGTACCCTATACTTATAATTTCTCCAAGTTCTATTGTAAATTTGTACATGAGTCTGTCATGATCTATAATTCTATGAAAGAGACAAAATAAATGACCATCCTGTCTTGATAAGTTGCTAATAGGTGTGTGTCGTAATGTAGGTAGTGTGATTAATCCATGATCAAATAACATATGTAGCATAATCTATGGTTGATGTTGTGTGTTTTCCACCTTAATCTGAATGATTGGCTCTATATCCATAAAGGTAATCATGTGAACTTTATGTGTTGAATGATCTATCTGTAGCTATGAATGTGAAGTATATCTTGAGAGTGTAGTGTGAGATGCTAAGAGTGATGCAGGATGTGTGATGAGGGCTCTAGAGTCATCTTGATACTCTCTTGGATCAACTACTGTAAAGCTCAATCCACACAAATATTCATCTAAAGTGTGGGTGTCGTATCATCATTTGAAGTAGCTTGGGAATCTGTATCACATCATGCACATATGGTAACTCAAAATTTACCATAAGGGGTAACTGTGATATGGGAGTCTCATTAACTGTAGTAAGAAAAGATGTCAATACTATGAGAGTATTTATAATTGATGAAATGATTGTGACTGCCTGAAGAGCTGTATTTATATAATCAACTAAGACTGCTAGAACTACTATTGGTGATTATGTAATTATAAAAAGTGCAATAATTATGATTGATGAAGTAGATGGACTGGTTAAATTTGTTATAAATAATTGAGTATCTGGAGCTGAGGAAACAACTGTAAGTGGAAGAGTGTGAGATGTATTAGTCTCTCCTACCTCATATGTATGTATCTAGTTAATAGAAATGCGACGAGATGGTGATTGAACTGTGATATGAGGTGTCTCATCTAGCAAAATAGTTGAAGATGACTATATTTCTACAATATTTGAATGGAAGGTTATATGTTGGGCATATGTATAGATATCATTCATGGAAGAACTTAACACTTTGATGAAGAGTGGAAGGAACTACCCCCATAGCATGTATCCAAGGTCGTACAAGTAAAAGGTTATAATGAAGAGGACTGGGATGACTTGGAACTATGTAAAGAGCATTTTGGACCCTACCATGTTATTTAAAGCAATGGTGCCTAACGTCTGTCATGGTATATCATCAAACCCTCTAATTTTCTTATATGACTTTTGTATGAAATCCATATCTACATCCATGGTCTATAAAAATGTAATATTACATAAATTAAGTCTAGAACTACTATCAACTAAAACTCTCTTAACTACACTAGTTTTGACTTGAACTTGTATAAATAGTGGTAAATTTTTATCAATAACTATCTGAGAAGGCATGTCCTCATGATCAAAAGAAATAACATCTATAGTTTTTAATGTGTTGACTACTAATGTAAAATAAAAAGGCTTTGAATCAATGAGCATAGAAGTCTGAGTGATTGCCTAATAAAGAATGTCCTTGAACAGATTTGATTTTTGAAGTAATTCTAACATGAAAATCTTCGCTGATGTGTTTCTCAACTGATCGATAATATCATATACCCTATGTGAATCTACTTGTGTAAGTGGGTTGGGTTGAGGACAAGAGGGAATAGTAGGGTGGTGGGGTTCCTGACTAGGGGGAGGAGGCATGGTGGCACGTCGAATAACAACTCTAACCACATTATCTACTCACTATATACGGCTAGTAGTAGCTATGGGAAGAGAGCGAGGATAATCAACAGATCAAGGTGGTAAAGGGATAAAGGGTGTCAGTTGGGCTCTCTAGCAATGGATAGTGACCTAGGGAAGAGTAAAATGGACCATTCAACATGACTCGGCATGGGATAGAATCTCTAAGGTAGGTGAGACAAGAGGTGTAAAAAAATATATGTAAATTTTATCAATAAAAGGAACAACATGCATGTGCTCCCATTTACAAAGGAAGTGAATCAGGCATATAAGGCATATGATAAAACTTTGCGTTAAGGAATAAAAAGCTTTTGTATTCATGTACATCATTAAACCTAGTAGAAACATTTTAGGTCTTTGAAAAGAGCACTTGTGAATTACTATGATAAAATAAGAATGAAACTAATTTAGATGCAAGGTGATACCTCAAGAAGCAAAGGGATCTAGTATATTCAACTAGGGTTTGAAAGAAAATAATTTTTAAAATTGCTATGGTGAATTTTAAGAATTAAATGTGAAATTTTGAATTATATATGCCTAAAAATTAGAAAAGTATTGCTAAAATTAGCAAAGAATTTTCCCTAGGATTTTTAGGGTTTTTGTGCATAAATGAAGTAAGTCAAATTCATCAAATATTTTAACTTATTTGAAAATAATAGAGTGTTATTCTTATTTTAGTTAAGGATCTAGATTAATAAATCAATACATAATATAACAATAAAGACAGACCTAATTTGTATAATTATTTATCTTTTCAATATTTCTAAAACTAGAAATAAATAAGAAGAAATGTAATTTAGCTAAAAAATAGACTGAGACCGGTGATACAGATGTTGAAAATCATTGTGCAATACTAAGAAGGTATCGTAAACTTGAATCTATTTTTTATTGGATAAAAGGATAGAAACACCAAAAAGTGGACATTTTGATGTCTGGTGATGTCCATTCTTGTCGTTGTTGTCCAAAGTAATCACAGAGACCTAAAATTTTCTATGTAGTTTTGTTTTTCATATGTGAGTGTGCTTGTGTAAAATCAAGCATTAGTTATTGATAGAACTCACTATGAAGTTGATTTTGTCTTCAAACCCTAACCCTCCATCATGCTTGATATAAAGAAATTTGAGTCACTTGACAAAGAAGGGGGTTAGTGTGAAAGTTGTACTGAATGTGCAATCCACACCCCTTTTGTGGGCATGATATCTACATACCAATATTCCAAAGATGGATCAAGTCATATGTATTTCTCCCATCTAGTGTGTTGTATGCAATAATGTGATGTGAATACAAATGCTTAATTGATAGTGTTTGAGGTGGCTAGAAACTGGTATGAGGATTTGAGTAGGTTTGTAGTTGTGTTAGGTGAATGTGTGAAAAGAATAGGGAAGTTTCCCTTAGTGTTTTATTTATATTCTTGTTTACTTTGTAAGTTTAGTCACCTCCTATGTAAATAATCTTTGAGTGGATTGTTAGGTTGTGGAGCTAAAAGCTTCACTATTGCAGACATGGAGGAGGTTGTTGAGAGGTTGCTAAGTTGTAGGGAAATCGACGTCGATCTGATCAGCCGACGTTGGTCATATATAGTGAGAAAAGCAACCGACATCGGTCAGGTATCGGCTGATGTTGGTCATCTCCAGTCTGACAGGGACCGACGTTGGTCGCCTGTGTGGTTTCAGAACTACCAGTTCACGGACAGTTAGTTAATGAACTGAGTGTTTGCATGTTGAGAGGCCAATTATAGTCTTAAGCTGTGGATCTAATTATTGTTATTAGATGTCTAATTATTGTTTGCATGAGATCTATATAATAGACTCATGGGCTATATTATAATTTGTGCTAGAGAGTAAGAGAGCAAATATTAGCTCCTTCTGTGTGTGAAGAGAGCATGGTGTGTTCCTTTTAGTGCCACAGTGCCAAGTGTGGGTACTGGTTTGGAGAATCAGAGGGGTTCTTTATGTATGTAGGATCTTGGTCAGCAGGTGTGCAAGGCCACATTTGGAGATCTACATGGTAAGTAAGATAATTGATCTGCAAGTGTATGTGTGTGCAAGGTCTAGGTTTGCAGGTGTGCAGAACCAGGTTGATCTATAGGTGGCAACAGAATCAAGGTGACAGCAACACAACAGTGAGCAGGATCAAACAAGATCTACTTGGAGTATGGTGTGTACTCGGTTGGAGAGCAAAGAGAAAGGAAAGTTAGTTCCTTTCAAAGTAAGATCATTTGAGTTGCAGGTTGTTGCAAGTTCAGGGGAGATCTACTTAAAGTATGATTGTGTACTTAGAGTGCATGGAGCACTTGTGGAGTGTGTGGAGCACTTGTGTATTGGCAGTAGAGGATACTGACTGGTTGGAGGTGAACACCAACTCTGTGTTTGAGTTGTGTGTTGGGACTGTAAGAGAGAGAGCTTTGAAGAAAGAATTACTATACACTTGAGGTGTGGGAAGCCTCTGAGAGGTGTGAAGAAGAAGTGGCATCTTCTTTATTGCATTTTTTTCTGGATGAGTATTAATATAAGTTGTGTATTGTCTCTCATATTCTGTGTTGTTTCTAGTTTCTAGTTACTTGTTACTTCTAGTTAATTCTGCATCTTAAGTTTCTTGTATATGGTAATCAATTGTGCTTCCGTGGGTTCCTCGCATGGACTTTTATTAAAAAAATTGGTCATGGGTCAGATGTATTTGTGCTAGGCTGACCTAGTTAAGGATAAGAACTAAATAAAAATGATTGTTAGGGATCAAAGTGCAAATGGTTAGGATCATAAAAAATGGGACACTTCTCTATGAGGCACTATAATCAAAATGGCGTGCTCCTATCCTACAGTTTCAAGGCCTGGGAGAATAGGATTGGCCTGGGAAATATTGTCTAGCTAAGGTGGAATGACCATTCAAAAGGTTCTAGATGACTGGTAATTAGAAAAAAGTGTCTAGAAGGGTCACAAGAACATGCAAAAAAGACCTATGGATGGGATGTTGCAAGCCACACTCAAACTACCAATTTGAACATTTTATATGACTACATCATCATGCAAATGGTTTTTAACCCATCTCTTGTAATCAAACCTCCAAAAGATTATGAACTTTGAATATGAAACAAAGAATACAAATCTCCCCATAAGATGAAGCATCTTTTTCTGCTTCTACTCACTAGTTGAGTGCCTCCATCAAGCCTAATGGAATCACCTCTTCTCTAAGGTACTAAAACAACATAAATTTAGAAGATTCTCAAATCTCTAAGTCCTCACTATATTGAACTTTCTTCATGATCCTCTTAGGCTTGAATAACCTCTTTGGCTTGATCTTTTCAATCTTTGTTTGAACAATATTCTAAATTGGTCTACTTGTCTTGACTCCTTCATCAACAACATGGGATGATAGGGAGAATTTTTGGCATGCCTTTACATTTGAACTATGTTCCACCATGGAAAATAGTCCACTTGGACTTTGATACTGATCATCATTCATCTTAGCTACCTTTGGTCTCCATTCATTGTCTTGTCTTCTTTTTTGTATTCTAGGGGCTTCAATCTTCTTATTTTGACTTGAGAATTTATGTTTAAAAAACTTTGCAATATGACCAACCTTTTGACAATTGGAACACAATATTAATATTGATGGAAACACACCATTATCTATACCTCTTGATTGATGATTCTCCTCATAGTTCCATGCATATTCATTTTCAGAGGGTTTTCTACAATGCCTTGCTCTATGACCAAATTGGTTACATGAATAACAATAACCATTGAAAGGATTAGCATACCTTATATTATTATACAACCTAATAGAATTATTCTTTATTCTATCAGCACCATTGACCTTTAAGGTATGATTCTCTTTGATCACATTGGTGTTCTTTTGGTCTCCATTAAAACCAAGACTTGTTTTATCATTAACAGTTTTTTTACTACTCAGGATGTTGTCTAGATCATTGGTACTCTTTTCAAAATTCATAAAGGACTTTACCTTACTTGATTTTTGATCCAACTTAGCTCTTAAGTAATCCACTTCAGTTATATACATGGCACATTATTCTTCTTTAGCCTTTTGACTTGCAGTCACAATCCCAATTTGAGTCTCCACATGTTTGACTATTTCTTTTTGTTTCTTGGAGTTATTGCTCAATCTCTCTTCAAACAAAATAATTTACTCCTCATAATATTTGACAAGAGACCTCATCACTTTATTATTTTTCTTCACCATCTTCAATTATTCTATAGCATTCATCGATTCAGCGTCAAAGTCCACCTCATCTTCTTCTTCATCTGAATCAGCAATAGTACCTTCAAACCACATGGAATTTTCTTGATTTGAACAACTTACTTCATTATCCATGAAGAGAAATTCATTGACATCAGGACCATCATCTTCATGGTCTATCTTAGAATCATTTTTTTCACTCTCATCAGATGAGCTGCAATCATCCTCTGTGTAAAAGTTTCTTTTATTCTTGAAAGACTTCATCTTGTCATCATACTTAATGAAATTTTTCTTGCTCTTATCAAACCTATAGGACTTCTTATCATCATCACACTCTTCATCATCCTTTTGTCTTATGCTTATAAGAGAATTTTTTAGTAAATTGTCCAATTTATCCACAATTAAATCCCTTGAAGAGTAGCTTAACCTTGTATTTCCCTGAACCAATTATCAACTTTCTTACAAACATAGCTATCAACTCATCATCATCAATATCAGAATCATCATTGTTTTTAACTTTCTTACCTTGTGTCTTCTTCTTCTTTGACTTATTTTTTGCTTTGAATGTAGCTTCTTTATTTTCAAGTCTTATTTCACTTATCATCTCATAGGGTATTAGGGTGCCATGAAGTCCATTCATCTCTAGTTTGTCTAGATTTTACATCTCTTCAACAATAGATACTTTAGAATCAAACTTAGGAGTTAGAGATCTCAATAGATTTTAAACAACAATAGACTCTTTCAATTCTTCATCTAGGCATATTATGATGTTGACCACTTCATCAGTCCTCAATAGGTAGGCTACAATGGTCTCATCTTCATTAATCCTTAAGATTTAAAATTATTTTCTATGGGTTTGTAATTTATCCAACTTAACCTTGGAGTATCCCTCATGGATAGTCTTCAACTTGTCTCACATCTCTCTAGTAGACATACAATGCATCACCTTCACAAGCTCTGCCTTTGATAGGCCACAAAGAATACCATGCATTGCTTTTGAATTGTTGTCACTAGCCTTCTTACCTGTTGCATTTATAGGGGGAATAGAGGATGCAGTGTATCCATCCAAGACTAATTGTCAAACATCATGACCTTGAGACATCAAATATGTTTTCATCCTGACACTCCAAAAAGCATAATTAGATCCATTGAACAATGGATCCTTGTTTGTAGATAAACCACCTTGTGTTTGACTAGCCATCTTCATTTGCTTATGATCTTTTTTAGGTGATTAGGCCTGCTTCAAAGGACCTATTTTGATGTAAATTATTGAAATTATAACTACTGAGATGGGGGGGGTCAATCAGTACCCTTAAAACAATCATTCAATTTCACTTATCATTCATAAAGCATTCATTCAAACACATACATCAACCAAAAAATAAACAAGCATCCATATAAGCATATAACATATGAACACAAGAGATATTTGGGAAACCATCAAGGGGGATAAAACCCACTAAAACACATCTTAGACTAAATTCTTATAAGCAATGAATAAAGATTTAGTGAGGCACCAACCTCACAAGAAGCACTAACTCTTCACTAGTAAAACACCAACTCAACCACCTATAACCTTTGATCACATTTGGACACCTATTTTTCACTCAACTAATTATAATCACCTTCTTTTAATCTTTACACTCTTCTATCTCTCTCAAACAACTTATTAGGCCTCTTCGCTCAACTAGCCCTCTTCTTGGTAGATTTAGGTCATATGACCTTGCTCATCCTCTATAGAATCATTTTTAGAACTTAATGACATTTTCAACTTACCTCTTTGATAGTCTTCAAGAATTATACCTAGTTTCAAAACCTCTATTTTATTCGTTTATCTCCTCAATCTTCTAACTAGTTAAATTAGGCCTATTAGATCTTCTTTTAATACTTGACTCTTGTTTTCACCAACCTTGATTAGCCACAAACCTCTCCACACTTGGATCACCCTTATAATATATCAAAAAATGTGTTTCATAGGATAAAAAAACACTACATAGATCGATCACCACTCATAAAGACCAAAATCACCATTAGGCCTAAAGGAGACCTAATGTAATTAGGCCTTTTCAAAGCACATGTTTCACCTTGACCACCTTGAAACATTTTGAGCCTCCATAAATGGATGAAACACTTCACACAAGATTAAATTATACCTATAATAATCTCACCTTAGACACCTAACAACATCTATCTCATTTCACTCATTAAACCACACCATTAGGTATACTCATAATTAGGCCTTTTAGCAGTGCCTTCTTACTGCTAGAAAGTCTGTCAACCAAAACTAAAGTACATAACCAAATTTCTCAAACAATCATACCATAAAATCACATGTATATGACCTCCATGAACTTAGGGTCATCATTATGTTCATTATATTTCACCAAATAGAGCAAAAGACCTTAAATTGACCACTTCCATATGCTCACTTAGAACTGCAAATAGGCTTCAAAAACCCAATCAAGAACCATTGACTTTTCACACGTTCGTAGGAGTTTCTCATGAAGAGAAATACATTAAAATTAAAATATGAGACATATATAATAACTTCATGTGCATTATATTCTTCAATTATGGACATAATTATCAAGAACATCAATGTTACTCACACACATAAAATTGCATGTAGCTCCAAAACACAATCATGGAAACCATGACTTAGAACACCTATAGAATCAATTTCATGAACTTCCAATGGGTTTAGATGATCTTTCAACATCTTTATAACACATTTAAATAAATATATTATAAGTTCAAATATAAATATTGGTCTTACATACCAAACTCATGTCTTCATTGTACATAGACGTCACTGTGTTAGACAAGTCAGATTGAGCTCAACTTTCTATCATACACAAGTTTCTCAAAAACTTTTGTCCATTAGGGATATGTGATATAGGTCTTGAACAATAAACCAATGCAATTATATCCATCCCTAATCCACTACAACACATTCCTAATCTTATTCCCACTTTTACGTGTTTTCTCATTATCTTCTTCACTAGGCTTTTTTTAGCGATAGGCCAACTTCCATGACCAGTTTAACATATTTTAAGCCTATAACCTACTAAAAAAATTATATGAACATAAAATAAAAGTTTTTCACATCATACTCCAATCATTTTCATGCTTTGACCTGGTCAACCTTGCCTTTTACATCAAAAATCTAAGAAAAAGAGGTTTCCTATAGTTTCCACTCACTCTTCTAACAGACTAATGCCACTTGGAGGTCCTTGGGAGAGTCATATACATTCTCCAATCATCAAACTAGGTCATCTAATTCATTTTGATCAATTTCTATCAATATCTTCCATATTGGGTCATTGTTATGGTTTTAGAGAGGGTTAAGACTATTTTACAATCTTAACGATCATTCATAAAGCTTGGGCCCTTAATCAAGAAACTAATGCTTGGAAACTTGAGTTAGGATCTTTCCTCAACTTCCATGAACTTATTAGGATCTCATGAAAAGGTTTTATGTTCCAAAAATCATAATAAAATCTTTCTCAGGTCTTTAATACCTCATTTTGTGCACCCAAAAAAACTTAAAACCACATTTCATGCTTTCTTCTTTAGAATTTGATCTTAGATTTGATCAACACACTTGACACAAACTTTCACACCTCTGACAATACTTTCATGAGCTCTAGCACTTTGGAAACTAAACTTAATCTCTCATTAGGCCACACTAGGTCTTTTTGCACATTAGGCTTTGAACTATCAGTCACACTTAGACCTTGAATATACATTGAAACCACTTACACTATTATCAAAACTTCATGCCCATGTCATACAACCTCATGCCATACTCACATATTGCCAATCTTCTTTTCATAAGAATCAAACTGTTCACCTCATCATGCTACCAAGCCTATGCCTTCTCACTAGGTCTCTTCATGCAAATGAATAAGCCATGAATTGTCTTTGACATCTCTGAAAGCTTATCTACCTTGAAACTTTTATGAGTGTTGCAACACTTCATATGAATTTTTGGGAATCCTTGAACATCCACTCATACATGTATGTATCCATCTTAACAGACAATCATCTTCATACACATGCTCATGATATGACAATGCTCCTTAAGACTAGTGCTCAAAAGTATGCTTACCTTGTATCTTGATCTTGACCTTGACATGTCATCAACTTCAAAAACATTACTAGGTTACCTTCAAATTCTCTCTCAATAGATAGACAATAGGTTGCCTTCAAATTTTCTCTTGTCATAAGGCTCCTTGTCGCATACCACTCACCATGCATAAAACCAACTTTGACTTTAACATTAATGACATCCATCTTGACCTTGACATCAATGAAAACATTTATTCCACAACACCAATAACAAGAACATATCGCAATAGGGTTGATTTTCTCAAATAAAAATTTGAGGCATTCGACAAGTTTAAAGTTTTAACAACTTTGGTTGAAATTGAAATGAATCTAAAAATCAATGCTTAAGATCAAATTGAAGAGGTGAGTTCCTCTCAATCAAATTCAATGACTATTGTGAGCAGCATGGAAGAAAAAGGTAGTTCTCAGTTGTAAGGACTCCAAAACAAAATGAAGTTGTAAAAAGAAAACCAAAATATTCAATAAATGGCTAGAACCAAGTTAAATGAATATAAACTATCAAACAAGTTTTGGAGAGAAGAGGTTAATGTTGCAATCTACATTTTGAATAGAGGACAAATCATAGTGAATAATAGAAAAACCCTGTATGAGTTATGGAAGGATAGACCAATATCGGTCAAATATTTTAAAGTATTTGGGTGTAAATGATTCATTAGGAGAGATGAAAAAGACTTGGAAAAGTTTGAATCAAGCGTTGATGAAGGTATCTTTCTTGGATATTCTTCAAAAAGTAAAGCATATAGGTGTTATAATAAAAGGCTACAAAAAAGTATAGAAAGTTCCAGTGTAAAGATGGATGAAACAAGGCCTCAAAAGTTTAGTGCTCAAAAAAATGATCATGTTACGATAAATTAAAACCCAGATTTATCTTCAAATTGCATACAAGAGAAACTATGAAATGAATTACTCAAACATTCAAAAAATAAACAAAAAATACACACATAATAGGAGACACCAAATTTAATGTGGTTCACCCAAAATGGGTTACATCCACCAAACTCATCCAATATATTATTTTAGAAATACAATAGAGAAATAAAATCATGTAATAAACCCTGTTATACCTCTCTACCTTTTCTACCTCCACTCTGTGTTAATTTTTATTCTCTTACATCTCAATTACCTTTTAGGGTAAATAAACCTAAACATAACCTCTACCATCAGATCTAGAAACCTATAATCAATTGCATATATTGAAAGAATGGGATCCAAACCCGCCTAAAATAATAACAAAATTTTAACCTCTGATCCTAGAAGACAATCAGGCTCCACACCCAATAAATCATTTAGAAGAACCAAAATACAAGGAGGAAAAAGAAGAAAGACCGTTACACAAGCAAGAAGAAGAGGTACGTGAAGATACAAAGGGACCATCAAGGTTTGTTAAAAAAAATCACTCAAAAAGCCAAGTTATTGGTGATATGGATGCTAGAGTCCAAATCAGAAGAAGATTTGTGAGCACATCTGAACATGCGAACTTATCATTGTTATCAAAAATAAAACCTAAGAACTTCACAAAAGCTAGTAGTGATAAGAATTGGATTAATGTTATGGAAGAAGAGTTGAGTCAAATTAAGAAAAATGAGACATGGGATCTTGTTGCTCAACCAAAAGACAAAAATGTGATTGGTACCAAATGGGTTTCTTGGAATAAATTGAATGAAGACAGTCAAGTAACAAGAAACAAAGTGAGATTGGTTAACAAAGGGTATGCTCAAGTTGAAGGTATTGATTTTGAAGAACCTTTGCCCATGTTGTAACATTAGAGGCCATTAGAATGTTTTTGGCATACGTTAATTTCAAGAATTTCAAAGGTTATTAAATGGATGTCAAATCTGCTTTTCTAAATGGCAAATTAGAGGAAGAAGTGTATATTGAACGATCAGAAGGTTTCCTTCTATCAGAAAATAAGAACTATGTGTGTCAACTAAAGAAGGCACTATACAAGCTAAAGCAAGCCCCCAAAGCTTGGTACTCGAGGCTTGATAAATATCTACAAGAATAGGGTTTTCAAAGGGGAGTTGTTGATAGCAATCTCTATATCAAGATTAAAGGTGAAAATCAATTAATTATTGTGGTGTATGTGGATGATATAATTTTTAGAGGAGATGATGAACAAATGTCCTAAGAATTTACAAAATATATGTAAATGGAATTTGAAATTTCCATGATGGGTGAGTTGTCATTCTTCCTTGGCTTGTAAATTTTTCAATCCAACAAAGGAATATTCATCTCCCAAATCAAGTACATAAAGGAGATGCTAAAGAAGTTCAAAATGGAAGATTGCACCATTGTTAGCACACCCATGGTTACCAAATACAAGTTGAGTAAAAATGATGAATCTCCTAAAGCAAATTAGACACTTTATAGATCCATGATTGGCAATTTTTTATACACCATGACATCAAGGCCAAACATTATGTAAGTTGTAGCTTTGGTAGCATGTTTTCAAGTAGCCCCAAAAGAAACACATGTACATGCAATCAAATGAATATTCAAATATCTGTAAGGCACATTAGATTATGGCCTATGGTATCCAAGAGGTGAATTTTTCACACTAACAACATACACAGATGCACATTGGGCAAGACTTGTGGATGATAAAAAGATTACAAGAGGAGTATTCTTTTTTGGCACAAATCTAGTGTCATGGCTAAGTAAAGAACAACCTTCTATCTCATTATCCATGGATGAAGCAAAATACATAGCAATAGTGTCTTTTTGTACACAAGTCCTATGGATGAAGCAAAGGTTAAAATATTTTAAGATGGAGTATGAAAAACCAATATCCATACTTTGTGATAACACAAGTGTGATTAATATTTCAAAAAATCTATTTATACACTCAAGGACAAAACACATTATGATCAAGTATCACTACTTGAGAGAACAAGTTACATTTAATAGGTAAGTTCGAGTATGTTGCTATAAAGGAAAAAATATCAGATATTTTCACAAAGCCTCTCTTAAAAGAAACTTTTGAGTATCTAAGGCAAAAATTGGGAGTATTTCATTCTTCATCTAGTCATTAAACCCGTCAAGAGAAGCATGAGTTAAAAGGGAGCTAATTGTTGTATTATTCAGTGATGTTGATGTGTTGATAAGATTCATTGTGTTGTACATCCATTTACCATTAATTTCAAAGGGGGAGAATCAAAGTAAGGGGGAGCAAAGGAAGAGAACTGCAGCAAAGAGGAGCTTGTTACATGATTTCCATCAATGACAAAGGGGGAGATTGTTGAAATATTGTCACTGATGTTAAACAAAAAAGTAATAGACTTGTCATAAAGTAAAAAAATTGTATTACAAAATTTTCTTATATAAAGAATGGTATTTTTGGAAATCAATAACAAAGAATGGAAGGACAAATTGCCTTGGTTTGGGCACCCAATTATGAAAGGGACCAACAATAAAAAATTTATTAAATTTATTGCAACATTAATTAAGGAAGGTCAATCATCTCAGATGAGTTTTGTTGAGCATTAAAGGAAGGTTTTTATGTTTTTTTTTATGGCTTAGTCGCCCCACCAAACACATCGAACAATGATTATCCAATAAGGGTCGACCCACTTGATGTATGCCAGCCTTAGGAAAATCATCCCACTTGGGTTAATTAAATAAAATAAAACTAAACACACACCTTTTGATGAAAGGGTGCATTTTGATTGGGATGCCTCCATTAGGAAAAGCCTTTAAAGGCTATATAAGATTAAAGGAAATTGGAGAAATAAAACAAAATAACAATTCTTCTAATCATTTAATCATAAGCATTTTTTCGAGGAGAAGAAAAAGAGGAAGTCAATTTGCCATCATCTATTGATAAATCAACAATAAAAAGGTGAAAAGATTGTTTTGGTAAGAGGTCAATGCCTTAAAGAAAGAGATTAGTGTTTTTTGTTAAGTTGGTGCTTAGCAATAAGAGATTGGTGTCTCTAGTAGGTTGGTGCCTACGAATTTTGTAAAAATATTATTATTATACGACTGGATTTGTATGGTAGTTTTAAATAGCTATTCATTTCTGATTTTTTTACAAAAGGGTTTCCACATAAATCTGGTGTCAATCTATATCTATTTTATGTGAATGATTTGATTGTGGATATTAAGTTTCATTAAGTAAAAGATAAGATTATATTGATTCACCCCCTCTCAGTATAAGCATGTGCTTAACACAAGAAGTGGGAACAGGTTAATCTCTTAGCCCTCACTTTAAGAAACATGTCATGAGATCTCGAGGGAGGTGAGTTTCCCTCTCACTATAAATCATTTACGATAAACTGCCTTAACCTAAAATTATGACAAGGCTTTTCTAAATGGTCCCTAATATACCTCATGGTACATGGGGCTCAAAATCCATCAAACAAGAATTAATAATTGGTAATTTATCCCTTCATGACCAATTCAACTATGAGATTTTAGTAAATTACTACCAAAAATTTAGACATCAAGGGTGATGTCTGATCTCTTAACGTCAAGGATATACCCCTTGCTTTCACAAAACCCTTTATGGGGAATTACTGTATATTTTTATGAAAATTGCCCTCAATTTATATAACTCATTAAATTTACAGGGTTGTTACATACATTGGGGGATGAAATATCAATTGTTTCACTTATCAAATTACAAGAAGGTGATGAAATCCACTCCAGATATCCAAAAAAAAGGAAAGTTTCACTATTTTTTATCCTCAAGATCCCACAAGGGAGCAAGAAGAGAGCATACTCTCGTTACACTTCAAAGAAGATGAATAGTAACCTATGTGTTTTTTTTCACCCAATGTCCCACAAGCGAGCAAGGGGAGAACATACACACAATAGATTACACACAAACAAATAAGCAATATAAACACACAAGCAATGAAAACACAAGTTTTTTTAGAATGCAAAACTTAAACATTGGTTATTTTTATGCACCAAAATAAAGTGTGTTTATAAAGTATTTGTTTGGGAAATAACCTCATATTTGATGAGCAAACCTACCAAAAAATAGATTAGATTTTAAAATGTGGTCTTTGACTAGCAAGGGGAAGTTGAATCAAATGCACGTTTTAGCCTCAATAATTTACAACAGGGCAAAATTGTCATTTGACAAGGAAACCCACCATTTAGCAAGGCAATATCGTAGATCTACAAACATAAAAAACTAATGATTCCATTGATTAACAATATGATATCATTGTTTATAAGGGAAATCCCACCAATTTGCAAAGCAATATCATCATTCTCAGGAAAATATAATCAAAATTAAAACAAAAACATAATCATTATTTATACTATCAAATCTGTCTTTACTGAGTTCAATATCTCTAAAATGCAAGAAAAAGGGGTTACAAGGGAGTTTTCATCAATTTGTAGGTCAATCCCGCCATTTTATAATATGATTATCTATATAAAAGCCAAGAGCAAATCCATCAATTTATAAGTCGACTTTTTATTTACAAGTCGATATCATTGTTTTCCTTATAAAAAATAAAAAAACTAAAAAACATAACAAAAAATAATACTGTTGATTAACAAGGCAATGTCGTTGATTAGCAGAGCATTCCTACCTCTAATATGGGAATAAAAAATTGAAAGATAAGAATAAAATGAAAAAAATAGATCAATTCTAAGCTAATTTTTTAATTAGATAAATACTCTAATGTTTTGTTGGAAATATGATTGTCATTGATGTCAAAAGAGACATTTTGAGCATGTCATTGATGTTCAAGATTATATATGGTGATTAGAGGATATGCAAGGATCCTATCAAAGGTCAAGAATGAGTGGAATGTTTGTGTAGATGATTGGAATTCATTCGGTTCTTCACATTGATCATCTAGACATTTTGGGTCTATGATAGAAAACATGAAAAGGCATTTTATTGATGTCACCATTGCCACATGTGAACGAGTATGGGGGAGCTAGTCACATGGTTGTGATTACATTAGTCCCTATTAGTTATGCACCAAATTTGAAGACATGTGATGAATAAAAGTTGAAGATATGGGCATGCAAAGTTGGCTACTTGGACAAAATCCACTAAGTTTCTATACTCAACCAAATTTGAAAAAAGGGCTAAATAGAGCCAAGTAAGCATATTAATAAGGTCAGCATTTACACACATGGAGGTGTTAGGATAAAATGATCACATGGATCTATTCATTTTTGTACCTAGTTTATATGCACTAAATCTCAGGGCACGCGACATTATGTGATAAAAGATATGCTTGAACAAAGTAGGGCTACAAGGCTGTTAGGGTGTGGAGCTAAAAGCTTCAACTGTTTGCAGACACGAAGAAGAGGATGTTGAAGAACCAAAAGCACCGGCATCGGCAGTATGACCAACGTCGGTCATTACCAGTGCAGAAGGCAACCGGCGTCGGCAGCCAGTCGGCCAACGTCGGCAGCACCAGACAAGCAGGGACCGGCGTCGGTCGCCTGTGGCGGTCTAGAACTGCTGTTGACGAATAGTCAATTAAGTGAAGTGAGTGTTTGCATGTCAAATGACTAATTATAGTCACGAGATGTGTGTCTAATTATTGTAGTTAGAGTTCTATTTTTGTAAGCATGGGATCCTATTTAAAGACCCATAAGGCATGTATTGTAATTATCAAGAAGGCAAGTAAAAGCATTGAAGCAAGCAAGGTCAAGGAGATCTACAGGTGTAAGGTCAAGGAGATCAGCTGAAGCATTTAAAGAGGGATAGAAACTTAGGTTGTAGAGTTGGTTTTATGTTGAGCAAGAGAGAGAGGGAAGAAGGTCTTGAGGTGTGGCAAGCCTTTGAGGTGGAGGAAGAAGTGGCATCTTCCTTATTGTATTTTCTTCTAGTAATATCTAATACAAGAGTGTGTATTGTCTCTCGAATTCTTTGTTGTCTCAAGTTTCTAGTTACTTTATCATTCTGGTATAATTCTGTGTTTAATTGCTTGTAAGAAAGTAGTCAATTGTGCTTCCGTTGGATAAGGGGTCTCCTAACAGTTGGTATCAGAGCTACGGTTTGCAGGAAGCAGGTTATTTTTGATTACAGGTCATTCACAGGGTTTTCTGATTGAGTGGGAGTTCAGCAATGGCAGAAAAAAGTAAGCTACGAATGGAGAAGTTTAACGGCAAGAATTATCAACACTAGAGGATGTAGATTGAGGATTATCTGTATCAAAAGGATCTATACTTACCATTGGGTGGGGTTGCATGCAAGCCCACAGATATGAAGGATGAAGAATGGAGTGTTCTTGATCGAAAGGCTCTCGGTTCCATAAGGTTGAGCCTTGCATCGTCTGTGATTTCCAGCTTATCACAGTGCAAGACAACGAAAGAGTTGATAAAGTCCTTGGCGAATTTATACGAAAAGCCCTCGGCTTCTAATAAGGTATATCTTATGAAGTAGCTATTTACTTTGCAAATGTAGGAAGGTGGATTGGTACATACTCATCTCAGTGATTTCCATAGTTTGGTAAACCAATTAACTTCAGTCAATATTGTTTTTGATGATGAGGTAAAGGCTCTCTTGATTTTATGTTCTTTGCCTGAAAGTTGGGACAGTTTGGTTATGGCAGTAAGTAAGTCTACATCTGCTTCTAAAATCTTAAAAGTTGATGATGTTGTGAGTGTGATCTTAAATGAGGAAATACATAGGAGAAGCACAGGTGAATCATCAGGGAATGCTCTAAGTGCAAAAAGCAGGGGAAGGCAAAGGGAGAAGATTGAGCAAGGGAAATCAAGGTCAGGAAGGAGATCCGAGTCTAAAAGTGTTACCTGCTGGTTTTGTGAAAAGAAAGGACATACAAAGAAGGAGTGTTGGTTGAGAGATAAAGAGAATCAACATGCAGGTATTGAAGAAGCAAAGGATGCAAATATTGTGGTACAAGATGCTCTCATACTTTCTTTGGATAGTCAGGTAGGATCATGGATTTTAGATTCTGGTTCATCTTTTCATGCATCCCCAAATAGAGATTTGTTTTATGAGTATGAACAAGGAGACTTTGGAGTGCTTTATTTAGGGGATGGTATGCCTTGTTAGATAGTTGGCAAAGGGAAAGTGCAGCTGAGATTGCAGATTGACAACACATGGGTGTTGAAGGTCATGCATGTTCTAATTCTGAAGCAGAGTCTGATTTCTGTTGGAAGGTTGGGTGATGAGGGATGCACAATAACCCTCACAGCGGATTCTTGGAAGGTTACCAAGGGAGCACTTGTTTTAGCAAGAGGTAAGAAAGTAGGTACTCTTTATCTATCTACTTGTATTACTAATTCTACTTCTGGTGTAGATTCGAAGATGTGGCCTAATAGGCTTGGTCACATGAATAAGAAGGGAATGGAAGTTCTTGATTCAAAAGGTATGTGTTCAGATTCGGAAAGCATAGATAGAGTTCATTGCAGAAAAAAGAAATTTGATGCTTTTGATAGGAACAAAGAAGCCTTGGTGTTTATGGAGGAGATGAAGGACAGAGATCAGTCACAGAGGCTGAATAAATCTGAGCAGGGCAGCATGGACAGAGGTTTGATCTAAGATGAGCTCATGGATGAAGATTTCATCACTTATAGGAACACACAGACACTGTTGTCGGTCACTTGGGACCGACGTCGATCAGCCAGATACCGACATCGGTCATGTGCAGACCAGCAGGGTCGGTAGAGTCAGGCAGGAGAAGTCTGACGTCGGTCATCAGGACCGACGTCGGCAGGGGGGACACCGACGTTGACCATGGAAATGACGTCGGCAGTCAGGGTCAGTGCAGGGAACTGACATCGGTCGGGAGCAGACTGGGAGATGGCCGAGATCGGTCACTGGAACGGATGTTGGGTGGATCAATAAGTCTCAAACACCCATATAGAGGTCAGAAATGGTAAGTGAACCTCATATTCGTTGTTCACCTTCTTTATATTGCTTACTGATAGTCATGAACAAGGAAAATGGAAGAAGCAATGCAGGTAGAATCCAGAAACAGTGGGAGCTTGGCATGGATGAGGAGTGTGAGTCCTTGGAGTAGAGCCAAACAAGTATTTGTTGATAGAGTTGTCAGCTGGAAAAAAGCACTGGATAGAGGGATGGATTCCCATATTAGAGAAGAGAGTGGATGGACACATGAGACAGAAGGCTATGGTATATGGTCTTGATTAGGTTGCAAACAATGGAGGTTTGACCATTGTATTTTATCTTTACCAAGTTGGATAATATTAGCTACATTATCCTATTACTGTATTGTGTTACTTGTTGCAGGGTTTCATATACAGGGAGTTTTCTGAGCTAAGGGTAGAGTTGGTTCAGAAGTATGTCATGGAGAATTTGGGAGCAGCAAAATTCTTTTGGCATAAGTGACAGGCATAACATCACAGGTTTGCGTGGTGGTTGGTCTTCAAGAGTGACTTTGAAGAGGGATACAGAGCCAAAGGAACAAAATAGATGGTGTACATGTACAGGTACAGTAGCAGCTATTTATCTCCAAGTGGGAGATTGTTAGGGTGTAAAGCTAAAAGCTTCAACTATTTACAGACATGAAGAAGAGGATGCTGAAGAACCAGAAGCATCGGCATCGGCAGTATGACCGACGTCAGTCATTACTAGTGCAGAAGGCAACTGGTGTCGGTAGCCAGTTGGCAGCACCAGACAAGCAGGGACTGGCGTCGATTGCCTGTGGCGGTCCAGAACTGCTGTTGACAAACAGTCAGTTAAGTGAAGCAAGTGTTTTCATGTCAAATGACTAATTATAGTCACGAGCTACATGTCTAATTATTGTAGTTAGAGTTCTATTTTTGTAAGCATGGGATCCTATTTAAAGACCTATAAGGCATGTATTGTAATTATCAAGAAGGCAAGTAAAAGCATTGAAGCAAGCAAGGTCAAGGAGATCTACAGGTGTAAGGTCAAGGAGATCAGCTGAAGCATTTAAAGAGGGATAGCAACTTAGGTTGTAGAGTTGGTTTTGTGTTGAGTAAGAGAGAGAGGGAAGAAGGTCTTGAGGTGTGGCAAGCCTTTGAGGTGGAGGAAGAAGTGGCATCTTCCTTATTGTATTTTCTTCTAGTAATATCTAATACAAGAGTGTGTATTGTCTCTCAAATTCTTTGTTGTCTCAACTTTCTAGTTACTTTATCATTCTGGTATAATTCCGTGTTTAATTGCTTGTAATAAAGTAGTCAATTGTGCTTCCGTTGGATAAGGGGTATCCTAACAAAGGCATTTTGATAGTGTTTTCCAACACTTAATCAAATTTACAATTTGTAAGAAAAAACTCAAAGGCATTTTTATGAAGACATAACTTGCACCTATGAAGGCTTTAGGAGCAATCCAATAAATGGATGGAATCCCCTATGAAAGAGGATCATATGCATTAATTTGTAGGTCATCCGACTAAGTGCGATAAAATTTATGTAGGTGAAAAGTTAGCTTTCTAGGCATATTGAAATGGCCTTCATACTTAGACAAAATCTGTATATTGTCATGCAAATTTGTCATGATTTTACAAAGCTCATCTATGGACATTTGCAAAAGAAACAAATAGTAGATCTGTTATGGGTTTTTCATGAGCATCTTGAAAATATGGTCGGTAGGTTTAGAGGAGAAGGAATGGGTTCATAATTGATTTATTTAGCTCTCAGACTAGATAGGGTTTATTAGTAAAACCCTAAGGGTTTAAGGCATGGTGTCAACAAATACTTTCTATTTTAATGGTGACTGGCTATAGCTTGGACCTGGTAGCTTAAGTTATAACTTAAGCCTTTGTCATCATTACGAAACTAGGCCCTCGACCTAGCAATTACCGGCTCCAAGAAATGATCAAAGGACTTTATATTTTCCTAAGTCTATGACTTAATATATGTCCTAGGTTGATCAATAGCCCACACTTCATCATACGTAGATGATATAACTAACCATAGCGAAGCAAAGTCAAATTGTCAAAGGCTCCTTCGAGTAAACGTCCTAGTGATAAGTGTCACATTCACGGAGCTTGTCAGACAGAGACTTAATGAGCATAAACTTGTCATAGGTAAATTTTTGACCTAGTTGGAAGATCAATGATTTTTGTTTAATCAGACATTGGAGATCCAACAAAGCAAAATTAAGTCAAAGTGTTAGAGGTCCATCCGATTGAAAGTACTAATGCCAAGTGTCATAAGCACATGAGTCTTTCAAATAGAGGACTAATGAGAGTGAGCATGTCAAAGATAAATATTGAGCTTGTTAGAAGATCTGATGGTGTGTAGGTGATCATGCAAAACATATCCAATAGAGTGAATGGACTCAAATGCTATAAAGTACTTGAGGTTTATCAACACAGTGACAAGTTAAAGACCGAACAATTCTAAGAAGATCAATGAAATGAAAGTGATCCAAAGATGCAGGAAGCAACAAGATGGGTTAAAGAGATTAAAATTTAACAACTAGTCAAAATTAAAGATCGTGCATCTTTGAATTTCCAATAGCACGTGGAAGCTTGGATGAGAAAGATCTAACGGAGTGAGTGGACTCAGATGGAACAAACTTATCGATGTTTATCGACATAATGGTGAGTCAAAAACTAAGCATGTTTGAGAAGATTGATGGAGTGAAAGTGATCCAAAGATATAGGAAGCAACGAGATGAGGTCAAAGTGTTGATGTTTAATGACCAATTCAAGGTAAAGAATGTGTATCTTTTAAAGAGTGGAACATTAAAGTTTAACAGCATATAGAGATCTGACAGAGCAAGAGATCTTGGAGATGGCATAAAGTAAGAGATCAAAGGTCAGTATTTAAAGTGGTTAAATTCCACTGATCAAGATGAGAAACATGTTTGAACTTGTGTATAATCTCTATATCTCAACATAGACAATGAGATTGATTGATCTAACCAATCAAATATACATTAAAGAGATTGTGCATCAAAACTTGAGTCTAATAGATGATATAAATAGTAAAGAGACCTGAAATTACAATGTGATGCATGGAATCGATATGCAAAAAACTTATAGTCCAAATCATAATGAACTTGAGTCTAAAATTGGCATGATGTGTTACAGTCTAAGTGTGAACACATAGAAGATATGGAACCCTAGATGATTTGTTTATATATATGATATCTAGGAAAAAGTAAAATTTATTGGAGCCATTTGAATTGTATCAAATAAAAAATATAGTGACACAAAGGTGCAGAGTGAGAGAGAGAAGAAGTGTGTTGAATAGAGACATATCTAGACATAGAAACAAAGGGGTAAAGAGATGAAAGGCACACAAAGAGAATGTGCAGAGAATGAGCAGTTACATATTAGACTTGTAACAAAGATAATAGAGTTTGATTCATTTATGAATCAATGTTTTAATTTGAAGTTGTAGCTCCATGCATCTAATTTGTTGGTGTAATTAGATTAGCTGAGTTGGTGCTCAGTTAGGGGATTGGTGTCTCCTTAGGGTTGGTGCCTTTAAACATTGTAACTAGTGAGATTAAACTGAGTTGGTGTTTAGATAAGGAGTTGGTGCTTCCTTAGATTCGGTGCTCTTAAACTAAACTATTGGTGTCTCCTTAGGGTCAATGCCCTTAAATGTGTAACTAATGAGGCTTTTTCAATGAAGCTTTAAATTGTGAGGTTGGATTAGAATAATAGTTTCTAGCAGTTATTCTCACTATGGTTTTTCCCTTTGGTTTTTTCACCTATAAATCTAGTGTCATGAGTATTTGTGTGTATGATATTTACATATTTGATTTGATCTACATATATCTTTTAATCTATACTAAAAGTATTTAAAACATTAGTTTTAATTGATATATTGATTCACCCCCCCCCCTCTTAGTATCTAGTTGTGTTCCAACAATTGGTATCAAAGCCTAAGTTTCTTTGAAAGAAGCTTAATCAACTTAGGTATATCTTTGGACAATGATCACAAGGGTTAGTTAAGAAGGATCTTTTTCAAACAAATCATTTCTCTTTGATGGTTTTAACTATGCATTTTGGAGCATAAGAATGGAAGCATACTTATCCTCATTAGGGTTTGATGTATAGATGTTTGTAGTAAATGGATATACAAACTTTGATACAACTCCTATTGATTAGGTTGCCAAGAAGGCATATGAGAGCAATGTCAAGGTAAATAATGTTATTCTCTGTGGATTGTCCAAATCAGAGTTTGTCAAAGTGATGCATTGTCAAAATGCACAAGACATCTAGAACAAACTGAAGAGCATCTATGAAAAAGATAACAAGGTAAAGCAAGCAAAGCTGCAAACATACAAAGGGATGTTTGAAAGTTTTAAAATGACTAAAGAAGAGAAGATTGTAGACTACCTCCTTAGGATAGATGAAACAATCAATGTAATCAAAGGTCTTGGAGAAGAGATGAAAGAATCAATCATTGTCAAAAAGGTCCTAAGATCTTTGCCATCAAGATATGACTCTAAAATAACTATAATAGAGGGAAAAAAAGATCTAGATAAGCTCACAATAGATGAGTTGCATGGAACCTTCATTGTCTATGAGATGAGAATGGAAGAAGCAAATACTTCCAAGAGAGAAGTTGCATTCAAAGCATCTAACATCCAAATCTGAGGAGACTGATGAAGAAGAAGCCTATTTTTTTAGAAGATTGAAAAGAGGATCTATAAAGTAAAAAGGTAAGTTACCCTTTAAATGTTTTAATTGTGGTAAAGTATAACAATTTGTTGCTAAATGTTCTTATGAGAAAAAGGATAACTTTGAGCACAAAGAAGATGGAAAAAAGATGAAGCCCCACTATTCCAAAAGAAGGAACTTATTTAAAAATAATAAAAGCTTATATATAAGAGAAGATAGAAACTCATTGGATGATAGTGATATCTCAGATGATGACGATGACTCTATCTTTATGGCTAAGGAAAATGAATCCATATTCATGGCATTAGGATCAACTTCTATAGATCTAGATCAAGAAGAAGTTGAAGACTTTAGTGAAGAAGAAGGAGAAGTGGACCTTGAATGTGAACTCATTTATGTTCTAGATGAGATTGACAAGCTGAGAAAAGAGAACTCAAGACATAAGAAGCTTAGACAAAAAGAAATTGAAAAACTATCCAAAAGCCTTGAAAGATCTGATCAGATGGGGGTGAGTCTAAAGACTCAAGTTGAATAGGCTAAAAAAAAGATGTAGTCAAAATTGAACTAAAACTTAAGTTTATTGAATGTATAAGGCTATAAGCAGAGATAGTGGCTTTGAGATAAGAGCTTGAAATGACTAAAGTACAAACAAACAAAGGTCTAAAGTTAAAAGGATCAAACATTCTTGATGAATTGATTATCTCTCAAAAGCCATCAAGAGATAAATATGGTCTTGGTTATGAAAGGGAGAAAAGTCCCATAACTAGTACATCTACTAAGTTATATGATAATTTGAAAGCAGAAGGATCAGGAGAAAAGAAAGAGAAATATTGCAAGGATACAAAGACTAAACAGAAACAATGTTTATGTGAAGAAGGCTAAAGCTAAAAATAAACCTGAATAAATGAAAAAGAACAATGAGTCCATCTCTACAAACTCAAGGAAGATGTAGAAGACAAAGGTAGTTGATGCAGATGGTTACACAAGGGTAAGCAACTTGAAGAAGCAAGAGTTGATAAGAACTCCCCATCCTACACAAAGAAAAACTATGACTAGGTATTCTGCATTCTTTTATGGTTATTGTTATAGTTGTAATCATTTTGATGATAAGGCTAGTAATTTTATAATAGTATCTAAAAAAAAAGACAAGATTTGTAAGCAAAAAATAATTTGTACCCTTTTTAGATACAAATATAATGTCTTATAATTTCAATAATTTTGATCACATAGCTAAATATTATAGAACAAGCTTTGTAAGATCAGAAGTGTAGAGTAAGAAGAGAGACATGCCTCCTAGTGTGAACAAAGGTTCACAAGTCTCTTATAAAGATAAAAACATGACATTTAAGAAACTCAAGCATGTATGGAAAAGAAAATATCAAACCATGATTAAGAATGCTATAGAGGTTAAAGAATGTCAAGAGCTCTCAATGTTCGTTCATGTTGAGAATGAGAAGACCAAGCTCAAGGAGAAGCCCAAGGTGTTGATCAAGGATACTTCTAAGGTATGTACATATTCAAGTGAACATCTTGTCGTTACTTAACAAATTTCATGCATAGAACATCAGTGTTATGTGCTTAGTCATGAGATTATAAACTGCAAGAAAGATTCATTAGATAAACAAGTATGTCATGGATCCATAATGTCTCCATGTATTGTTAATCCCATTATATAATAAAAGGAGAATAGTGTAATGGATGAGCATGTTACTTCTCTCAAGATTAAGAAGAAGAAAAATAATAGAAAGCATAAGATTACCAAGGAAGAGAATGAATATGAGGAGTTATGGGTAACTCCTATATTCACATTGTTTTAGAACATTGTGAAGTAAAGTGTATCTATCTATGCTTCTTAACAGACCCTTGTTAGTAGAGAAGCAAGTGATGTCTGCTACAGATGTGAACTCAATCAGGTTGTAATAATGACTTGATCAAACCAAGTCAAGTGTTGTATATGCAGTGTCTGCAAAGATAGACTGAGTGTTTCAATATGACATAATGAGATTATTGAAGTGAATATCATATATATGGTCTATAGATTCATTTGGCATAAGGGTTCTAATGCAATAAACCCTTGACATTATGTATCTTGGGTTGTGTAAATAAGTTGGGTCACCAAACTCAATGAACATGTGTAAAATGATGATATACATGTGACAAATGAAGTTATGGTGTGTTATAGGTTGTCCCTTAGTGCAAATATGGAATATGGAGTTAGGGGGAGCTAACTCAGATAGCATGAATAGCTTGAAAAGTTATGCATAGTGTAAGGGGGAGCTAGATTGTTTAGTCTATCAGGATCAAGAAGGCTCAGAGTAGAAGAGATTTGTAATTGGTTAGGTCCTAGGATCATAAAATAATAATAGTTAGAGAAAGAAGGATAGTAAGCCTATATGGTAGTTCCTACATCACAACACTAGATACTAATGATGGAGCATAAGTCCATAGGAATGATCATAAAAGATTTTTTGATCCCTAGAAGAAGAGAAAAGGCAACTGAAGTATGTATATTTTTCAACTTTCTAATGAGTTGTGATTGTAGGTTCTTGGACAAACTCCTTTATCTAATAAAGGGGGATAAAACTTTGGACAAATATTGATAAGGAGTCCCTTTACCATTGATGTTAAAGGGGGAGAAAAAGGGCAAATTCTCTTTGCAAAAGTTTGGAGCAAAAAGTGCAAATGTCAAAGAAGAAGTCGAGCAAGTGTCCAAGTTGAGTATTAGGAAAATGTGTCATTGCCTAAGGGGGAGCAAGTATGGTATAAACAACTTCAATTCATACTTATCAAAATATAATGCAAGCAATGCCAGAGAAAAAGCAAAGTATTAGAATATCAGAGCATTTAGTTTGCCATCAATGACAAAGGGGGAGATTGTTGAAAATATGATTGTCATTGATGTCAAAAGGGACATTATGAGCATATCATTGATGTTCAAGATTTTATATGGTGATTATAAGATATGCAAAGGATCATATTAGAGGTCAAAAATGTTTGGAATGCTTGTGTGCATGATTGGAATTCATTCGGTTCTTCATATTGATCATCTAGACATTTTGGGTCTATAACAGAAAAGATGAGAAGGCATTTTGTTAATGTCACCATTGCCACATGTGAATGAGTATGAGGAAGCTAGTCACATGTTTGTGATCACATTAGTCCCTATTAGTTGTGTGTCAAATTTGAAGACATGCGATGAAGAATAGTTGAAGATATGGGCATGCAAAGTTGGCTTCTTGGACAAAATCCACTAAGTTTCTATATTTAGCCAAATTTGCAAAAAGGGCTAAACATATCCAAGTAAGCAAATTGATGAGGTTAGAATTTTAACATAGGGATGTGTTAGGGCAAAATGATCACATGGGTCTATTCATATTTTTGCCTAGTTTATTTATGCCTGAGCAAAGTAGGGTTCCAAGGCATTTTGACAATGTTTTTCAACACAATCAAATTTTCAGTTTGTAAGAAAAAGCTTAAAGGCATTATTATGAAGACATATCTTGAACCTATGAAGGCTTCAAGATCAATTGGATATATGTATGGAATCCCCTATGTAAGATTATCATATGCATTAATTTATAATTCATTCGACTAAGTGCAACAAGAGTTATGCAAGTGCAAAGTTAGCTTTCCAGGCATATTGAAATGGTCTCCATACTTAGACAAAATTTGCACAAGGTCATGCAAAGTTGTCATGATTTTACAAATCTCATATATGGACAATTGCAAAGAAATATATAGTATATATGTTATGGGTTTTTCATGAGCATCTTGAAAATGTGGTTTGCAGGTTTAGAGAAGGAATGGGCTCATAATTGATTTATTTAGCTCTCAAACTAGATATAATTTCTTAGTAAAACCCTAAAGGTTTAAGTCATGGAATTAATAGGAACTTTCTATTTTGATGGTGACTAGTTATATCCTAGACCTGTTAGCTTAAGTTATAACTTAAGCCTTTGTCATTGTTGTGAAACTAGCCCCTTGACCTAGCAATTATTGGCTCTGAATAATGATCAAAGGACTTTATATTTTCCTAAGTCTATGACTTAATATATGTCCCAGCTTGATCAATGGCTCGTGCTTCATCATATGCAAATGATCCAATGAAGTGAAGTAAAGTCAAATTGTCAAAGGCTCCTCGGAGTAAATGTGCTAGTGACAAGTGTCACATTCATGGAGCTTATCAAACAGAGACCCAATGAGCATAAGCTTGTCAGAGGTAAATGTTTTAGCTAGTTGGAAGATCAACATTTCATGCTTTATTGAACATTAGAGATCCAATGGAGCGCAATGAATTCAAGGTGTCAAAGGTCCATCCAAATGAACATGTTAATGCCAAGTGTCACAAGCACATGAGTCTGTCAGATAGAGGACCAATGAGAGTGAGCCTGTCAAAGATAAATATTGAGCTTGTCAGAAGATTTGATGGTGCACAGGTGATCATGCAAAGTAGATCCAATGGAGTGAATGGACTTAAATGCTATAAAGCACTCGAGGTTTATTGACACAGTGACAAGTTAAAGACTGAGTAACTCTGAGAAGATCGATAGAGCAAAAGTGATCCAAAGACATAGGAAGCAATGAGATGGGTTAAAGAGCTCAACATTTAACAACTAGATATAAGTAATGATAATGCATATTTGAAGATCCAATGGCATGTAGAAGCTTGGATGAGAAAGATCCAATGGAACGAGTGGACTCAAATGGAATAAATTGATCAATGTTTATTGACATAGTGGTGAGTTAAAAACTAAGCATGTTCAAGAAGATCGCCAAAGTGAAAGTGATCCAAAGATATAGGAAGCAATGAGATGAGGTCAAAGTGTCGATGTTTAATGACCAAATCAAGGTAATACGTGCATCTTTAGAGACCTAACGACTCACGAGAGATAGGATCTGGAGATCAACAAATGTGTTTTAAAGAGTGGAACATTAAAGTTCAACAGCATATAGAGATCTGATGGAGTGAGAGAGCTTAGAGATGGAACGAAGAAAGAGATCAAAGGCTAGTATTTAAAGTACTTAAATTCTAATGGTCAAAAGGAGAAACATGCAGGAACTTGCGTATAAGCTTTATATCTCAATACAGACAATGAGATTAATCGATCCAACTGATCAAATCTACATTAAAGAGCTTGTGCATCAAAATATTAGTTTAACAAATGCCATAGATAGTAAAGAGACCTAAAATTATAGCATGATGCATGGAATCAAGATCTAGAAAACTTAAAATTTCATGGCCAATGTGAATCTTAGAGTGTGACTTCTTCCACTCACATTTTTGTATGAATAAATTTTGTATCATATTATTTTAACAATATAATCCAAAAATCTTTTCAATAAAAAAAGTTCTTAGGTCTCATTTCTACTTCAAGAGGTTTAAAATTTCTTATCCATCTTTGTTAAACCCTTGCCCAATGTATTCCATTTTTTCCAACAACTTGAAATCAATTCATTTGATGTACTTTACAAAACTACCAAATGACCATGTGGAAAGATTATTTTTTGAGGAACTACAATCACATACCATATTCTCCTTTGTTTACTTGTTTTCATGAGTGATACAAGGTTTCTTCTCTTTCAACTCTTCAATTTCATCTTGTAGTATGATCAAGCCTCATTGATTTTCCTCACAAACTACCTCTTTTTTAGCTATTTTTTATTGAAGCTTCTATATATCTTGGTTGTATATTTCATCTGTTTGACCCAATCCTTTTCCAATAGAGTTTTCAATTTGTGAAATGTTCTTCTATATTTCTCTAATATGCTTCATGATGATACCGTGGTTGTTCTGCAACCATTAGTTATCATCCCTTAATCATCAATTTTATTCAAGTAATAACCTATGCTTGTTTTGAGGTGTTAAAAGTGTGTCTACATAGGGATTTATTCCTCTTGGTGCCTCATTCATGCATATCTTTCCTATGGTGTTGAAAAATTCTTGAAAATGTATGCAAAATAACATTGATACCACTAATCTAGATTTAATTAGAAATCTAATGGCCAACACATTAAAATGCAAAAAATTAATGTGTTATGAAAACAACAAACCAAAACAAAGTAAATGAACTAATAAACAAATGTGATACTACAATGTAAATGAAAGCTTTATTAAAAATGAGTAATTTGTAAGAATGTAGTAATTTCCATCAATTTATATAATTATTGAATGGCCTTATAGTTGATGGTTATTTCATGTCTACCTCTTAATATCCATAATGGTAGGCCCTACATGCATGTACTGCACCATAAATTAATGTCTATAAATAATGGATCTTAGGGTGCCACAAACTTGTTTCTGATTGGGTCCACTATACTACAAATCAAGGAACACCACATGTGAGTGTCTCAAGAAAAATAAGTCAAGCCTCAAGTATATCCAGAAACAACAACAATGGATGATCAAGGAACCTAAAAGTCATATGTATAGTGAAAATACTTAGGAGAGGCTTTTTATCCTATACTTTGCCTTTCACTTGTTGTAGACTTTTATCATATGGGTTTTGTCTAGACAGTTCATTATGCTTGTTTAGGGTGTTAGAAGCCATTTGGGTCCTTGGAAAGATTAGTCCCATATTCACTAGAATGTGGGGTTTCACTCTCTCCCCCACCCATATATATGTACCTCTCTCCCTTTGTATTCAATATTCAAAGTTAATGAATATTTTGGATTTCTCCATTTTGATTTGTTTTGTGCAATTCTCTTTTATGATTTCAATGTGATACAATTATTTGGTGGTGTGCACTCACTTATTGTCTCATGTGACCATTTGACCTTTGCATGTGCCTTATCTAGACTAGGATCAAAGTTCATTATAGTATCAAAGCCACCCATAGTAAATGTTTGTCTAGTTATTCACTATTAAGCTTTCTATAAAATATTGAGATTTATTGCATAGGCATGATCATAAATTTATATTGTTTTTCATTAAGATTTATCCATTCCTTTTATCATACATTTACATGATTTGTAATGTTGGTATATGGAATCTCTTTGAAAATCTAATGTTCTTATAGTTTGATCAAATTCACTATGGCTTAGAAGAAACACTTTTTACTTGATAAAACACACTTTCCTTCACATTGTCTTTTTGTGGCTTCCTAGTTCAGATCTAATTTTTCATTCTCGTGCCTAGTTTGCCATCTACCTATTCAAAATGTTACTACTCTAAAACGACAATGAATCTATTGGAAGAATAATGACTAAGAGTGGGATGAATCAGTCTTCAAAACATTTCATTCAATTTAAACTTAATAAACCATGAACCATTTAAACAAACATATAGATCTAGAAAACACAAGCAACTGTCCACATAAGCATGAAACACAAGAACACATCACATATGTGGGAAACATTCAAAGGGAAAAAACCCACTAATATTTTCAAATGGGCTATATTCATATAAGACAAAAATCAAATTTAGTGAAGCACCAACTCTACATGGAGCAAAAACTTCAACTAGCTAAGCACCCACTTGACTAGGCTTTAACAAGCACCCACTCGCAAGGAGACACTAACCCCCTAGATGACTCAGCACCAACTCAGCCACCTGATTTCTTTGATAACCTTTAGAAAACTATGTTTCTCACACAATATATGATGATCACTTCTTTATCTATTCACACTTTTATCCCTCTCAAACTGCCTTATAGGCCTCTTCGCTCAACTAGATCTCTTAAAGACTGATTAGGTCATATGACCTTGATCTTCATATGTAAACACACTGTCATATCTTCATTATATATCCTATACACTCCTTTGATGGTATAAAATACCTCCTAGTCAGCAATGTGCTATATCATTCACATTCTTTTCTACATACCTTAACAGTCCTAAAATTACCTTGCATATATCATTCCTTGTTCATATACCACTTAGTTAGACAAACACCTTTAACTTCTTAGGTTGGCCATATAATAGGACTTAATACATCTCATAAACAATATTCAAATGACCTTTGATTCCCTTTTGGTCTGTCATGACTCAATTAGACCTCATTTCACTTTTAAGTCTCATGGATACCTCATTGCGTTAGGTCTGTCTAGTAGCACATTACCATTTGATCCCTTGGAACACCTTTCACCTCCATAGTCATATATATTATTTCATACAAAAATAAAATATACCTTATCCAACATCCTCTAATCTCCATAACATTTTTTAGGTCCAACCACCACTTGAAACACTCCATTAGCACTGTTCACATTAGGCCTTTAAACACACAAAAAAATATATCTTGAACAACTGAAGATAATGAATCATTTTTCCACACAACCATGAAAATAAATCACTTATATAGAACCTAAAATACCTTAAAAATATAACCATGTGCATTAGATACTTCAACTTAGGACATAGAGCAATAAACTCATCACTACAATTTGCTTACTCAGAACTGTCAAGATTGTCAAAAACACAATCATGAAATATTGACCTTCAACACTTGTATAACTAATTTGAAAGACTTCCAATGCATGAACATTATCTTTTGATATATCCAAACCATATTAAAATATAAACATAATATGGTCTAGTGTAAACTATTAGTCTTATAGACCAATTTGTTGACTTTACTACGCACAGACCTCATTGAGTTAGACAAGACATTTTGGTTTCATCATTTTCACCACTATACTTGACTTTTAAGATATATACCAAGAATTAATAATACATAACATTCTAAAACATCTCCATCCACTTGGTTTCATCATTCTATCATGAAAACACATTTCAATTCATCTTCTCACTATTGCTTGGGTTTTTCACTATTTACACTATTTAGTATGTTAGTGACTAACTAACTTGGATGACTAGTTTAGCACACTTGAGGAATAGAAAATATCCAAAAAAAATCATGAAAATTAAACATGAGTCTTTACCTTCTTCCTCCATTCATTTTCTTACTATGTCCAATGCAACTTTTGACTTCTATAGTAACTTCTTTAAAAATAAGCCTATAAATCAACATTTTCTCTCTCCTCTCTCAAACCAATACCACCTGAAGGTACTTGGAAGAGTCTAATTTAGTATCTAATAGCTTACCTAATCAATTCAATCCATCCTAATAATTTTTGAGAAACATCTTTCACATTGAGTCTTTATTAGGTTTCTAAGAGGGTTTAAACCAGTTTCCACTCTTAACAATCATTCATAAAACATATCTCCTTAATCCAAAAACTAATGCCTAAAATTTTGAAATAGGACTCTTACCCATCTACCATGAACTAATTATATTCCCATGCAAAGTTTTGATGAGTTAATGAGCACAATAAAATCCTTTTCGGGTTAAGAAACCTTCATTTTGAGCACTTGAGAGATCTCCAAACAAGTTTTCATGCCTTATCCTTCAAACTAGAACCTCAAACTATATAAAAAAACTTGAAAAAACATACCTCACATCTGATAATGCTTACATCAACTCAAAAACCTTGAAATTTTATCATGACCCCTCATTAGGTCACACTCTCTCTCCTTGCTCTCTAGACCTTGACCTTGCAACACATTAAGAGCTATGAGCATCAAACAAAAGCATAACACATAGAATACTTGTTTGAGTAGAAAACCCTCAAGGGGAAGAAAACCCACTGATGATGTAAATGGAATATAGACCTATAAGACAAACACCAAGATTTAGTGAAGTACCAACTTTATTTGGAACACCAACCCCAACTCAGTTAGGCTTTAACAAGCACCCACTTACAAGGAGGCACCAACCCCCTACATGACTCAGCACCAACTCAGCCACCTCAAACCTTTGATCACCTTTAGAATAGTTTGTTTCTCATGCAACAGATGATTATCTCCTTCTTCATCTCTTCATACACTCTTATCTTTCTCAAATTGGTTTATAGCCTTCTTCTCTCAATTAGCCCTCTTCTTGACTTGGTTAGGTCATATGACCTTGATAATCATCTACAATACCCATGTAATATCTTCATGATGGTTTATCTACACCCTTATGATGGTCTACAAGACCTTCATCTCTTCAAATTTATATCTCATTCACTTCAACTCTTTCAATCTTTGACTAGATAATTAAACCTATTAAGCCTTGGTCTTATACTAGATTCTTGCTTATACACTCCTTGGTTGATCATACGCACTTGCACATTTAAATTTCAAAAATAATAGGTCTTAGGACATGCCACAAACATGAATCAAACATTACAATATTTCAATCATAGTAAATAGGACCAAAACCCCTTTTAGGCCTTAAGAAGACCTAATTCAATTAGGCATTCATTAGCAAATGTTACCCTTTAAACACCTTAGAACACTCTCAGAATTTGCACATGCCAAAAACATATCATATTCTAATTAAATAGACCCATAAAAATCTCATCTTAGGTCCATAACACCTTTTATCTCCAACCACCATTCAAAGCATGCCATTAGCAATCTTCACAATTAGGCATGTGCAAACTCAGAAAGTCTGTCTTGAATAACTAAAGCAAAAACACAATATTGTCAAACAACCATAGAAAAAATCATATAAAGAGAACCTTTTATAAATATAAATCTTCACCAAATCCATTATACTTCATTACATATAGAAATAGGACTCAAAAACTTCTTTGCAAGTAGCCCACTCAAAAATTCCAACTAGCCTCAAAACATAGTCATGGAAATAAAGACCTAAAACACCTGTAGAACCACTTTCAGAGACATCCAATGCATGTATATGATCCTATGAGATCATTAGAACATTCTTAGATAGATATATGATATGATCAAATGGTAATATTGGTCTTGCAAACCAATATCATAGTCTTATACCTCATTGTCTCATCTAAACTAGATAGGTCAACTTATGAGCAACATTTTCATCATATACAATGATCTCTAAATCTTATAACCAATATGAACATGTACTATAGGTATTGAACATCTCCATGAACTTGGATTCATCCATAATCCATGATAACACATCCCTAATCACCTTCTCATTTCTGCATGGTTTTCTCATTCTTTGCATCATTAGGCCTTTTAGCAGCAGGTCAACTTGTATGACTAGTTTAGTACATATGAGATAATCTTCTTAGAAACCATCATGGGAAAAAAAAATTCTCAAGTGTCAACATTCATCCACTTATCAACTTTGACTTGGTCAAATTTAACTGTTACAGCAAATCTTTAAGAAACAAGGCCTTTCATGTAGGGTCCACTCACTCACCTAGAAAATTAATCACACTTGGAGGTGGCTAGGAAATTTTACTACATGTTCCAATAGCTTAACTAGCCATACCAATACATTCTAAGCACTTTAGAACAACTTATTTCACATTGGGTCTTTATTAGGATTCTTTAAGGATTTAAACCATATTTCAGTCTTAATGATCATTAATAAATCTTTACCCCTTATTTTAGAAACCAATGCTTATAAATTTGATCTAGGACCCTTCCCCATATACCATTAATATCTTAGGTTCCCATGTAGAGCTTACACATTTCAATGAACACTTAAAAGTTCTTGGGTTGAGAACCCTTCATTCTATGTACTCGAGAAACCTCAAAACCAGTTTTTCATGTCTTTTCTTGAAAATTTTTGACCTTGAACTTGATCAACACACCTAGGAAAACCTATCACACCACTAAAAATTCTCACATGCTCATTATTGCCTTGAAAACTGATCTCGATACCCCATCTAGTCACAATCTCTCTCTTTGCTCTCTAGTCCTTGATTTGCAAGTCACATTAGGCCTTAAAATTGACCTTCTAGCCATTGTCCAAACTGTCAAAACCTAATATACATGGCATAAAACCTATTACCATGCTCAAACACTATCATGCATTCTTCATATGCCTTGATAATCCCTCATGATACGTCATTAAGTCAAGCAGGGTCTAGAACTAGTCTAGTTGCATGTTGGGTTTGTAGGTCATACTCCTATAGGCTCACCTTGAGACTATCATGAATACTCCAATGCCTCATATGCATGCTCCAACAACTTCATACAAGTTATGCATCTATACATCCATCTCACCAGTCCACCAACCTCATACCTTCTCACAAGTTCTCTTCATGCAATGACCAATGTTACAACTAGGCTTCTCAATCTCTTAAAACTTAAAAAATAACCTTGAAACACTTCTTGAAGATCTTATACCTTATTCATATGTCTTACATGTTATTCAGATAATGTCATACCTCTTAATTATTCTATCAAATAATAAAATTCTTCAATGAACTCATGAACATCTTTCTTAAGAACCTTTGACATCAATGACAACATCAATGCCAAACTTCAAAAATAGGAACAATGCTCAACAATCTCCCCCTTTGTCATTGATGGTAAAACATATTGTATGTTGATCATTCTTATCTCCTTATTCTAGTTTTTCTTCTCATTTGACATAAATGACAAAGTGATGTCTGCAACTCCTTGGATCACATTCCATGTAATCAAAATACTCAACACACATGACTTATGAGATTATGAGACATAACACAAGCATGCTCCACCTATTTTAATGCATGACTTCTTGGAAAGACTCACCTATTCTTGGAACTAATGAGCATGATTAGCTCCCCCTAAGTACTTGACCTTTTTAATGATTTTTAGGGGTAGAAATTACACCCAATTCCTATTTTAGGTTTTCAAAAGTTATCTTTGGAAATGGTTTGGTCAAGATGTCTACAATTTGATTCTATGTAGAAACATATTCAAGTTTTGACACTTTGCTCACTTACCTGATCTCTTATAAAATGATGCCTAATGGGAATGTGTTTGGTCCTTGAGTGTATGACAAGATTCTTTGAGATGCTTATATAACTTATATTGTCACAAAGATAGGGCTAAGACCATCATACTCCACCTTGTAGTCTTTAGGATCTATCTCATTCATAGGACCTAAGTGCCATATGAAGCTATTGCAATGTACTCAGCCTCACAAGTGGACAAAGCTATTGATCATTTCTTTTTGTTTATCCATGAAACTAGGAACCTACCTAGGAAGAAAGCGCCTCCACTAGTGTTCTTCCTATCATTTATACTTCCTACCCAATCTGCATATACGTTGGTTGTCAAACGAAACTACATGCTTCTTGGATACAATAATTCATACTCCATAGTCCCATTCATATACTTGAATATGATTTTGATTGTTTGTAGATGATTCTTCTTTGGATCTACTTGAAACCTACCCATAATAGTTACTACTTACATGATATCGAATCTAGAGGCAGTGGTGTATAACAAACTTCTAATTATCGACCTATAGGATGTCTGACTGACCTATCAAGACTCATCTTCCTTACTCAACTTATATCTTATGATCATGGGTGTATTAACTGCCTTACAATCCTCCATCTCAAACTTATTCAACATGTCTCTTATGTATTTGGCTTGTGAGATGAATATACCTTTTTTAGATTGAGTGATTTGCAACCCAAGAAATAATGATAGTTCTCTTAGCATGGACATCTCAAACTCTTTCTTCATCACCTCTACAAAGGCCTTTGTCATGTTCTCATTATTTTTAGAAAATATGGTGTCATCCACATAGACAACTACTATCAATTCATATTAAACTTCTATCTTTATGTATAGATTACTATTTACAACTCCTCTTTTGAATCCTTGATCCAACAAATACTTGTCCAACCTAGCATACCAAGCTCTATGAGCTTGTTTAAAACCATATAGTGCCTTTTTGAATTTGAAAACATAGTCTTTGTCATCTAATGGTGAGAACCCTTCAAGTTGATCAATGTACACTTATTCTTCTAGATTCTAATTCAAAAATGCAGATTTGGTATCCATTTGGTATACCTTGAATCCTTTGAATTCTACATAAACTAGAAAAGGTCTTCTCAAAGTATACCCTAGTGCAAAGGTCTCCTAGTGCAAAGGTATATCCTTTGAATATGATGACCTCCAATCTTGCTACTAGTGCAAAGGTCTCCTCAAAGTATACCCCTTCAAATTGTGCATATCCCTTGCAAACTAATCTAACCTTGTTTGTAGTGACTTCTCCATCTTCATTAATCTTGTTTCTAAACAACCATTTTGTGCCAATTACATTCTTGTCTTTAGGCTTAAGAACTAGTTCCCAAGTCTTATTCTTATCTATTTGTTCTAATTCCTCATTCATATCACCTATATAAAAAAAAAATTTAATTTCTTCTATAAGACTCTTAGGTTCAATCTTGGATAATAGAGCAACATTATCTTGATTTAGACTACTTACCAGTCTTCTCCTTGTTTGCATACCTGCATTCTTGTTGCCAGTGATTTGATATTCAGGGTGATATCTTTGAATCTACCCTAAGGGTCCTTTTGAATCCTATCTCTCTTCAATTTTTTCTTCCTCATCAAACTCTATAGTCTCTTCTTCATTCTTGAATTCTATATTCTCTAAAGTGTTCTTTGACTATGAGTGAGATTTCCTTGTCTCATCAATATTAACATAGGTTCTTTCAACTATCTTTTGTAGTCTCTTGTTATAACATCTATAGGCTGAACTCATTGATGAATATCATAAGAATATGCCTTCATCAAATATGAAATCAAACTTTCCCACATCTTCATCATCTATTTTGATGAAACATTTGCTCCCAAACACTCTAAAGTGTTCCACATTGGTAGGTTTGCCCTTCCATAGTTCATAAAGAGTCTTGTTGTCATTAGTCCTTATTTGTCATCTATTCAAAATGTAGATAGTAGTGCTTATTATCTCTCTTCAATATCTATCAGATAATATAGACTCATTTAGCATAGTTCTAACCATCTCTTGAACTATCATATTCTTCCTTTCCACTACCCCATTATGTTGAGGTGTCCTAGCTACCAAGAATTGTCTCCTTATTCCATGAACCTCACAGAAGTAATCAAACTCATTAGACCAAAACTATCCTCCTCTGTCAAATCTTAGGCACTTGATCTTCCCATTCTTCTCATTCTCAACAAGATCCTTGAGTGCCTTGATCTTGTCAAGAGCTTCTAATTTCTCTTTCAAGAATGCAAACCAACTCATTCTTGTGTAATCATCAATGAGTAACATAAAGTAGCTATCTCCTTGAATGCTTTAAATACTTTTAGGCCTATACATATCAATATGTATTAACTCTAAGGGTCTTGTAGTAGATTACTCCTTGAACTTGAACCTTCTTCTAGTATACTTACTATGTTAACATGCCTTACAAAGTATATTTGTAAGTTTAATGATCTTAAGCATGTTCTTCACAGACTTCTTAGTGTTAATTTTAACTAGGTTGTCAAATTTTAGGTGACCTAACATTTTGTGTCACAGCGAATTTTCATCTATATATCTCATGAAACATCTCTCCTTCAGATCTCATTCAAAACATATAGATTATTCTTAGTCCTCTTGGCATTGGAAATTAGCCTTATTGATTTGGATCTCATTATCTCACACCCTTTGTCATGAAAGGTTAGTGTCCTCGATTGCACATTTGACTCACACTAAGAAACTTATGTTTCAAACCTTCTACATACAACACATTTTGTGTCTCATGCTTTCCATTGTCCAAACTCAAGACACCCTTGTCAACTATATTAGGAGTTGTGTTGTCTATAAACCTCATTGTTCCTGCAACATTCTTCTTTAAAGAGATGGAATTTTTTCTATCTCATGTCATGTGACTTGAGAAACCACTATCTATATACCATTTCATGCCTTCATATTGAATGTTAAAGGCAGTGTGAGCTAGCATAGAGTCTTCATTGATATTTTGCTTCTCCTTGGTAAATAGTCCATTTTTCTTCTTGAGCTCAATCTGATCTATCCTAGCTTATTTCGGATTCCATACCAAAGTTTGATCCTTCTTATGCATTCTAAGAGCTTCATGTCTTGTTGAATCTTGTGGACCTTTAAATTCTATTAGAGAAGAATCTTGCAATGTGTCCTATATTGTGATAGTTGTAACAAGTAACATTTTTGTACTTACAATGGTTCCATGATGACTTATCTTTTATAACATCAGGTTGCCTGATTAGTCTTTTCATGTTAGTACTCTTGAATTTTTTTGACTTCTCATGCTCTTTTTCAAATTGAAGCAAAAACATAATCTTGACAAACAACCATAGCAACAAATCATATACAGAGAACTTTCAAGACATCCACAACTTCACCAAGTTCATTATAATTCATTATATAGGACAAAAGGACTCAAACCCTTCTTTGCAAGTAGCCCACTCTGAACTGCCAACTAACCTCAAAACATAGTCATGGAAACAAAGACCTAAAACACCTGTAGAACCACTTTCATATACTTCCAATGCATGTAGATGATCCTATGAGATCATTATACCATTCTTAAATAGATATATGATATGGATAAATGGTAATATTGTTCTTGGAAACTAATCTCATAGTCTTATACCTCACTATCTCATCTAAACTAGACAGATCAACTTATGAGTAACATTTTCATCATATACAATGATTTCCAAATATTTTACCGAATATGATAATTACTATAGGTATTGAACATATTTATTCACTTGGATTCATCCCTAATCTATGATAACATATCCATAATCACCTTTCTCATTGTTTGCATCATTAGGCCTTTTAACAACATGTCAAATTGTATGACTAGTTTATCACATTTGAGAGATAGAATCTATGCAGAAACTATCATAGAAAATAAATAAAAGTCTCAAGAATCAACCTTTATCCATTTATCAACTTTGACTTGGTCAACTCTAACTACTCCAACAAATCTTTGAGAAACAAGGCCTTTCATATAGGGTCCACTCACTCACCTAACAAACCAATCACACCTAGAGGTGCCTAGGAGAGTTGAACACATGATCCAATAGCTTAACTAGCCATACCAATTCATTATGAGCACTTTAAAATAAGTTATTTCATATTGGGTCATTATTAGGGTTTTTTGAAGGTTTAAACCATCTTTCAATCTTAATGATCATTCATATAGCTTAGCCCCTTATTCTAGAAATCAATGCTTAAATCTTTGAGCTAGGACCATTCCCCATCTACCATGAATAGCTTAGGTTCCCATGTATTTGTTACATGTGCCAATGAACACTTGAAAGTTATTTTTGGGTTGAAAACCCTTCATTTTATGCACTCAAGAAATCTCAAAACCACTTTTTATGTATTTTCTTGCAAACTTTTGACCTCAAAATTGGTCATCACACCTGAGACAATCTATCACACCACTAACAATACTCACATGCTCATTATTGCCTTGAAAATTGATCTTGATATCCCATCTAGTCACCATATCTCTCTTTACTCTTTAGGCCTTGATTTGCAAGTCACATTAAGCCTTGAAACTAACCTTCTAGCCACTGTCCAAGCTATCAACACCTCATATACATGGCATAAAACCTATTACCACTCTTAATAATTGTCATACATTCTTTATATGCCTTGACAATACCTTATGATACCCCATTGGGTCAAGCAGGGTCTAGAACTAGTCTACTTGCATATTGGGTACGTAGGTCCTACTCATGTAGGCTCACCTTGAGACTTGTATGAGTGTTCCAATGCCTCAGATGCATGATCCAAAAACTTCATACATCTTCTTATACCTCTATGCATCCATCTCATTAGGACACCAACCTCACACCTTCTCACAAGGTCTCTTCATGCAATGACCAATGTCATGACTATGCTTCTCAAACTATTAAACCTTAACAACTAGCCTTGAAACACTTCTTAAATAGTTTATACCTTGCTCATGTCTTACATTCTCCTCAGACAATGTCATACCTCTTAACGATGTTATCAAACAACAGCATTATTCAATGACCTCGTGAACACTTTTCTTAAGAACCTTTGACATCAATGCCAAACTTCAACAATAGGAACAATGCTCAACACTATTATCTTCTTTGGTATAGAAGCTCTTTTTATTCTTGAATGACCCTTTCTTTCCTTTATACTTCTTGAAATATTTCTTGATTTTGTCAGTCTTATAAACCTTATTATCATCACCATGATGTTCATCATGTTATTCATTATACTCAGTCTTATACTTGTTAGGACATTTAGATGCAAAGTGATCAATCTTACCACAGCTGAAAATTTTGAAAAACACTTTACCCTTGTACTTACCAGATCAAATTTTCAATTTCCTAGCAAACATGGCTATCAATTTATCATCATCAATATCTGAACATACCTCATCCTTGACCTTCTTGGATTTTAACTTTTTCTCAACTTTGAATGTTACTTCCTTCTTGAGAGGTCTCCATTTTTTCTCATCTCATAAGCAGTCAAGATGCCATGAAGCCCATCCTTCTGAAGTGTGTCTAGATCTTGCATTTCTTCTACTACAGACACCTTTGAGTCAAATTTAGAACTTAGGGATCTCAATACCTTTTGTACAATTATAGACTCTTTATCTTCTTCTCTGAGACCTTTGATGATACTAACAACTTCATCAACCCTTAACAAGTAGGATGTAATGTTTTTATGCTCCTTCATTCTCATACATTCAAATTGACTACTATGAGTCTGCAACTTTGCCAACTTCACTTTGGTGTATCCTTCATAAATGGTCTACAACTTTTCAGAAATTCATTTGGTTGTATAAAAATGCATGACATTTACAAATTTTGGCTCTGAAAGACCACATAGAATGGCATTCATTGCCACAGAGTTGCTCTCATTTACCTTCTTCCCTACTACATTAGTTGGTGTTGTAGAGGGTGGAGTGAAACCATCAACAATAGATTGACATTTGTCATAACTAAAGGATATTAGATAGGTCTTCATTCTAATGTTCTAAAATTCATAGTTAGTCCCACTAAAGAGAGGAGCCTTATTGATTGACAAACCTCCTTGTGCTTATTGACTAGACATGTTTGTGCTTCACAAATCTCCTTTAAGCTGTTAGGCTTGCTTCAAAAGACTAGACTCTAATACCAATTGTTGGAAGCATTATGATTGAGAGGGGGGTGAATCTATTTTCAATAAAAATCATTCAATTTACACTTAAGCAACCATGAACCATTGAAATAAACATATAGATGTATCAAGCACAAGCAACTATCCATATAAGCATGAAAAATAAGAACACATCACGTATGTGGAAAACCCTTAAGGGGAAGAAATCCACTAATCTCTACAAATAGACTACAATATCATAAGACAAAAACCAAATTTAGTGAATCACCAACTCCACATAGAACAACAACCTCAACTAGCCAAACACCCACTTGACTAAGCTTTAGCAAGAACCCACTTATAAGGAGACACCAACCCCTAGATGAGTCAGCGCCAACTCAGCACCTGATTATATTAATCACCTTTAGAACACTATGTTTCTCACACAATAGATGATGATCACATTTTTTAACTCGTCACACTCTTATTCCTCTCAAACTATCTTCTAGGCCTCTTCGCTCAGCTAGGTCTCTTAAAGACTAATTAGGTGATATGACTTTGATCTTCATATGCAGACACACTATCAGATCTTCATTACAAATCCTCTACAGTCCTCTGATAGTCTACAAGACCTCCTACTACTCAATAATGTTGGAAGCATAATGAATGAGAGGGGGGTTGAATTAGTCTTCAAAAAAAATTATAACTTTACTTTATCATTCAAGAACTATCAAAATAATGTAGTGAACTAGCAACACATTAAGAGCCATGAACATGAGACAAGAGCATAACACATAGAACACTTATTTGAGTGGAAAACCCTCAAGGGGAAGAAAACCCACTGATGATGCAAATGGACTACATTCCTATAAGATAAACATCAAAATTTAGTGAACCACCAACTTCACTTGGAGCACCAACCCTAACTAGCCAAGCACCCACTTGACTAGGCTTTAGCAAGCACCTACTTGTAACATTGCACCAACCCCCTAAATAACTCAGCACCAAATCAACCAACTAATTACCTTGATCACCTTCAAGATATCTTTTTTTTTCAACCAGCTGATGATGACCACCTCTTTAGCTCTTCACACTCTTAGCCCTCTCAAACTACCTTGTAAGCTCCTTCACTCAACTAGGTCTCTTCAAGATAGATTAGATCATTTGACCTTGATAGTAATTTACATTACCTTTATTAGATATTCATGATAATCTCTCTACACCCTTATTATGGTCTATAAGACCTTTTTTATCTCTTCAAAGTGCTATATCTTCTGCTTCAACTCACTCATTCTCTAACTAATCAATTTGGCTTATTAGCCCTTGTTCTTATACTAGGTTCTTGCTCATACATCCCTTGGTCAGCCATACACACTTGCACATTTATATTTCATATAAAATAGGCCTTAATACATGCCAAAAATATGAATCAAACATTACAATAGTTCGATCATAGTATATAGGACCAAAACCCTCTTTTAAGCCTTAAGGAGACCTAATTCAATTAGGCCTTTATTAGGACATGTTACCCTTTGAACTCTTTGGAACACTTTAAAACTCCTCACATGAAAATAAAATATCATTTGTCACTCAATTATACCCCTACCAAGATTATCTTGGGTCAATGACACCTTTTATCTCCAACCACCACTTGAATCATGCCATTAGCACTATTCACAATTAGACATGTGCATACCTAAAAAGTCTATTTTGAATAATTGAAACAAAAACACAATTTTTTCAAAAAAACATGGAAAAAAATAATATACATAGATCCTTAAATACCTTAACAACTTCACTAAGTTTCATTAGTCTTCATTACACAGGGTAAAAGGACTCAAACCCTTCTCTGCAAGTAGCTCACTCAGAACTGCTAACTAGTCTCAAAACATAATCATGGAAATAATGACATAAAACACCTATAGAAGTACTTTCAAAAACTTCCAATGCATAGAGATGATCCTATGAGGTCATTAGACCATTCTCATATAGATAAATAATATGATCAAATTGAAATATTGGTCTTGTAAACTAATCTCATAGTCTTGTACCTCATTGTCTCATCTGAACTAGATAGGTCAACTATGAGCAACATTTTCATCATATCCACTATCCTCAAAAACATATAACCATCATGAACATGTATTAAATATATTTAACAACATATTTATGCACTTGGATTCATCCATAATCCATAATAACACATCCCTAATCACCTTCTCACTTTTGCTTGGGTTTCTCATAGTTTGCACCATTATTAGGCCTCTTAGTGACAGATCAACTTATATGCCTAGTTTAGCACACCTGAGAGCTAAAACCTACTCAAAAACCACTGTGGACATCAAATACAAGTCTGAATGCTACAAAAAATCTTCAAAAAATAAGATATTTCTTGTAGGGTCCACTCACTCATCTGACAAACCAATCACACCTGAAGGTGTCTGAGAGAGTTGACTACAACCTCCAACCACTTATCTAGCCATACCAATCCATTTTGGTTTGTTATGAACAAGATCTTTCACATCATGTTAGTGTTATAGTTTTAGAGAGGGTAAACAATATTTTTAGTGTTAACTATTGTTCATGAAGGACTGCCCCTCATTTCCAAAACTAATGCCTAGAAATCTTAGCTAGAACCCTTCCTCATCTCTTCTCAATAGTGTAAGTTCCCATATAGAGGTTACACATGCCAATGAACACTTGAAAGTCCTTGGGTTGAGAACCCTTCATTTTATGCACTTGAGAAACCTCAAAACCACTTTTCATGTCTTTTCTTGCAAACTTTAACCTCGAACTTGGTCAACACACCTTGGATAACCTATCACACCACTAATAATGCTCACATGCTCATTTTTATCTTAAAATCTGAAACTCATACCTCATTTGGCCACCATCTCTCTCTTTGCTCTCTAGGCCATGACCTAAAAGTCACATTATCGCTTGAAGCTGACCTTCTAATCATTGTCCAAGTTGTCAACACCTCATATACATGTCATACAACCTATTACCATGCTCAACCACTACCATACATTCTTTATATGCCTTGACAATAAATCATGATGTCTCATTATGTCAAGCAGGGTCTAGAGATGGTCTAGTTACATACTAGGTTTGTAGGTCCTAAACATGTAGATTCACTTTGAGAATTTCATGAGTGATCAAATGCCTCATATGCACAATCAAACAACCTCATGTAGCCTCTTATGCCTCTGTGCATTCATATCACTAGGCCACCAAGTTCATACCTTCTCACAAGTTCTCTTCATGAAATAACCAATGTTATGACTAGGCTTCTCAAGCACTTGAAGCTTGACAAATGACCTTGAAACACTCCTTGATGCTTATACACCTTGCTCACATGCCTTTCACGCTCCTCAAATAAGAATATTCTTCAATGACATCATGAACACCTTTATTAATAAATTTTGACATCAATGCCAAACTTTCAACAACAAGAACAATGCTCAATAATCTCCCCTTTTGTCATTGATGGAAAAATATATTATATATTGATCATTCTTATCTCCCCATTCTGATCTTTCTCCCTCTTATACATAAATGACAAAGTGATGTTTGTAACTCCTTAGATCACACTCCTTGTAACCAAAATACTCAACACATATGACTTATGAGTTTATAGGACATAATACAAACATGTTCCCCTATATCCATGCATATCTTCTTGGAACAACTCACCTATTCTTGAAGCTAATGAGCATGATTATCTCCCCGTAAGTAATTGACTTCTTTAATGATTATAGGGGTGGGAATTACACCCAATTCCTATTTTAGGTGTTCAAAAGTTATCTTTGGAAGTGGTTTGGTCAAGATGTCTAAAATTTAATCTTGTGTAGAAACATATTCAAGTTTGACATTTTGTTCACTTACCTGCTTTCTTAGAAAATGATACCTGATGGGAATGTGCTTGGTCCTTGAGTGCATGATAGAATTTTTTGAGATGCTTAAATCATTTGTATTGTCACAATAGATAGGGCTAAGACCATCATACTCCACCTTGTAGTCTTTTAGGGTTTGTCTCATCCATAAGACTTGAGTGCAACATGAAGTTGAAATGTACTCAGTCTCACAAGTAGACAATGCTACTGATGGATTTTTCTTGCTTGTCCATGAAACTAGGCACCCACCTACGAAGAAGGATCCTCCACTGGTACTTTTCCTATTATCTATACTTCTTGCACAATCTACATCTATGTAGGCTATCAAATTTAAATCCTTGTTTCTTGGATACCACAATCCATACTCCATAGTCCCCTTGAGATATCTGAGAATCCTTTAAATCTTGCATATGCTAAAAATAATCTAATGGCCTTTAATCTTGCTATTGGTGCAAAAGTCTCCTCAAAGTCTACCCCTTCAATTTCGTGCATATCACTTGCATACTAATCTAGCCTTGTTCCTAATGACTTCTCCATCGTCATTCAACTTATTTCTAAACACTCATTTTGTGCCAATGGCATTCTTGTCTTTAGGCCTAAAAACTAGTTCCTAAGTCTCATTCTTCTCTATTTGGTCTAACTCCTCATTCATAACACCTATTGAAAATTTGTCTTTGTTTGCTTCTATAAGACTCTTAGGTTCAATCTTGGATAATAGAGCAACATTATCTTGATTTAGATTACTTACCAATCTTCTCCTTGTTTGCATGCATGCATTCTTTTTGCCAATGATTTGAGATTCATGGTGATCTCTTTGAATCTGTCTTGAGGGTCCTTTTGAGCCATGTCTCTCTTCAACTTCTTCTTTATCATCAGCCTCTATAGTCTCCTCTTCATTCTTGAAATCCAGATTCTCTAAAGTATTCTTTGATTGTGAGTGAGATTTTCTTGTCTCATCAATTTTCACATTGGTGCTTTCCACTATTTTTTGTAGTCTCTTGTTATAAAATCTATAGACTGAGCTCATTGATGAGTATCCTAATAATATTCCTTCATCATATATGGAATAAAACTTTACCAAGTCTTCATCATCTCTTTTAATGAAACATTTTCTCTAAAACACTCTAAAGTGTTCCACATTGGCAAGTCTACCCTTCCATAGTTCATAAGAAGTCTTATTTACATTAGTCCTTATCTATCCTCTATTCAAAATGTAGACAATAGTGCTTACTTCCTCTCTCCAATATCCATCAGATAATATGGACTCATTTAGCATAGTTTCAACAATCTCTTAAACTATCTTATTCCTCCTTTCCACTACCCCATTCTACTGAGGTGTCCTAGCTGTTGATAATTATCTCATTATTCTATGAATCTCATAGAAATCATCAAAATTATTAGACAAAAATTATCCTCCTCTATCATATCTTAGGCACTTGATCTTCTCATTCTCAATAAGAACCTTGAATGTCTTGAACTTGTCAAGAGCTTCTGATTTTTCTTTCAATAATGCAACCTAAGTCATTCTTGTGTAATCATCAATGAGTAACATGAAATAGCCATCTCCTTAAATGCTTTGAATTCTTATAGGCCCACAGAGATAAGAGTGTATTAATTTCAAGGGTCCTGTAATAACGTACTCCTTGGAATTGAACCTTCTTCTAGTCTATTTACAATCTTGACATGCCTTGCAAAGTATGTTTGTAGGTTTGATGATCTTAAGCATGTTCTTCATAGACTTTTTATTGTTAATATTGATCAAGTTGTCAAAGTTTAGGTGACCTAACCTTCTATGTCATTACCAACTTTCATCTATCTTGGTCATGAAGCATCTCACCTTCTTGATCTCATTCAATACATATAAGTTGTTCTCAGTTCTCATGGCATTGAAAATTAAGCTTCCTAATTTGACTCTCCTTATCTCACACCCTCTGTTATGAAAGGTTAGTGTGTGTTCTTAATTCCACATTTGACTTACACTAAGCAGGTTATGTTTCAAACCTTTCACATACAACACATTTTATGTCTTGGTTTTTCCATTGTTCAAACTCAAGACACCCTTGCCAACTATATTGGTTATTGTGTTGTCCCCAAACCTCAATATTCTTACAACATTCTTTTTTAATGAGATGAACTCCCTTCTATCTTCTGTCATGTGGCTTGAGCAACCATTGTCTATATACCATTTCATTCCTTCATCTTGAATGTGAAAGGTAGTCTGAGCTAGCATAAAATCCTCTTTGGTCTTTTGTTCCTCTTGAAAAATAATCCATCTTGTCTCTTGAGCTCAATATGATCTTCCCTAACTTGCTTTGGCTTCCATATCAATGTTTGATCCTCCTTATGCCTTATAGGAGCCTCATATGTCTTTTTGAATCTTGTGGGCATTTTAATTTTATTAAAGCATAATCTTGCAATGTATCCTATATTGTGACAGATGTAGTAAACAACATTCATATACTTACCATGGTTCCATGATGACTTATCCTTTATTGCATTGGGATACCTGATTAATCTTTTCATGTTGGTATTTTTGACTTGTTATGACTTCTCATTCTCTTTCTCAAACTTGCTCATTTTGTCTATGAGTTGTTCATGCTCAACATTCAAGGAATATAGCTTTGTCTTCAATTGGTCATATTCAACTTCATTTGACTTAAACCTTGTGTTGACCCCTTCTAACTGACTCTTGAGATCCTTGATAGTATTTTTTTTATGTTTCAAATCATCAAGGGCACTAATGAGCTCAGCTTCAAGGTCTACTTTAGATTTTTCTTCTTCGCTATCATAGTAGTTTTCATCATACATGTTGACTTCTTGTTGATCACAAGACATTCTTGTGCTTCTTAAGATCACCTTAAAGCTATTAGACTTGCCTCAAAGGACTAGGATCTGATACCAATTTTTGGAAGCATAATGACTAAGAGGGGAGATGAATCATTCTTAAAAAAAATTTACAGCTTTATTTTATCATTCATGAACTATCAAAACAATATAGTGAACTAGCAACAAATTAAGAGCCATGAGCATGAGATAAGAACATAAGACATAAAACACATATTTGAGTGGGAAACACTCAAGGGTATAAAACCCACTAATGATGCAAATGAACTAAAATTATATAATACAAACATCAAGATTTAATGAAGCACCAACTTCACTTGGAGCACCAACCCCAATTAGTCAACCACCCACTTGACTAGGCTTTAACAAGCACCTACTTGCAATGAGGCACCAACCCCCTAGATTACTCAACACCAACTCAACCACTTTATTGCCTTTATCACTTTCAAAATATCTTGTTTATCAACCAAATGATGATGACCACCTCTTCAGCGCTTCACACTCTTAGCCCTCTCAAATTGCCTTTTAGGCTCCTTCACTCGACTAGTTCTCTTCAAGATAGATTAGGTCATTTGACCTTGATATTTATCTATAGTACCTATGTTAGATATTCATGAAAGTTTATCTACACCCTTATGATGATATATATAACCTTATTTAGCTCTTAAAAGTGTTATATCTTTCGCTTCAACTCACTCATTCTCTAACTAATCAATTTGGCCTATTAAGTCTTGGTCTTATACTAGGTCCTTGCTTATACACCCCTTTATTATAAGAAATATGACTGAGAGGGGGGGTGAATCAGTGTCTTTATAAACTTTTTATTTCACTTAACATGTATTTTAATCATTTATCAAGAAACATCATCATATGTGTAATATCAACTAGTCTAACAACATGAAAATATACACATAGCAAGTATGAACACATTATATAAGTGGAAAACTCTCATGGGAAATAAAACCCACTTATCATAACTTGGACAACCATTATTATAAATCAATTAATCAAATTTAGTTGAACACACACTCAACTTGGAGCACCAACCTCAGTCAATCAAGCACCAATTTGACAGAGTCTTATAACAAGCACCCACATGCAAGGAAGCACCAACTCCCTTAATGACTCAGCACCAAGTCAACCACCTCTTGAACAAACACCAACTCAGTCAAGTATAATTATAAATTCCATATTTTCCTTGTTGAAATCTTCAAAAGATGATGGTCCTCTTCTTTAGCTCTTCACACACTTCTATTCCTCCCAAACTGGCCTCTAGCATTCTTCACTCAACTAACCTTCTTCTTGACTTGATTAGGTCATATGAAATTTATCCTCATATTAAAACCTTTTATTATATATTCATGACACCCCTATAATGGTCCAAAATACCTCTTATTGGTCCTTTTTGTGCTTTTTTATTCACTTGCACACATCCTTTTTTAACTAACTAATTAGGCCTAATTAGTCTTACTCTTATACAAGTTACTTGCTCTCACACACCTTGGTCAGCCATGCACACTTGCATACTTAGATTACCCTTAAAATAGGTCCTAGAACACATTTCAAACATGAATCAAATAATGAAATAGGTCGGTCATAGCATATATAACTAAAACTTATTTTAGGCCTAAGGAGACCTAATCCCATTAGGCCTTCATTAAAGCACGTTACAATTTATCTTTCTTTGAACATTTCCAAACTCCATAAATATCATGATCATTTCATATATCATTCAAATATACCTTATTCAACTTCACTTTAGGTCCACAACACCTTTTAGGTCTAGCCACCACTTGAACCCCTTCTCAAAACACTTTTCACAATAAGTTTGTGCATACACAAAAAATCTATCTTGAACAACTAAAGCATGAACACCATTTTTCCAAAAAAATATGGAAAAAAAATCACATGTTAAAAAATTTCATGACCTCAAAATAATCTAAAACTTTATTAGATACTTCAACTCAAGGTATACATGCTCAAACTCTTCTATGCAAGTAGTCCACTCAAAACTACCAACTAGCTTCAAAACATAGTCATGAAAACAAATGACCTAGAACACCTGTAGAATCACTTTTAGAGAATTATAATGCATGTAAAATATCATAAAACATTCTAAAAATGACCTCCAATAGATATATCACAAGTTCTAGTGGCAATTATTAGTCTTGCAAACCAATTTGTTGACTTCTCTCATAGTTCTTACTCAGCCAGACAAGTCATTTTGAATTTAATGTTTTAACCTCTTAAACTGACTCTAAATCATTATAAAAAGCATGGAGAGGTAATATATGTCTCAATAAACATCACCATATTCATTAGACACTTTAATTCAAAAGATAAGGCTTCAAACTCATCATTTTACTTTGTTCACTCAAAATTGTCAATTTCTCTTAAAAATCAGTCATGATGACTTTGAATTTCAATAATTGTGTAGACACATTCAAAGAATTATGATGAATGAATATGATCCTTATATATCTCTATAACATATATAAACACAAAAACATTAAGATCTAATAGCAAATATTATACATATAGACCAATCTCTCGACCTCTCTCCTCAAAGGCACATCAGGACTAGATAAGTCAACTTTTGAGCAACATTTTATCATATAGAATGATCTCCAAATATTATATCCAATATGAACATATATTAAAGGTCTTTAAAAACATCTCCAAGCAATTGGATTCATCCCTAATCCATGATAATGTATATATAATCAACTTCTCACTGTTGCCTGGTTTTCTCATTATCTATATCATTAGGTCTGTTAGCGATAGGTCAACTTGTATGACTAGTTTAGCACACCTAAGAGCTATAACCTGCTCAAAAATCACCATGGACATCAAATACAAGTTTAAAGCTTTGTCCTCCATCCATTTGAAAACTTTGACATAGTCAACTCTGTCTGCTCCAACAAATTTATGATAAACAAGCACTTTTCTATAGGATCCACTCAATCACTGTCAAATAAATCACACCTAGAGGTGCTTAATAGAGTTGAATACATGATCCAATCACTTATCAATCCATTTGAGACCATTCTAGGCTATTTTAAACAAGATATTTCACATCAGGGCATTGTTAAAGTTCTATGAGGGTTTAAATCATCTTCCAATCTTAACGACCATTCATAAAACATAGTCCCTCATTCCAAAAAATAATGCTTGGAAATTTGAGATAAGACCCTTCCCCATATACCATGAATATATTAGGTCCTCATGTAGATTCTACATATGCCAACGAACATTTGAAACACCTTCTCGAGTAGACAACTCTTCATTTTGTGCACCCAAAAGACCTTAAAACTTGTTTTCATGTCTTTTCTTGAAAACTTTGACCTTAGACTTAGTCAACATATGTAGGAAAACCTATCACATCACTGACATTGCTCACATGCTCATTTTTATCTTGAAATATAAATCTCATACCTCATTTTTCCACCATCCCTTTCTTTGCTCTCTAAACCTTGACCTACAAGCTACATTAGTCCTTGAAACTATCCTTCTAACCATTATCCAAGCTATCAACACCTCATATACATGTCATAAATCCTCTTACCATGCTCAAACATAGCCATACATCATTCATGTGCCTTGACAATAGATCATGATGCCTCATTGGGCCAGGCAAGGTCTAGAACTAGTCTAGTTGCAGACTTGGACTGAAGTACTTACCAATGTAAGTTTCACATTGAAAATCTTACAAGTGATCCAATGCCTCTTATGTATGCTCAAGAAACCTCATACAATCACGTGTTTTTATGTGCACTTATCTCACTGAGCCATCATCCGTATACCTTCTCATAAGGTTTCTACATGTCATCACTAGTCTTAGGCTACTCAAAAATTTGACCTTCATGCCTCTTTTCATGTTTTTAACACCTCACTATCATGCTCATCATCTCACTCTTATTTCATACAATCACTCTCATTGTTGACCAATGTCAAACATCCTTATATAACCTTATCTCACCATGCAACCAAGCTTATGCCTTTACACTAGGACTCTTCATACCATAACTAAGTTTCAGAAGTCACCTTGTCCTCAAAGATACTTAATATCAAACATATATAGCCTTTACAGGCTTGAGAACATCCAATTCATTATTCCACCATGCCTCTTTATGCACAATATTAGGCATCCTTTGCTCATACATTCTCAATACACCACAAGGCTCAAACACTTGCAACTTATCTTGATTATCTTTTACTAAAGCAACACCATCTTAGCACAAGCCTTCCAACAATGAGCAACAACCTTGACCATTGATCATCTTTGACAACTCATGCTAATGCCTCAACTATCCTTACTTACCTAGACATCAATGTTCACTCATGCATACCTCAAATACCACTCACCATGCATCTTTACCAGATGCATCGAGACATAAATGACAACACAATTTGACATCAATGACATCAGATTGACATCAATGACAACATTATGCCAACAAACTCTCCCTTTTTCATTGATGGAAACATATACTATAGTCTAATCAATCTATTCTCTCTCAAATAGGTCTTTCTCCCCCTTTAACATTAATGACAAAGGGTCCATAGATAGTTATCTAATCCTTGGACCTAAAGTTTTAAGAAACCACTCAATAAAATGCTGACCAAACACTCACTTTCAGCTTCTGGAATGCTTGATTTGTTCCTCAATAAATCATGCCTCTTATGTCATCTACCTATGAACTGCATACAGAGTTCATCTCTACTTTATCAACCTCAAACCTACCTACATACTGACTTGAATTTTCACATATCTACATTGATCCTTTAAATCATAGAGCTAACAAGCACCCCCTATGTCCATACTTTCTTTTTGAGTTATATAATGAATAACAGTCTTCTTTTGTCCTCCTTCATGCTTGATTGGACCTTCAACCTTTGTTCACACCAAAATGAATCTTTCTATCATCCTCTTAGATCCATAAGTCATATATGGGCCATCTACATCATGACATCTTCCTTGTATCAATCTATCAACTAGGTTTGTGCTTACATGTTTCACTATGACAAACCTTTGTCATAACTTGTCTTCTTCCTGATATACAAACTGAAATAATACAACATGTGCCTTAGTCCTCTATGACCTTAAGATCATCTTGATGCACATAGAGCACTCAACTCTCTCACATAACTAGCTCATGAAACATCTCATAAATATGCTCTCCCATTGTCTTCACAACTCGCTCACCATATCAATTAGCAGTACACACAGACCATCACCAACATAGATCAAGCACTTTGGTACTTCATACTAAATATTGTCATATATCAAGCTCAACTACAACCAGATACCAAAAACTTACCTTTCAATATGTCAAAATACTACATTTCTAGCTCAAACTTCAACATGTCTTCATACCATACAAACCTTGTAAAAGCTCAACAAGCATCCACCATGCTTCCACTTATTGATGAGTGTCTCCATGAAGCCTAATAGAGTCACCCATTTCATAGGCCACTAGAACAATGTAAATTCAGGAGATTCCCAGATCTCCATACTCTCACAAGATTAAAAAAAATCATGCCCTTCTAAATTGTATTGTTAACTTAGACTTGATATTTGACTTTGCTTCTACATAATCCTTCTCAACTGGTAAATAATACTCTTGAAATTCTTTCAAATTTGACTTATCTTTTATAATAACAAATAGCCTACCTTGGTTTATGAATTGATCATGATTTACCTCATCATCCTTCTTTTTATCAATCAACTATGCTAGTACCATCATTGTTTGGTAGACCATCATTACTAACATGATAAATATTGTCATTATCACAATCTAAGCTTATGCTTCTTAGGATCACCTTTAGGTTGTTAGGCCTATCTTAAAGGACTAGGGTCTGATACCAGTTATTGGAAGCAAGATGATTAAGGGGGGGTGAATCAATGTCCTTATAAAAAATTTATTTCACTTAACAAATATTTTAATCATTCATCAAGAAACATCATCATATGAGCAATATCAACTAGTCTAGCAACATTAGAATATACACATAACAAGTATGAACACATCATATAAGTGGGAAACCCTCATGGGGAATAAAACCCACTGACCATAGCTTGGACAACCAATCCTATAAAATAATGAATCAAATTCAGTTGAGCACCCACTCAACATGGAACACCAACTCCAGTCTATCAAGCATTAACTTGATAGAGTATTTTAACAAGCACCCATTTGCAAGGAAGTACCAACTCCCTTGGTGACTCAGCACCAACTCAGCCACCTCTTGACCAAGCACCCACTCAGCCAAGTAGACTTATGTCTTCCATATTTTTCCTTGTTTCAATCTTCAACAGATGATGATCCTCTTCTTCAACACTTCACACACTTATATCCCTCTCAAACTAGCCTCTAGCCTTCTTCGTTCAACTAACCCTCTTCTTGACTTGATTAGGTCATATGACCTTGATCCTCGTATTTAGACTTTATATTATATATTCATGAAACCCCTATAATGGTCCAAAATACCTCCTCCATCTCCTCTTTGTGCTCTTTTATTCTCTTGTACACATCATTTTCTAACTCGCTAAATAGGCATAATCAGTCTTGCTCTTATATAAATTATTTGCTCTCGCACACCTTGGTCAACCATGCACACTTGAATACTTGAATTATCTTTAAAATAGGTCTTGAAACATGTTTCAAACATGAATAAAACAATGCAATAGGTCAATCATAGCATATAGGACCAAAACTTCATTTAGACCTTAAGGAGACTTAATCTCATTAGGCCTTCATTTGAGAACGTTACACTTTGTCTTTCTTTTAATGCTTCCAAACTCCATACACATCAAGATCACTTAATATATCATTCAAATAAACCTTATACAACTTCACTTTACGTCCACAACACCTTTTAGGTCTAGCCACCACTTGAACCCCTTCTCAAAACACTATTCACAATAGGTCTGTGCATACACAAAAAAAACTATTTTGAATAACTAAAGCATAAACACCATTTTTCCAAAAAAACATGGCAAAAAATCACATATTAAGAAACCTCATGACCTCAATATAATTAAAAACTTCATCATATACTTCAACTTAGGGTATACAGGCTCAAACTCTTCTCTGCAAGTAGTTCACTCAAAACTACCAACTGGCCTCAAAACAAAATCATGGAAATAATGACCTAAAACACTTTTATGATCACTTTCAGAGACTTATAATTAATGTAGAATATCCTAAAACATTATCAAAATAACCTCCAATAAATAAATCACAAGTTCTAGTGAAAACTATTGGTCTTGTAGACCAATTTGTTGACCTCTCTCATAGTCCTTACTCAGCCAGACAAACCATTTTGGCTTTAATGTTTCAACCTCTTACACTGACTCTCAAGCCTTCTAAAAAGCATGGATAGGTCATATATTTCTCAAGAAACATCACCATATTCATTAGACACTTCAATTCAAAAGATAAGGTTTCAAACTCATCATTGTACTTTGTTCACTTAGAATTGCTAGTTTCTCTTAAAGATCAGTCATGATGACTTTGAATTCCAACACTTGTGTAGGCACATTAAAAGACTTATAATGCATTAATATTATCCTTATAGATATTTATAACATCTCCAAACACAAAAACACTAAGGTCTAATAGCAAATATTAGACATATAAACCAATCTCTGGACCTCTCTCCTCACAAGCACATCAAAACTAGAAAAGTCAACTTTTGAACAACATTCTATCATATACAATGATATCTAAATCTTATATCAAATATGAACATGTGATATAGGTCTTAAACATCTATATGCAATTGGATTCATCCCTAATCCATGATAATTCATCCCTAATCAATTTCTCACTTTTGCTTGGTTTTCTCATTGTCTACATCATTATATTTGTTAGCAATATGTCAACTTGTATGATCATTTTAGCACACCTGAGAACTAAAACATACTCATAAATCACCATGGAAATCAAATACAAGTCTCAAACTTTATCCTCCATCCATTTGAAAACTTTGACTTGGTCAACTATGTATGCTACAACAAATTTTTGATAAACAAGCACTTTTCTATAGGGTCCACTCACTCACTGTAAAACCAATCACACCTATAGGTGCTTGGGAGAGTTGAATACATGATATAATCACTTATCTAGCCATTACAGACCATTCTAAGCTTTTTAAACAATATCTTTCACATTGGGTCATTCTTAGGGTTCTTTGAGGGTTTAAAACATCTTCTAATCTTAATGATCATTCATAAATCATAGTCCCTCATTCCATAAACTAATGCTTGTAAATTTGAGATAAGACCCTTCCCTATCTACCACTAATATCTTAGGTCATCATGTAGAGGTTGCACGTGCCAACCAACACTTGAAACATCTTCTCAGGTAGACAACTCTTCATTTTGTGCACTCAAGAGACCTTAAAACTTATTTTCATGTTTTTTTCTTGAAAAATTTGATCTTATACTTCATCAACATACATGGGATCACCTATCACACCACTAATTTGGATCTCATACCTCATTTTACCACTATCTCTCTCTTTGCTCTCTAGACCTTGACCTGCAAGCTACATTAATCCTTGAAACTATCCTTCTAGCCACTATCCAAGTTGTCAATGCCTCATATACATGGCATACACCCTTTTACCATGCTCAAACACATCCATACATCCTTCATGTACGTTGAAAACATATCATAATGCCTCATTGCGCCAATCAGGGTCTAGAACTAGTCTAGTTGCAAACTTGGATTGAAGTACTTACCCCTGTAGGCTTCACCTTAAAACTCCCTTGAGTGATCTAACGTCTCTTATGTATCTTCAATCAACCTTATATAATCACTCATGCCTATGTGAACTTATCTCATCGAGCCATCATACTTATACCTTCTCATAAGGTCTCTACATGTCATGACCAGTCTTAGGCTACTCAAGCATTTGACCTTTATGCCTCCTTTCATGTTTTCAACACCTCACTATCTTGATCATCATCTCACTCTTATGTCATACAATCACTCTCATGTTTGAACAATGTCAAACATCCTTCTACAACCTTATCTCACCATGCAACCAATCTTATGCCTTTACACAAGGACTCTTCATATCATAACTAGGCTTCACAAGCCACCTTGCCCTCAAAGATACTTGATATCAAACTTCTATACCTTTTACATACCTGAGAACATCCAACTCATTGTGCCACCATGCCTCTTTATGCACAAGTCTAGGCATCATATGCTCATACCTTCTCAATACACCACAAAGCTCAAACACTTGGCAACTTACCTTGATTATACTGTATTAGAGCAACACCAATCTTGACACAAGCGTTCCAACAACAAAGACAACATTGAGCAACAACCTTGACCATTGATCATCTTTGAAAACCTCATGTTGAGGCCTCAACTATCCTTTCTTACCTGGACAACAACCTTCACTCATGCATACCTCATAGACCACTCACCATACATCTTTACCAAATACATCTAGACATCAATGACAACACACTTTGACATTAATGACATCAGATTGACATCAATGACAACATTATGCCAACGCCCTTGGTCGGACATACACACTTTCACATTCATATTTCCCATAAAATAGGCCTTAGGACATGCCAAAAACATGAATCAAACATTACAATAAGTCAATCATAGCATATAGGACCAAAAACCACTTTTAGGCCTTAAGAAGACCTAATTCAATTAAGCCTTCATTAGCACACGTTACCCTTTAAACTCCTTGGAACACTTTAAAACTCATCACACAACAATAACATATCATATGTCACTCAAATAGACCCCTACCAATCTTATTTTGGGTCTATGACACCTTTTAGCTCCAACCACCACTTGAAGCATGTCATTAGCATTGTTCACAATTAGACCCGTGCATACCTAAAAAATCTATTTTGAATAATTAAAGCAAAAACACCATTTTATCAAACAACCATGACAAAAAATCATACACACAGAGCCTTAAATACCTCAAAAACTTCACCAAATTCATTAGTATTCATTACACATGGCAAAAGGACTCAAACCCTTCTCTGCAAGTAGCCCACTTAGAACTATCAATTAGTCTCAAAACACATTCATGGAAACAATGACCTAAAACACCAGTAGAACCACTTTCAAAAAAATTAAATGCATATAGATGATCCTATGAAGTCATTATACCATTCTCAAATAGATATATAATATGATCAAATGATAATATTGGTCTTGCAGACCAATCTCATAGTCTTATACCTCATTGTCTCATCTAAAGTAGACAAGTCAATTATGAGCAACATTTTTATCATATCCATTGTCCTCCAAAACATCTAACCAACATGAAAATATATTACATGTTTTGAACAACATCTCCATGCACTTTGATTCATCCCTAACCATGATAACATATCCCTAATCAGCTTCTCACTTTTGCCTAGGTTTTTCATTGTTTGCACCATTAACCCTGTTAGCAATTGGTCAACTTGTATGACCAATTTAGCACAACTGAGGGATAGAACCTACTAAGAAACCACCATGTACATCAATTACAAGTCTAAATCTTTAACCTTCATCTATTTAGCAACTTTGACTTGGCCAACTTTGACTTCTACACTAAATCTCTGAGAAACAAGGCCTTTCGTGTAGGGTCTACTCACTTACCTGAAAAACTAATCACACTTAGAGGTGCCTGGGAGAATTTACTACAACCTCAAACCACTTATCTAGCCATATCAATCCATTTTGGGTTGTTTTTAATAAGATCTTTCACATCAGGTGAGTGTTAGGGTTTTAGAGAGGGTTAACACTATTTTTTATGTTAACAATTGTTCATAAAGGATTTCCCCTCCTTTCCAAAACTAATGCTTAGAGATATTCATTGTGACCCTTACCCATCTCTCCTAAACAACTTAGGTTACCATGCATAGGTTATACGTGACAATTAACACTTGAAAGTCCTCAGGTTGAGAACCCTTCATTTTATGTCTCGAAAAACCTCAAAACCCCTTTTCAAGTCTTTTCTTACAAACTTTGAAATCAAGGTTGGTCAACACACCTAGGACAACCTATCACACCACTGACAATGCTCGCATGCTCATTCTTATTTTTAAATTAAAAACTCATACCTCATTTTTCCACCATTTCTCTCTTTACTCTCTAGGCTTTGACCTGCAAGTTATATTAGTCCTTGAAACTGACCTTCTAGCCATTGTCCAAGTTGTCAATGCCACATATACATGTCACAAAACCTATTACCATGATCAAACACTACCATACATTCTACATATGCCTTGACAATAGATCATGATGCCTCATTAGGACAAGCAAGGTCTATAGATGGTCTAGTTGCATACTAGGTATGTAGGTCCTACACTTGTAGGTTCACTCTGAGACTCTCATGAGTGTTCCAATGGCTCGTATGCATGCTCAAACAATTGCATACATCCTCTTATGCTTATGTTCATCCATATCACTAAGCCACCAAACTCATACCTTCTTAAAATTTATATTCATGAAATGATTGGTGTCATGACTAAGCTTCTCAAGCACTTGAAGCTTGACAACTGACCTTGAAACAATCATTGATGTTTCTACACCTTTCTCACATGCCTTTCATGTTCCTCAAACAAAAAAATTATTCAATGACCTCATGAACACTTTTATTAATAACCGTTGACATCAATGACAAAATCGATACCAAAATTTCAACAACAAGAACAATGCTAAAAAAAAAAGTGCTATATCATTCGTATTTTTTCTATATACCTTAACAGGCCTAAAATTGCATTGTATATATACCATTCCTTGTTCATATACCACTTAATCAACCAAACACCCTTAAAATATTAAGTCGGCCATAGAATAGGTCTTATAACATCTCATAAACAAGATTCAAATGACCTTTGAGTCCCTTTCGGTCTATCCTGACTTAATTAAACCCCATTTCACTTTTAGGTCTCATGGAAACCTAATCGCATTAGGTCTATCTAGTAACACATTACCATTTGATCCTTTGGAACACCTTTCACCTCCATAGACATCAAGATTCTTTCATACACAACTTAAATAAACCTTAGTCAACATCCTTTAAGCTCCATATCACTTTTTAGGTCCAACCACAACTTGAAACACTCCATTAGCACTGTTCACATTAGGCCTTTGAACACATAAAAAAGTCTATCTTGAACAATTGAAGAAAACACATCATTTTTCCACACAACCATGAAAATAGATCACTTATACAAAACTTAAAATACCTCAACAATATCACCATATGCATTAGATACTTCAAATTAGGGCATAGAGCTTCAAACTCATCACTCCAACTTGCTTACTCAAAATTGTCAAGACTATCAAAAACACAATCATGAAATATTTACCTTCAACACATATATGACTAATTTCAAAGATGTCCAATGCATAAACATAATCATCTAATGTCTCCTAACCATCTTTAAATATAAACATCATATAGTCTAGTGGTAACTATTGGTCTTATAGACCAATTTGTTGACCTTACTATACACAGACCTCACTGAGTCAAACAAGCCATTTTAGATTCATCATTTTCACCATTATACCTAACTTCCAAGATTTATACCAAGCATTAATAAGGCATACCAGTCTTGAAAAACATCTCCATGTACTTGGTTTCATCATTTTATCATGAAAATGCATTCCAATTCATCTTCTCGTTGTTGCCTAGGTCTTTCACTATTTGCACCATTAGTCATGTTATCGACTGGCTAACTTGGATGACCGATTTATCACACTTGATGGATAAACCATGTTCATAAACCTTCATGGACATGAAACATGAGCCTCTACCTTCTTCTTCCATTCATTTTCTTACTATGTCCAATGCAACTTTTGACTTCTACAACTTTTTTAAAAACAAGCATGTATCTCAACATTTTCTCTTTCTTCTCTCTAACTAATACCACCTAGAGGTACCTGAGAGATTCTATTACAAGATCCAATAGCTTACTTGAATATGTCAATCCATCATGAGCACTTTTGAGTAACATATTCAACATTGAGTCTTTATTAGGATTCTAATAGGGTTTAAACTTGTTTCCACTCTTAACGATTGTTCATAAAGCATAACTCCTTAATCCAAAATCTAATTCTTGAAATTTTGAGCTAGGACCCTTCCCCATCTACCATGAACTGATTATATTCTCATGCAAAGGTTTGATGAGATAATGAGCACAAGAAAATCCTTCTCGAATTGAGAACCCTTCATTATAAACACTTGAGAAACCTCCAAACAAGTTTGCATGCCTTGTTTTTCAAACTAGAACCTCAAACTGCATGAATAAACTTGAAAAAACATACATCACCTTTGATAATGTTTATATGATCTCAAACACCTTGAAATCTAATCATGACCCCCTATTAGGTCACTCTCTTTCTTTGTTCTTTAGACTTTGACCTAAAAACTACATTAGGCCTTAAAACTAACCTTCATGCATATTTCCATGCACCTTCTACCTCACTCACATACTCAAGCAACCTCTCTCATACTTAAATATTGGCATATATCATTCACATGTCTTGACAATATATCATGATACCTCATTAGGCTATACAAGGTTTAAGAGAGATCTAGATGCAAACCTAAATTGAAAGTCTTACTTCTGTACGCTCACCCTATAACTCTCATGAGTGTTCCAATGCCTCACATACATATTCAAACAACCTCATACATCCATTCATGCATGTGTGCACTCATTTCACCAAGACACCATGCTCATACCTTCTCACAAGGTCTCTTCATACCATGACTAAGCTTGAAATACTTAAATACTTGATGCCTTGACATGTTCTTTTCATGTTATGACTTCAATAAAACATCAATCAAGAAGATATAAGACATTCACCTTACTCATATCACTGCACCATTCTTTTTCTAATGACAATCTTCAACAGCCTCATACAGACCTAAAACCACATGACCAAGCTTCATATGACTTAACATCTCTCTTCCATGCACCTGAACACTTTTGACATCAACCTTGATTTTAATAAAACCATAATACATTAGTTGCCTTTAAATTCTTTCTAGACCACACTCTTCTCAATGCATCTTGTCTCATCACATACTGTCACCTTTGTTCATTCATTTCACTATGCTTCCTTTACATGGCTCACCCTTACATGATCATAACATTCATGAAAATATCAATCTTGATCACTCATCACCTTTGAAAACATCATGCTACCAACTGAAAATACATTCTCAACAACGTACTATCATGCTCAAAAAATATGTGGCATCAATGACCATTATGTCTTTGCATGATGCACCTTTTTGACATTACTAACAACATGCCAACAAATTCGCATTGAAATTTTTATGGGTTTGGTGTGCCTTGGTCTTAGCTTTTTGGATCATTTTGAATTTTTGAATTTCATTAAGAAATGCAAAATTTATGACATTTTTAATAATTGTTACTCAAAAAAATCTAATCTTATAATTTGGAGATTGTTGCTGAAAGTTTCTTACAAAAAAAGCTAAGTCTATTCAAGTTTGCCCTAATGTTTTTAGCATGTTAAAAAAAATTTTGGATAGATTGATTTAAAAGAAGGGAAAATATGTTATTTTTCTTTTAATGCACAAGTAATGCATAAGAAGATTGATCAAATTTAGCATTGTTAGTGGATATTTTTTATTATTTTTATAAAACAATATTTTGTGGGCAATATTTAAAAAGAAAGTGTGATTCATTTTTTCACTTACTCACATTGTACTTGCTTCCTTGGACACATTATCAACTAAGTTCGACATCTTTTTTTATTTGTAAAAAATTATCTTTTTCGACACATACACTGATTGCTCTAGACACATTATTGACAGAGTTTGATGTCTTTTAAACATGCATTTGCAACATTTGGGGGCATTCACCATTTCATAGTTTAGGAGGATCTACTGTCTTTTCGTTCTCTCATTGCATTCTACTTGCACTTTCATTTCTTCAACAACTTCAACTTGCACTATTACTACATCTCATTTTTGTACTAGTGGATTCAAGTTCAATCAACCCATGAACTTTTAACTATCATGAATAGAAAATCAAGATGACAATCATTCTAAGGGGTGAAGATTTGTATAAGATAACCATGGATAATGAAACTAAATCTAGCATAGATACAAAGATAGTTAAGTGATATAACCATAGTGATGAAGCTTATGGGCTATTATATCTTTTTGCAACACCTAATTTTTTATTTCACTTAGAGCTTGTCAAATCATCTCATGATGTATGGACTATTTTGGATGAATTATTTGAGGAGCAAGATGTGATGAGAGGTCATGATCTTGAGAATGTATTCATTAACCTAAGTCCTTATAACTTTGACACCCTTCAGTATTTATTTACTAAGTTTAAGTCTTTTAAATTACAGTTAAAAAAATAAGATTAAAAAAAAAGATAACTAACTTGTTCTTTCTGTACTCTCTAAACTAGGTTCTGACTATTCAATCTTTGTCTCTACTTTTTATGCCACTAAAAGTGATTTAAAAACTATATGAAAAATGTCATTTTAGATGCTTTCATTGTCGACTTAACTAAGGAGCAAGACATGATCTAGATGGACACATTGAAGTCCACAAAACCTCAAACCCTAATTATTGTAGATGGGAAAGCAAAGACTTACAACAAAGAGAAAAATAAGAATAAGGATCAAGAGAAGATTATGTTATAGAGTTTTCTAGGGACCAGAAACTATAACCATATGAAAATAGCCTCCTAGAGATAGAATGAGTTGTTTATGTAAAAGATTATTTATGATTATTTAAGATTATGATTGTGGATTGAACTTGCTTGATTATTTTTATGATTATGAGACATTTAATTTTTGAAATTATAAGATCGATTAATCATGATTGAGTAATATGTTCATGTACAATGAACTATGAAATTATGAGATGTCATAGAGTGTTTTCATTAAAAAAAATTCATCTAATGTATGTTATGTTGGATAATACAAACTATGATTGTTATGTCTAGACTTACACATATGTTTGATGGATTAAATATATGTGCATGGATTATTACTATGAATAGCAGGTTTTATGATAGTAGGACTTTATGTATACGTGCATACAACCCCTGAGAGTATAACGAATGTTAGGATAAAATATTATGTGTTTCGTAAGAATTGTGACTTATTTTGTTATATGTAGTTGCTTGAATAGAAGCTTATGCCTCCATGTATTTATGACTATTTTATCATAATTGGTCGTAAAAAATTAGTAGTTATATCTTAGAACACTAGACTATGATAATATGGATTATCATAGGGTGTAGTATGTTTCAAAATTAATTATTATAATTAGAATCTATAGTTAAAAATATATTTTACCTAGGTGGTATAAATTGTAATCATTATTTTTAGTATGAGATAGATAATAATGTGAGATTCATTCATACGTTTGATGAAATAAATGTATGCTTTTTATTAATCTTATATTTAACATATTATGTGAGATGATTGCTATTAGAATGTAAATTGTATGAATATTTTGGTTATATTATGATAATCAATCTCACATTATTGATACTGAGTAAGTAGTGAGACAGACTTCACTGATGTACTAGCATCACAATGCTAGATGAAGGCAATCTGATCAAGTGGAGTGTATGAATTTTGACTGATCTATAGATCACTATTATTTATTATTTTTAAAAAATTTGGTCAAAATAATATTTAGTGAGACATTGTCATTTCATGAATATGATTTACATGTTTGTGTGATATCTTACAATAGAACGGGTTTCTATGATACACTACATGTTTAGTTTTAAAAATCATATAGTACACGGGTGTTTGCTTCTCTAGATTTATGCACCATCACTATCTACTCATCTATGAAGGGAGGACCATTTCTTAATGGGATTAGTGTGGAGGATCATTGGTCTATGGTTGGTGTGAAAAATCACTTGGATGATGCTCTCCTTCCTCATAATAGTACTACTTTTGAGATGACACTTGAGATTGTCACAGATATTAAAAAGTCCAGAGAACTCATGCTTCGAAGAACCATGTATCTTAAATATGTACATTGTATTTATTATTAGAAACATTATCATCAAGAGATGTAATTACTTATTTATTGTGGATTGACAGCAATGATTATATGTTGTACCAACCATGGCTAACTATTTGTAATTACTTTTTATATTCGTATTTTAATGTGTTTCTTATGATGAAAGTGATTAGTGATATATGATGTAGCATACATTATTTACAATTATCACACTTAGAGTATTTTATATAACTTCTGAATAGATTCTCATGGTGTAATCTATTTGAAATATATGTTGATAAGTTTTTTAAAAAATTATGTCTTATATATCAAACATAGCAGGATTGTTACATGTGGTATCATAGTTGTGGATCGAACTCTATGACCTAATGAATTCATTAACATTTTCATATCCTTTTGTTTATCAGAAAGGAGAATAGTGAAATGTGTGTGGTACATTGGGTGTGTACCTTAGAAGTACTTGTATTCTCTTAGAGTTGTTAAAAGGATTGATTTATCAAGTGTCTTGATGGTGATGGTTGTAATCAATGTTTGGTAGGAGAGCGCATAGCATAGTTCATGAGTTGTGAATATGAGATCCCTATCATATTTTGATCACTTAGATTGAACACTTTGAGAGTGATTACATCTTTTCTTGGTGATCAAGTCGCCCTTGCCATTTGTGTTTTGTGTTGTGAGTGTTTAAAAAGCATGGGATGCTTCTCAAAGTTTATGTGCATTAGTTTTGTGTCTTATACATTAATCCTAAGAGTGTAAAATCCTATAATATCATTTTAGTTTGGCACCACTGAGTGCGGTGGGAATTTTCCTTGTATTAGACTATAGCTTTCTTGTTGAGGATTCATACATGTTAGGAGTTTGTTTGGGGATTGGCACCCTTATATTTTTATAGATTAAAAGGCAATGTCATCTCTCATATCTTGCACGGAGGTGAGTTGTTACTCTCTCACCCTCCTTTGACATCATTATAAGCTACTGAGAGGATTCATATTTTCATGATGTTGATTTAATGTTTCTTTAAACGAAAACTTGTTTTTAAAATGTTGTTTTAACGTTAATCCTTTGAGTACATGGGATAACGTCTTCTTCTTGCTAAGATAGAAGTTGAAAGAATGGAATGGATTGATGCATCTATGTGGTTAGTATTTTTCTTCCGATTGTAGAAGCAAATTATGATACTACTCTTTCAAGTTTGGTAAATAGGTAGTGATTATGGTAACTTGGGTTGTGATGTTTTTTTTTACCATGTGAGGGTATTTATGAGTTATGTTGTTGAGATGATAGTTCTCTACTTTCCAATAGTGACTTTTTAGAGTCCCATTTTCTAATGTTATTTTATCTAAAATTGTGAACTTTGACTATGTGGAGTGACAAATCATTATTTTTTATTGAATATAGATTAAGAATTATTAGTTGATTATAGTTATGATATTATTCTTATCTTGCTTAAAAACATATTATTTTTACGAGTTATTTATGTACCTTTCATCAAGAGCGAGTAGGGTATAAGATGTACAAAACATTTTGTTAGTCTAAAAAAGTTGAGATAAACTTTTAACTTGTGTATTAGCTAAGTAAGCAAGGGAACAATGTCTTGCATGTTTCCTTTATAAGGTTGAAAGGACGGTGTGATCATTGACCTTTATATGTTATGTTAATTTTAGCATTATTTCCTCTTAAGCTATGAAATATGATACTAGTTATGTTTGGACAATGCCAACTTAATACATTTAAGGAATGATTGTATGTTTTTTTTTGTATGTTAGTACATCTAAAATTATTTGGCATATATTATTGTTTGTTATGATTTGTTATTATAAAATTATGATTCATTAAACTTTATGAACATATTGGAGATCATTAAGTCGTAGAGATCTAAGGAAAAAGTGGTGAATTAAAAACATGAATACTAAGATATGAGAGTGGATCCTATTTAGTTTTATATTGACTTGGTAGTTACTGAGTTTGGATCTAAGAAGGGGAGCTTGTCGAATTCAAGATTTGACAAACAGACTTGTCAAATTCAATAATATGGATATACACATGTATATTGTGGAACGAGTATTCCTTAATTTTGAAATATAGTATACATTTATTTATAGTTCATATTCATCGTCATACTTGTTAGGAGCTCCGTGGAATAGTATCATTATTGATATGTTATATTTATTGGGTGCTACATAGAATAGCGATGGTATTAACTTATGCACATCATTCTTGCCAAATTTTCTAAATATTTTTCTTCAGAATGAGAAAAACACTCTCTCGATTACAGAGGTGCAATGGGGCTTAAAGGTTTTGTGAAACTCTCTTTGACCATTTGTTTTTGGCTTTTATGATGATCTCATGTGTTTTTGAGAAGTTAGTAAAACTTTCTCCAAGATATGTAGGACACTTCAAGGTATAAAAGTCATCAGTGCAATAGTATATAGGCTTATCTTGCCAATTATGAACTCCGAGGTGGTCATGATAGAACTATTCAAAGTAAGTGACACTCATAATTTTTATTTTACATAATAGAGAGATATCACAGAGCAGAGTCTTGTGGGACCAATATTATGAGAATAGTACTATTTTGGAGGACTATAATGAATTCTATAGACGAATTTTACATTTATTTGTTTGAGTAGATACTATTATATTAAGTTATTTTTTTACTAAATAAAATTTTGAATTTTAAATTTATGTTGAATAAGAGTCATCTACGATAATGATTAGTTTTAAGGGGGAAGGATGATACATCTCGATTTCTCGGTAAACAAACTATTTGATTATCTGTGGATATTTATAGTTGACAAATTTGATTAGACTAAGTTTTAAGATATATGTTGTTATAAGACAGTTTGATATTGCTTAAGTTACATGATTACATTGTTATAAGTTAGTTGTAGTGTATATGTTTACATTAGGAACATGTTAATTTGTTATTTCAGCTATATTTTATGATGTATATTTGTTATGATATTATAGTCTAGCTACTTGTGAGATTGATGTAGGGAAACTCATCTCTCAGAACATGACGAAGGGAGAGCATCATCAGGTAGAGTGACGTAAATGAAAATATCGAAAAACAACAGAGAACTTACTAAAACCTTGCATACACCACATTAAAAAGTACGTGTTATATGCATAGTCTAAATGGTTAGTGTTAACACATTTCTTTTGTTATCTGCATTTAGGTAATTGTATGTGTGTGTGTGTTAGTTCAGATCTATGTTTAGATGGTGTAATCTTGTGTGATTGCGTGTTGCTTGCATTTATGATGCATCATGGTATTTTTTATTATTAATGTTTTGCAAGAATACAAATTTTCGTGAATAAATATCAAAACTACTATTAAATCTAGACGTTTGGAATGTCTAGTCAATTTCGTAATAAAAGACCAAATGCATTAATCAAATTAGCAGATTAATTATTGTTAAACCACTATAGAGATAGTTATGCTATAAAAAGCTTTTAAAGGATAAAATTAATTAGATTTAATTAATGTCACATTGTAATTAAAATAAAATAAAAATAAGAAATAACATAAATAAAATCAAATTGAAAACTACATATTTGAGAAAATGAATAAATCAAAAGGAATAAAACTAATAAATAAATAAATAAATAAAACAAAATAATAATAAAAATGCAATTTTGAGAAGAAAAAACACATCCAGAGAAGGGAATAAAAAAGAAAGTAGGATGGCACAGAAAGGAGTGAAAAATAATGGAGAGAAAGTAGCTCACAGAGGTGAAAGAAGATTGGAGAAGATAAAAAAACAGAAGAAAAAAAAGCAGCAAAGCGATCTTGCCGGGTATGCATAGCATTTAATTTTCATATATTTATGTGAACTATATGAATGAATGTCTGCTCAAATATATTAATATATATATACACCTGGTTATATATATATATATATGAAATCAAAAATAGTAAAGCGACTTCATGTATGTCCATAATCCATTGCAGCGACTTCATATACTAAAGCAACTTCATTTATATGTCCAAATAAACCGTTGTTGTTTAAAAGAATAGATTATATTAGTATATGTAACGAAATACAACGATCTACTCATTAAAACAGTGATCCACTTATTAAACCAACTTTAAGATATTGTTCACCAGTATATGAGTAAACTTTACAAAACAATACGTAACAGCAACTTAGTAATAATATAAACAGAGTATATTGCAACGATCAAAATATGAATATAGTAAGGTTAACATCATAATGTCTTGTTTGTACTTTTCATACCTTGTTGTCTTGGTCTTGCCACAAATATCGTGGTTAATATGCTATATAAATAAAACATACAAGATATAGGTTTATAGTTTAATAATTATATTACTGCGTGCACAGTATGTTCTAAGTCAAATTATAGCGATTATATTTCTACAGTATATACATCTTGACTTAATACACAAATCATGATAAATCATTTATTTTATATTCATATATACAGTGACTTGTTTTGTTTAAATTAGTGAATTATTTTATAAGCAGCGATTCATGAGGAAAATACATAGTGATCTATCCACATATGGTGCTTTAAATTATCTGCAGTGCTTTAAATCATCTGCAGCAAATTAATTACATATAGAGGAATATAATCCAATGATTTAGGTAAATCAGGGCATTGTTTTGATACTGAGATGCAACGATTTACTTTAATAAATTCATGAGATTTCAACGACTTAATAAACTTATGTAATGATTTCTATATATGCAGTGATGTCTGTAACCTCTGCACAGGGTTTGAGACTACCCTATTTTGTAAGAAGCTTTTATAAATCGCTATAGTATATGCGAAAATTGTTGTGGTATATATATGTAAAAAAAATTGCAACTATCCATAAGTGTGGTATATCGTCGTTATTTATTAATAGATCGTTGTTTATGATATTATTGTTAATATTCAATTACAAAGACATGTTATTAATATAAGGTGCAATACTATAGACCCTGTGTATTTTGATAAGTCAAAGCAAAGAATTAAATAATATAGTGAATATATAATGAATGATATACAGCATTAGTTAAATTGCATGACTTGTGTATTGATGGAAATAGTGAGTCGCTGACAAATATTGTTGTTCATATTGTGAATGGGATGACTTGTTTAAACACCCGGAAGAAATTAGTTATTTATTACAAAGACATTATGAATGTCCATATAGCGAGTAGTGAGACTATTATAAAATCTGGGTAATATAAAATGTTAACTCATGTAGTATAAATCAGACATAAATAAAAGAGTGAACTGTGTGTTAATGTCATTTATGGAACCAGTGATTAACTCTGACATTAACAAGGTAACGTGAAAGTTTAGTATTAAATTATCATATTGCTTATGTCCTCTCAACTTGTTATGTTGAATATAAACTCTTCATTTATAAGTATACATGTATTTCTACATGTTGTTCTAGTGGTTAGTGGGTTGGTATACGTTATGGGTTGTTCCATTAATGGTTACTATATTTACGGACTATATGGATTGTTAATGATGAGTATACTATAACATAGCCCACTTATACATAATGAGAATTTTTGGTTAGTGTTTTGTATATTAATCCATTGTAAAGATACGTATCGTGGATGTACTAATATGTATGGGGGTGTATTCTTAGGTATCTTATGTATATAAATAAATTGGGATGTGTACTTAAATTATAGAATTTAATTAGTATATTGTCACAATTTGGGTGATTCATATACGGGTGTGCTTGATGAAACTTTTGTGTACCATATAAGGGCAATTTGGATATTGTCGAATACTTATATGTGAATCTTGATATTAAAGACTATGTAGTCTTGATAACTTGTGTATGAATTTTATATGATTTGTTTATATCAAAATAAAAATCTACTTAGTTAAGGATAAAAACATTAAAGGAATTTTACAATGTTGAATCCTTTTTAAATCATCAAAATGTTTGTGAACATGAAAGTTTTATGGATTGACAGAATTAAAGGGAGTCCTTGATTTAGAAATATTAATGAACTTTGATATAGTATTTGCATATCTTTTGAGTACTCACATATGGTACATATTATGATGTATAAATACTCATATATAGGAATATACCTATAGCATTGGATAATTAAAATAAGATATAGAGTTTCTAAGGACCTAAAACTATAACCATATGAAATTAGCCTCCTAAATACAAAATGAGTTGTTTATGTGAAAGATTATGTTATAACTGGTTAACTACAAATATTATGACTAATTGCGTGTAAGTAGTGTGTACATAAAAACAATGAAATGAATTATTACTGCTTGCACTAAATATTTGAACCTACTTATAGAGGTTAGGTCAAGCAGTTTAAACATAGGGTATACCTAGATGGTATAACCCATACTTGATTATTATTTATGATTATGAGACATTTGATTTTCAAAATTATGAAACTAGTTGTTCATGATTGAGTATTATGCTCATGTACAATGAATTATGATATTATGGAATGGCATAGAGTGTTTTCATTTAAAATTTATAGTCTAATGTATGTTATACTCAGATGGTACAAACTGTGATTTTTATGTCTAGACTCACACATATGTTTGATGGATTAAATGTATGTGTGTGGGTTATTACCATGAATATCATGTTTTATAACAGTTAGTAAGACTTTATGTATGCATGCATACAACCCCTAAAAGTATAATGAATGCTAGGATAAAATATTATGTGTTTCGTAGGAACCGTGACTTGATTTTTAATATATAGTTATTTCAATAGAAGCTTATGTCTCCATGTATTTATGATTACGTTATTATGATTTATTATAAAAAATTAATAGTTATGTCTTAGAACACTAGACTATGATAATATGAGTTATCATAGGGTGTAGTGTGTTTAAAAACTAATTATAGTAATTAAAATTTGCAGTTAAAAATATATTTTATCCAAGTGGTATAAACTATAATCATTATTTCTAGTATGAGATATATAATAATGTGATATTTATTCATACGTTTGATAGAATAAATGTATGTTTTTTTATTATTCTTATGCTTAACATGTTATGAGATATGATTACTAGTTGGATGTAAATTATATGAATATTTTGGTTATATTATGATAACCAATCTCGCATTGCTGATACTAAGTAGTGAGACAGACTTCACTGGCTTACTAACATCACAATATCAGATGAAGACAATCTGATCAAGTGATGTATATAAATTTTCACTAATGTATAGATCACTATTATTTATTATTCTTAAAAATTTTGATCAAAGTAATGTTTAGTGAAATATTGTCATTTCATGAGTATGATTTACATTTTTGTGAGATATATTACAATAGAACAAGTTTCTATAATACATCACATGTTTAGTTTTAGATATCATATAGCACATGTGTACTCGTTTATCTCTCTTGATTCTTGTGCTAACACTACTTACTCACCATGAAAGAAAGGGCATTCCCTGATGAGATTAATGCGGAGGATCGTTAGTCCATGATTGGTGTAGAAAAGCACTCGGATGATGCTCTCCCTCCTCACAGCGGTATTATTTTTAAAACGACACTTAAAATTGTCACTAATACTAGAGAGTCTGGAGAACTCATGCTCTAGAGAGCCATGTATCTTATATATGTACATTATATTATATTGTATAAAACATTGTTATGAAGAGCTGTAATTACTTATTTATTATGAATTGACAACAGTGGTTATATGTTGTACCAGTTGTGGCTAGTTATTTGTAATTATTTTCTATATTCGTATTTTGATATGTTTCTTATGATGATAGTGATCAGTGATATATGATATAACATGTTTCATTTACAATTATCACACTTAAAGTATTTTATATCATCTCTAAATAGATTCTCGTGGTGTCATCTATTTGAAGTATATGTTGATAAGTTAAAAAAAATCATGTCATCTATGTCAAATCCAACAAGATTGTTACATGTGGTATCAGAGTTGTGGTTCGAACTCTAAAACCTAATGAGTCCATTAGCATTTTTATATCTTTCTATTTATCAGAAAGAAGAATAGTGAAATGTGTGTGGTACATTAGGTGTGTACCTTGAGAGTACTTGTATTCTCTTAGAGTTGTTAAAAGGGTTGGTTTATCAAGTGTCTCAATGATGGTTGTAATCGATGTTTGATATGAGAGTGCATAACATAGTTCATGAGTTGTGAACATGAGATCCCTACCATATTTTGATCACTAAGATTGAACATCTCGAGAGTGATTACATCCTTTCTTGGTGATCAAGTCAACCTCATCGTTTGTGTTTTATGTTGTGAGTATTTAAAAAATATGGGATGCTTCTCACTTAAGTTTATGTGCATTAATTTTGTGTTGTATACACATCCTAGGAGTGGGAAATCTTATAAGATTGTTTTAGTTTGGCACCAGCGAGTGCAATGGGGATTCTCCTTATATTAGAGAGTAGTTATCTTGTTAAGGATTCCTATGTTTTAGGAGTTTGTTTGGGGATTCACACCCTTATGTTTTTGTAGATTAGGAAGTGGTGTCATCTCTCATAGCTTGCATGGAGGTGATTTGTTACTCTCTCACCCTCTTTTGACATCATTATAAGCTACTAAAAGGATTCATATTTTTATGATGTTGATTTAGTGTTCTCTTAAATGAAAACTTGTTTCTGAATGTTGTTTTGACCTTAATCCCTTGAGTTTGTGGGATAACATCTTCTACTTTTTGTTGAAATAGAAGTTGAAAGAATGGAATGGATTGATGCATTTATGTGGTTCATATTTTCTTTTTGATTGTGGAAGTAAGTTATGATACTACCCTTACAAGTTTGGTAAGTAGGTAGTGATTCTGGTAACTTGGATTGTGATGTTTTCTTTTTACCATGTGAGGGTATTTATGAGTTATGTTGTTGAGATGACAGTTCTCTACTTACTATTGGTGACTTTTTAGAGTCCTATTTTATAGTGCTATTTTATCTAAAATTGTGAACTTTGACCACATAGAGTGGCGAATCATGAACTTCTATTGGGTATAGATTAATAATTATAAGTTGATTATAATTGTTATGATATTATTCTTATCTTGATTAAAAACATGTTATTTTGATGAGTTATTTATGTACCTTTCATCAAAAATGAGTGGGATATAAGACATATAGAACATCTTGTTAGTCTAAAAAGGTTGAGATAAACTTATAACTTCTTGTGCACTAGTTGTGTAAGCAAAGAGACACTATCTCATGTGTTTCTTTTATAATATTGTAAAAACGGTGTGATCCTTGACTTTTGTATGTTATGTTAATTTTAACATCATTTCCTCTTATGCTCTAAAAAATGATACTAGTCATGTTTGGTCAGTGGTGACTTAATACAATTACGAAATGATTATATGATTTTTCTTGTATGTATGTTGATACATCTGAAATTATTTAACATATATTATTGTTTTCTATGATCTGTTAATATAGAATTATGATTCATTGAACCTTGTGTAGATTTTGAAGATCATTAAGTCATAAGACCTAAGGAAAAATTGATGAATTAAGAATGTGAGTATTAAGAAATGGGAGTGGATCTTATTTAATCTCACATTGACTCGGTAGTTATAGAGTTTAGATCAGACAAGGGGAGCTTGTCAAATCCAGGGTTTGACAAACGAAGTTGTCAAATTCAATCATATGGCCATACGCATGTATACTATGGAATAGGCATTCTTTAATTTTGAAATGTATTATATATTGAAAATGTAGTATTTTCAATTCATATTCCTCATCATACTTGTCAGGGGCTCCGTGGAGTAGCGACAACATTGACATGTTATACTTATCAGGGGCTATGCGAAGTAGGGATGTTATTAACTTATACATAACATTCTTGTCAGGTTCCCTAAATATTTTTCTCCAAAATGAGAAAAACACTCTCTAGATCAAAGAGATGTGCAGTGAGACTAGAAGGTTTTGTGGAACTGTCCCTGGCCATTTGTTTTTGGCTTTTATGATGATCTCATGTGCTTTTGAGAAGTTAGTAAAACTTTCACCGAAATATGTGGGACCTTTCAAGGTATAGAAGTGGTCAGTCCAATAGTATATATGCTTCTCTTGCTAGTTCTGGACCACAGGTTGGTCATGACAGAACCATTCAGAGTGACACTCGCAAACCTTATTTGCATAATAAGGAGATGTCACAGAGTAAGATCTTATGAGACCAATATTCTGAAAATAATACTATTTGGGTAGACTATAATGAGTTCTATAAGTGAATTTTACATTTATTTGCTTGAGTAGATACTATTATACTATGTTATTTTTCTGTTGAATAATATTTTTTATTTCAAATTTATGTTGAATAAGAGTCATCCAAGATAATGACTAGTTTTAAGGGGAAATGATGTTACATCTTAATTCTTTGCTAAACAAACTATTTGATTATCCGTGGATATTTATAATTGACAAATTTGATTTGACTAAGTTTTGAGATACATGTTGCTATAAGACAATTTGATATTACTTAAATTACATGATTACATTGCTATGAATTAATTGTAGTATATATGTTTACATTACGAACATATTGATTTGTTATTTCAATGATATTTTATAATATATATTTATTATAATAGTATGGTCTAACTACCTGCTTGTTATGAAGTTGATGCAAGAAAATTCATCTCTCAGAATGTAACGAAGGGAAAGCATCATAAAAAAGAGTAACGTAGATGAAAATATCAGAAGATGATAGAGATCTTGCTAAAACCTTGCATACACCACATTAACAAGTACATGATAAATGCATACTCTGAATGATTTGTGTTAACACATTCTTTTTGTTATCTGCATTTAGATAATTATATATGTGTGCATGTTAGTTCAAATTTATGCTTATATGATGTAATCTTATGTGATTGCATGTTGTGTGTTTATAATGTGTCATGGTATTTTTGATTATTAATATTTTGCAAGAATGCAAATTTACGTGAATAAGGATCTAGAACTCCCATTAAACTTAAACATTGTTTGGAATGTCTAGTCAATTTCTTAATAAAAGATCAAATGTATTAACCAAATTAGCAAGCTAATTATTGTTAAACCACTATAGAGATAATTATGCTTTAAAAAGCTTTTGAAAGACAATTAATTGGATTTAATTAATGTCACCTTAGAATTAAAATTAAAATAAGAAATAAGATAAATAAAATCAAATTGGAAACTACATATTTGAAAAAATGAATAAATCAAAAGGAATAAAACTAATAAAAAAACATAAAAATAAGAAAAGAACAACTTTGAGAAGAAAAAACGTCACATTTAAGGAAGAAGGGAATAAAAAAGAAAACAGGATGGCGCAGAAAGGAGTGAAAAAAAATGGAGAGGAAGCAGTGCACATAAATGAAATAAGATTGGAGAAGACAGATGTAAAAGGCAAAAAAGCAACACAACGATCTTTCCCAAATAGACGTAGCATTTAATTTATATATATTTATGTGCACTGTATAAATATAAATATAAATATATCTGCTCAAATATATATATATACACACATTTGGTTATATATATATATGGAAATAAAAATAGTAAGGCAACTTCATGTATGTCCATAACCTATTGCAGCGACTTCATATACTAAGGCAACTTCATTTATATGCCCAGATAAATCGTTGTTATTTAACAAAATAGGTTATATATTATTGTATGTAGCGAAATATAGCAATCCACTCATTAAAACAATGATCCACTTATTAAAACAACGACTTTAAGTTAATTTTCACAAGTATATGAGTAAACTTTGCAAAACAATACATAGCAACGACTTAGTAATAATATAAACAGAGCATATTGCAGCAATCGGGATATTAATATAATATGATTAACATTATAATATTATATTTGTACTTTTAATATCTTGTTGTATTGGACTTGCCACAAATGCCATGGTTAATATGCTCTATAAATAAAACATACAAGATATAGGTTTATAGTTTAATATCACTGCATGCAGAGTATGTTCTGAGTCAGAGTATAGCAATTATATTTCTACAGTACACACATCTCAACTTAATACACAAATCGTGGTAAACCATTTATTTTATATTCATATATACAGCGACTTGTTTTGTTTAAATCAATGAATTATTTTATAAGCAGTGATTCATGAGGAAGATACACAGTGGTCTATCTTCATATGACGCTTTAAATTATCTACAGTGCCTTAAATCATCTGCATCGAATTAATTACATATATATATCCAACGATTTAGATAAATCAGGGCGTTGTTTTGATACCGGCATGCGGCAATTTACTTTAATAAATTCTTGAGATTTCAGCTACTTAATAAACTTATGCAATGATTTCTGTATATGCAACGAAGTCTGTAACCTCCGCCCAGGGTTTGAGACTATCTTATTTTGTAAGAAGCTTTTATAAATCGCTATAGTATAGACGAAAACCATTGTGGTATATATATGTAAAAAAAATTGCAAAAATTGCAATGATCCATAAGTGTGGTATATCACCATTATTTATTAATAGATCATTGTTGTTTATGATATTATTGTTAATATTCAATTACATAGATATGGTATTAATATAAGCTGCAGTAATTTATAACCTGTGTATTTCGGTAAGCCAAAGCAAAGAATTAAGTACAGTGAATATAAAGCAAATGATATATGACATAAGTTAAATTGCATGACTTTTGTATTGATGAAAATAGTGAGTCGCTGGCAAATATTGTTGTTCATATCCGTGAATGGGATGACTTGTTTAAACACTCGGATGAAATAGATTCTTTATTACAAAGACATTATGAATGTCCATATAGTGTAGGGTGAGACTATTATAAAAATTGGGTAATATAATATGTTAACTCATGTAGTATAAATTGGACTTAAATAAAAGAGTGAATCGTATGTTAAATGTCTTTTATGGAACCGGTGATTAATTCTAACGTTAACAAGGTAACGTGAAAGTTCAGTACTAAATTATTATATTGCTTATGTCCTCTCAGCGTGTTATGCCAAATATAAACTCTTCATTTATAAGTACACATATATTTCTAAATATTGATCTAATGGTCAGTGGGGTTGATATACGCCTTGGGTTGTTCCATTAATGATTACTATATTTACGAACTATATGGATTGTTGATGATGGGTATATTGTAACATAGCCCACTTATACTTAATGAGAATTTTTGGTTATTGTTTTATATATTGATCCATTGTAAACTTATGTACGATACATACCGTGGATGTACTAATATGTACGGGGGTGTATACTTAGGTAGCTTATGTATATAAATACATTCGGATGAGTACCTAAATTATACAATTTCACTAATATATTATCACGACTTGGGTGATTCGTATACTTGTATGCTTGATGAAACTTTTGTGTACCATATAAGGGCAATTTGGGTGTTACCGAATACTTATATGTGAATCCTAATACTAAAGACTATGTAATCTTGAGAACTTGTGTATGAATTTTATATGCTTCGTTTATATCAAGATGAAAATCTACTTAGTTAAGGATAAAAACTTTGAAAGAATTTTACATTGTTGAATCCTTAATAAATTGTCAAAATGTTTGTGAACATGAAAGTTTTATGGATTAATGGAATCATACGGAGTCCTTGATTAATAAATATTAATGAACTTTGATATAGTATTTGCATATCGTTTGAGTACTCTCGTACAGTACATATTATGATGTATAAGTACTCGTATATAAGAAATATACCTATAGCATTGGATGATTATAATAAGATAGAGTTTCTTAGGAATCGGAAACTATAACCATATGAAAATAGCCTCCTAAAGACGGAATGAATTGTTTATGTGAAAGATTATGTCATAATTGGTTAACTACAAATATTATGACTAACTACTCGTAAGTAGTGCATACATAAAAACGATGGAATGAATTATTACTACTTGTGCTCATATTTGAACCTACTTATAGAGGTTAGGTTAAGTAGTTTAACATAGGGTAGGCTCAGAGGGTATACCCTGTACTTGATTATTATTTATGATTATAAGACGTTTGATTTTCGAAATTGTGAGACTGCTTGTTCATGAATGAGTAGTATGCTCATGTACAATGAACTATGATATTATGAGATGTCATAGAGTGTTTTCATTTAAAATTTACAATGTAATGTATGTTATATCTAGATGGTACAAACTGTGATTGTTATGTCTAGACTCACACTTACATTTGGGAGATTAAATGCATGCGTGTGGGTTATTACTATGAATAACATATTTTATGACAGATAATAGGACTTTATGTATAAGTGCACACAACCCCTGAGAGTATAACGAACACTAGAATAGAATATTATGTGTTTCGTAAGAACTGTGACTTGTTTTGTTATATCTAGTTACTTGAATAGAAATATCTATCTCCATGTATTTATGACTACTTTATCATGACTTATTATGAAAAATTAATAGTTATATCTTATAATACTAGACTATGATAATATGACTTATCATAAGATGTAGTATGTTTGGAAACTAATTATGGTAATTAAAATTTACAGTTAAAAATATATTTTACTCGGGTAGTATAAACTATCGTCATTATTTCTAGTATGGGACACATAAAATATAAAATTCATTAATACATTTGATGAAATAAATGTATGTTTTTTTATTACTCATATGCTTAGCATGTTATGTGATATGATTGCTAGTAGGATGTAAATTGTATGAATCTTTTTTGTTATATTATGATAACCAATCTCGCATTGCTAATATTGAATAAGTAGTGAGACGGATTTCACTTGCTTACTAGCATCATAATTTCAGATGAAAGCAATCCGATCAAGTAGTGTGTATTAATTTTCACTGATTTATAGATCGTTATTATTTATTATTCTTGAAAATTTTGATCGAAATAATGTTTAGTGAGACATTGTCATTTCATGAGTATGCTTTACATATTTGTGCGATATCTTGCAATAAAACAAGTTTCTATGATACACCACATATTTAATTTTGAAAATTATATAACACACAGGTACTTGCTTGTCTCTCTAGATTCACTCGCCATCACTATCTACTCATCCGTGAAGGGAGGGTCATTCTATGATGGGATTAGTGTGGGGGATCGTTGATCTGTGGTCGCTGTGAAAAAGCGCTCAAATGATGCTCTCCCTCCTCATAACAGTACTAGTTCTGAGACGACACTTGAGATTGCTATAGATATTAGAGAGTTTGGAGAACTCATGCTCCGAGGAGCCATGTATCTTATATATGTACATTGTATTATATTGTATAAATTATTAGAAACATTATCATAAAGAGCTATAATTATTTATTTACTATGGATTGAGAATAGTGACTATATATTGTACCAGTTGTGGCTGGCTATTGATAATTACTTTTTATATTCATATTTTGATGTGTTTCTTATGATGATAGTGAATAGTGATATATGATGTAGCATGTTTCATTTACAGTTATCACACTTAGAGTATTGTATATAATCTCTAAATAGATTCTCGTGGTGTAATCTATTTGAAGTATATGTTTATAAGTTTTTAAAAAAATCACGTCTTCTATGTCAAATCCAACAGGGTTGTTACATGGGATAGTGTTATGTAGGGAAAAGATTCTTGATCAATAATTACACTTAGGATTTGACTTCACTTCTTAAGGGAAGGAAGATAGTTCGATGTAGGTGGATATATCAAACCAAGTTTGCAGCAGATGGGTCGATCGATGAGTATAAGGTGCGATTGGTCGCCAAGGGTTTGTCACAAGTAACCAGCATTGACTACTTAGAGACCTTTGCACCTATTGCAAAGATCAATTCGATCTGACTCACACTACTTATAGCTACAACACATGGTTGGGATGTGCACTGGATGGATGTGAAGAGTGTCTTACTTCACATTGACATTGAGGAGATCTACATGGAACAACCACCTAGGGTTGTTCAGGATTCATCCTTAGTTTGCAGACTCAAACAAGCCCCTCGGACTTGCTATGCCAAGATGGATTACTTTCGTCCTTACTTCAAGTTTCACCAAGTGTCATTTCGACCCCAATGTATATTTTTTGCGATAGGGTGATTCTTTACTGATATTGGTTCTTTATGTTGATGATCTTTTAATCACCGAGAGTTCTTCATTGGCTATTACCATATGTAAAAAGTATACAAATACATGTACACCTAGTGGTTAGTTATAAATAGATTCTCATAAAGAGTTCTTAGGAGTTTCCCTATTTTTAAAGGTGTATTATTTGATTTTTATTTTCACGTTGAAAATTCCAAGAAAGGGATAAGTGACGCTTCATAGATTTTAGGACTTGTACTTATCTTGTAAAGGCTCATTTAAAGGCATCTCATACGTGAATACAATTAGTGTGAACCTTGCTAATCTACTTTCATTGTTAAGCACATAGTTTATGAGATAGGGAGAAGTATGTCACATACTCTAGTGTAGATTTGTTAGGAACTAGTGCTACCCCTTTTCTTTACTTTGTTAGTATAATAGTTGTTATGGACTCATATGCTTTGTAAGTCATCACGTAAACATTTTGTTTTATCCCACATTCATGAGAAGTAGTGATTGCTTATATTAAACTTAATATATAAGTGTTGAGGCCAATAAAAGCATCCACGAATTTATTGTATTGAACTTGCTCAAAGGAGGTTGCCCCCTCGAAGAGACCAGTGATTCTGCAATTCAACCATTGTAATTCAATTATGCTTATTTAAGTTAATATATTGATAATTTTTATAATTTATTTTGTGTATTTGCAATTATCTGCTAACTTGTTCAGGTAGGATCCTCTCAAGACCCCAAAAGGGAGATTATGTCACATTAGTGTTGTATAGACCCATATTCGTTGCGTGACTTATTCATCTAAGACGATGGATCACTCATTGAGTATGCAATCCTCATCATTGGTATCAAATCCAAGTTTTGCTCTAAGGGATCTTAGAAGCTTAGGTATTCTCATTTCAAGAAATTGCAACTCCCCATCGAGGGCATTTGAAGTTTTTCCCTTGTTTTAGTTTAAAGAAAGGCTCTTTAAAAATTTAAAAAAAAACTCCTAAGAAAAATCAGACATCATCAACCCGTTTAGAGCACTTAAATTAGTGAGGATTGACATTTGATTTACTCGAAACAGATGCTTGAGGCCAGTAAAAGCACATACCAAAAAAAATCATTGAAGATTGATTTTTAAAGGATCTCTTAGGATCATGCTAGACTAATTTTGAATGCACCATTGCATTTGGAGTGTGCCAAAACACATGCATAGACATTCATTCATTCTCCAAATTTACTCATGTAGAATGCAAGGTACAAGAAGGGAAAAAATCAAAAGCAAAAAATTAAAATATTTTGGGGGCTTTGTGCCACGCAACAACTTACGTCCACTACACTCTCTAGTGACATTGTGGACAACTATCACCTCAAGATCCTTATGCTCCAAAATTTTGTGCACAGCCCTGACCAAACACTCGCCACAACTCACATGGGTAATCCAACTGTTCTTGTTGGGTGGTATTAATACCCTTGCTTCGAACATCTAAAGGCCCACACACTAGATACAAACACTACATTTTTTCAATAATAATGCCCCCACATCCACCGTTTGTGTATTCCAAAAAGCTTCGCTACTGTGTAGGCCATGCTCGAGCTCACTATACAAACACTGACAAACATTTAATTATTTAATATTATATATCAAATCTATCACAATCTTTTTGATGCAAAATTAATTAAAACAAATGGTAGTTGCAATCCACCAAATAATCCCATGAATCCTCATATCCACTATTTTGTTATTAAAGCTTATAGTGCTATTTATAAAGAGTGTGCTTTTAAAAATTTATTTAGTTGTGCTTTTTAAAATTTGTTTCCCTGAAAATTATTGGTGTCAGTAACGAAAGTAGAGTTCAAATTTTACATAATGTAAACACTTTGGGCCAAAATGTCCATGATGTCATATAAGGGCACGCTTCAGGCGCTGAGAATTTTTTACATGGGCATAGGCAATAAGATTCTTGGGTTGCACACATGAAAATTAATAAGTGCACTAAAATGAAATGTTAAAGGGCATTTGTCCCTTGTGTACATGAAGAATAAAAAGAAAGCAAGCTTTGTGTATTTTACTGTAACACAACATATCTTTATTTGTAATTATGGGCAAACATACCATAAACTAAAAACATGGTCATGGGCCTTTGCATAAGCTTCAACAACTCGAAGCCCCACTCCAAAGCATGTACAACCCCTGTAAAAGCATGATTAAGCTCGTTTTTACTCTCCATGTGCACAAGGTATCCAAATCTGTAGTCTTTAATGTCCACCCCTGCAATTGTCAAACCGTCGCGTGACTCTCATTTGTCGTGCACACAAAACCCGTGTGTGGATGGTACAATTGTTGACACATTTCATCCTCCACATGCCTTTGCATTGCGACTTGTGAGTGGGGTGAATAAAGATGGATAAAGTTTATACAGGTTTAATACTTCTTTAATATTTAGTTTTAACTTTTATAAAAGTTAACTAAAACGTTTTTAACTTTTATAAAAGTCAAGGTTTTAACTTTTATAAAAGTCAACTAAAACATTTTTAACTACTATGAGGTTTGTTTAATAGCATTTCAAAAATGTTATATTTATTATTATAATTTGATTAAAATAATTATTATATTTTTAAAAAATATCAAAAATTTTAGAAGGAAAAGCACAAAATGGGTTTTCTATTATAAATCATCTCAGAAGTATGAGAGAGACCCCCTTTGTCGGTTCTAACACAAACTGCCCTTCTCTCTTTCCTTCATTAGTGCACATCCAATCTAGCATTTTTGTAGGTAGCCTTCACGCTCTATTTAGCGTCCTTTCAGTGTTCACATACACACTAGTATATATGTTGGTAGGGAGGATTCGTTGCACGTTACTGAGAGACCTAACCATTCTACACATATTCTTTGTCACATAATTTGTGTAAACCTCTAATAATAGCTCTACATGTTGATATGTTCATCGTCTTCACTTGTAACTCGTCATTGCTCCCGCACATCACTTCCAAATCCTTTGACACAACAACTACAGTTCATAGTTGTCAAACTCATCCCATCAAGTTTTTTGGTTTATTCATTATAAAGGATTAACCATTGCACTTTGTGTAGACCTTATTATGGTTGTAGACGATTGCATGTCACACTTCATGTAGTCCCTCTAATTATTACAAAGGATTATTTTTTGTGTTATGTCTAGACCCTCTCAAAGTCTCACTACCATTCTTGATGAGGGAACTCTTGGCAATCAACATTTAATTTCACTACTACCATTGTTGTAGTATTCTCTACTTCAACACGCCGACTTGTCGCAACATTGTTTTCATCCCCTGTTGACTCTACACTCGTTCCACTCGTGGTCTTTTTCCACATTGTATGCTTTGGAGGCCAAAGCTATTATTCTAAAGAGGGATAGCCTATAGTGTGTGCATTTCACCCTCATATATATTATCACACGTTAAAAGTGTATAAATATATTTACACTTAATGGTTAGTTGTAAATAGGCTCTTTAAGAGAGTTCTTAAGAGTTTTCCTATTATTTAAGGATGTATTATTTGATTTTTATTCACATTGAAAATACCAAGAAAGGGATAAGTGAGACCTCGTAAATTTTAGAACTTGTACTTATTTTGTAAAGGCATTTCATATGTGAATAGAATTAGTGTGAAACTTCCTAATCTACTTCCGCAACCCATGTACGTACTATGTAAAATAGGGAGAACCTTGTCGCATACCTTGATGTAGACTCTAGAAAGGAGATTTTGTCACATTAGTGTTGTGGAGACCCCTATCCGCAATGTGCCTTGCTCCTCTGAGAGGGTTGATTGTTCATTGAGTATGTGATCCTAATCAGAAAGGCAGACACATTGTGCATATTTTCACAAACACATGATAAACCCCAACTAAATCAAGGAATGTGCAATCCATATTAGCATGGCTCCCATGCAAGAAGAGACCGATATGTAATTGACAATAAACCATGAACCAGGCTAACATAAGATCCATGTAGATTCCATGGTAAATATACCATCCCCTCTCAAACTATGTGACAATAACACCTTCGAACAACCACCATGTGAGAGCATGATTTTAAAAAGACTAGATCAATATGTGATACACAAGGGAAAGGAGATAGCATTTCCAGCCTGATTAGCATTACATATTTAACCAACAAATTTGACACAATGTGTTTATAAAGAGGCCTCCCAGTGCACATGGATGTAATCAATGTCATGCCATGGGAAATTGTCAAACATAATGACAAACGAGAAAGAAAGAAGAGTTTTAGCATTTGCATCCCAATGGTGGCAATGCAGCGGTAAATGTTAAAGAAAAAACATTAATCAATGTAGAATAATATTTTTTATTTATAAATGGCAAGACATAAGTCACAAAGACCTATAGGCAATTTGAGACAGAGAGAGTGTGTGTTCACCTTCCAATCAGACTGTTTAGTACATCTTAACCATTAACCTCACGACCTTATAAGGAATCTCCATGAAGATTGTCTCAAATTTGTGAATATGTAAATTCCCTCCCTTAGATGTTAAAGAAAAAAAACTAATCAATGTAAAATAAAATTATTTCTTTATAAATGGCAAGAAATAAGTAGCAAAGACCTATAAGCAATTTGAGAGAGAAAGAGAGAGTTCACCTTCCAAGCAGACTGTTTAGTACATCATAATCATGAACCTCGAGACCTTATAAGGAATCTCAATAAATATTGTCTCAAATTTGTGAACAAATAAATTCCCTCCCTTGAGATGTTAAGAACTTGATAACTGCAAAGACAATGAGAAAATATAGTTTGAAAACTCTTAGCACGTCCAGCTCTCCATGGCAGTGCCTTTAATAACACCAGTTTACGTGCATTGCTTCAGTGTATAGAAATTAAGAAGTGCATGGTAAATCCTTATCTATTGTTATGCACCTGTGTCGATATTTACAGAGCAACCTGGATTCAAAAATGAAGTTCCCACTTTTTTCCTCACTGGTAGTCATGAAATCCAGCATTATAAAGGTAAATCGGTAAGAAGCTTGCCTGTCAAAGTAATATGTTCTCTATTTGTGTATTCACGTATCCGATCATTACATTCCCTCGAGCCTCTACCTTCCTTTCTTTTCCCTTTTTCTTGGTTACAGGGACTTGAGTGAACATAAGCATTTGATTAAGGATATAAATTATACAAAATCAAAGAATATTCTGCAGAAGTACAAACAAAAACGTGATATGTAATGACATAACATTCATCATGTCTGTCTTTCAAGTAGATGGGCATACTCGGTCCTTGATCTAGATGGTCAACAAAAAATGCAGCATAATTGCAGGTGCCCATCGGTTTTCTTCTGCACAACAGATTCAGGGCAGTCTATGCATTGATCGATACTACTGAGGACTTTGTAAAAAAAAAATTGCCTTTTGAGGCTGAGGCTATTAGATAATATGCCCATCCCTTTTAGTACCAACCGACCTTGTTATTAGTTGAAGGTGGAAGGGAACATATTTCTCAATGGTAGTCATGAAATCCAGCATTATGAAGGCAAATCGACAAGAAGTTTGCCTGTCAAAGTAATCTCTTCTCTATTTATGTGTATTCATGTATCCAATCATTACATTCCCTCCAGCCTCTACCTTCTTTTCTTTTCCCTTTTTCTTGGTTACAGGGACTTGAGTGAGCATAAGCATTTGATTAAAGATATAATTTATAGAAAGTCAGAATATTCTGCAGAAGTACAAACAAAGACGTGATGTATAAAGACACAAAATTCATCATGCCTGTCTTTGAAGTAGATGGGCATACTCAGTCCTTGACCTAGACGATCAACAAAAAAAAGCAGCATGATTGCAGGTGCCTGTTGTTTTTCTTCTGCACAACAAATTCAGGGCAGTCTATGCATTGATCAATACCATTGAGGACTCCGGAAAAAACAATTTTTTCCTTTTGTGGTTGTGACTATGAGATAATATGCCCATCCCTTTTAGTTTCAACCGACCTTGTTATTAGTCAGAGGTGGGAGGGAACATATTTCTCAGGATGCTATTCTTGAGTGCACCATGCAGCCAACACTTTTTTAAAATCCAGCAAGTCAACTTGAATTCAGAACAGGGAAAAACAACCCACGTTGCTTTGTTTTCTCCCCCTAATGAGTTCTATCATTTAAAAAACTCAACGGTGCAAATGACTAAAAAGAGTAGAAAGAATGGAGAGAGAATAATTACAATCCAATGAGTAAATCCATACAAAATTACCAGAAACAATGTCTAAGAAATGCAATGGATATTAATAAGAAAGACAAATTCATTATCATAATTAACCAATGAAAAGAACCAAGATGAAATCTCACCAAGTATATCCAGTCTCCATTTTCTGGGCAAGGCATATGGGTACAACCCCACTGTTGGCATACCGAATTTATTCATAGCCCACAGATCCCAAATGTGGAACTGAACCTGGCTGAAAGCATGTCCATTCATCACTCATTTGAAAATCATGGTAAACTTGGAGGAAGGGACAGCTTTGCAACTCTCAGTTCTCCACAGGAGCTTATGAAGAGACTCTTGAGAGGACGATTCCATAAACTACGTGCATTTTGTGCTCTCTCATCCCCTAGAAAGTCGGCCAGATCATTTATTTGTCGGATGCGTTCACCAGGCTTGTAGGTAGGAATAGCTGCTATAGCTGTCACAACATCCATTCCTGCATAGTAAAGCATTACAATCACTGTCTGAAAAAGAACATAAATCGAACATAAATTATTACTAGATATCACAGTAAATAGAAATTAATTAACATAATACAAAATTTAGTGGTCAACCTCTTCCCAACATCTACAAACAACAAAAGTATAGAAAGAAACAACAGGGATAATAATGTTCAAGAGTAAAGAAACATGGAGGCCTAGTACAAAGAATTACAATCAACAAACCTGTAGGTAAGTGCCCCTTGATCTTTATCGTGGATGGCATATTATGAGTCATGACTCACTCATTTGGATTTCCAAGATATTCAACAACCACAAGCCATGTCCATCCTCAAATAAGTAACAAATAGCTTATAAGCTATTGTTGGACAATAGGATTATGCACTTAATATTCAATAAATTTGACCATAGGCTGACTCATAGGCTTTATATCAGTAGATTTGCCCATAGGCTGGTATAAAGGCTTTGTATTTATCGATATCACGTCCTTGGCACTGATACTCACCCATTGGTTACATTAAATATATGTGAGACACTGATACTCACCCATTGGTTACATTAAATATATGTGATCCCTGGGCTCAAAGTAACGGCTCATAGGGAATAATGGCCTGAAGGCAAGAGAACCGAAAACAATACAGATATTTCTACAGCAGAGAGTGCATAAGCACAACAGAAATAGATGACCATCAAAACAACATTGAGTGAGGTTTTCTGCAATGAAGATGGGTACTTGCCTTAATTCTACGGGGAAGTCATGCATGCTGATATGAAGAGACAAAAGTCACTAAAAGACACTATACTAGTTTGTTGACATCATCAATTAATACGCTAATGAACTGCAGTCCTAATCCCTCTTCTCTCTGTTGCAGGTCAGTCGCAATTCCAATGCAGATAGGGGCTTCATAAATTGCCAGATGATGTTCAAAATGACAGCCAGTAGCTAATATTTGCATATAGATTTAATTATTTATTTCACCACCAGGCCATGTCACTTTAACCTAGGTCAGCTAAGGCAGTAAGAAATTTTGATAAATTTAGAGACATCCATCTTTTTGGGGATTGTGGCATAGAGATTATGATGTCACAAATTATAATACATGTTGTATTTACAATAATGATGTCATAATTCAAATAATAAAGATTTGAAGTCTTCAAAGGGTTCTCCGTTGTCTCGATACTTTTTCTGCTATTGGCTGTAAGCTTTCTTCCATGGTTATGAAAATGCAATTGATGGCTTCATTGTAAAGTCTAGGTCTCTGTAGGGACATAAGAAAGTTTGTGTAATCTTCTGCGAGAATAATCATCATAATTCAAATAATAATGATATGAAATCTTCAAAGGGTTCTCCGTTGTCTCAATACTCTTTCTGGTATTGGCTGTAAGCTTTCTTCCATGGTTATGAAAATACAATTGATGGTTTCATTGTAAAGTGTAGGTCTCTGTAGGGCCATACGAAAGTTTGTGTAATCTTCTGTGAGAATAATCATTTTATCAAATTGATATGAGTGCGACATTCATAGTTATCCTAGTTACATTTCCAAATTCAGACACACATGGCGCTTCCAAAGGGAACCCCAGAGCTGCAGGTATGGATAGGATGTATAGAACCATCTTAGAGATCCAATCTTATGGTATGCTGTTAGCCTGGGTGTCCAGACTAATTATTTGACTGAGCTTGGCAGGCAAATTTGGTATCAGCACTGTGCGTACTGCAGTTGATTCTCAAACCTTTGTGTCATATCTTTTGAAGAAAAAGACATAGCAACTGATGAATTGGAGATAGGCCAATGTGGTTGGGGAGATAACGCAGCTAATGAACATCTTCCAAGAGGTTGAGGTGATTCATACACTGAGAGATCGAAATAAGTTAGCTTATTTCTTTGCCAAAACTGCCACCAGCCTCCTATATGCTTACTAATTAAATTGTGGGAATAGAAAAGGGCTTGGATTTGCAGACCTTGGAGAACCTCCTGATTGATAAAACTTCCTCTGATGGGGAAAGCAATATCAATGGTATTACCCCTCCCCTATAAGGGGCTACAAAAGTGTAATTTCTCCAGGAATTATAACCTATAATCATGATATTAGTTATTCCCCCTCTTATGTAACTTGTAATTTGCCCTGACACTAGGAAAAAAGGTAGCCTGTATTTCCCTTCATTCTCCTTCCATAGGTATCCTTATCAGTCAATTATGTCTGTAATTAATGCCTTTATTGTGAGGTCAATGACTGGAGATGCTTGGGATAACTTAGAATTAAGCTTTCTTTATGTGAAACTTCCATAATTCCATAAACAGCTTTGGTCTTATATTGTTACCATTACAATGCATGGTAAGTTTTATAAATACAATATAACTTGGCAATAATTATTCACTGCAGAGATTATTCCTATCCATCACAACTCTCCTGTCCTTAAGAAATGATCTACCCTCAAAGCATTGTTATTAAAGTCTTCAACAATGGAAACTTATCAGGCAGGCATCATCAATGGGTACTTAGCTTTCGCTGAGAACTCTAAAATATTTAGAGCTTCTTTTGCATGGTTATCGGCTTTGCATGCTTCTTTCATATATACAACAAATGAAACACATTATGAACCTTACTTGACATAGAAAATTAAAAATTCTAAAGCAGAGACAGATGATCCAACTTGTCTTGTGAATATTTATGGATAATTTAACCTTGAGAAGTTTTCATATTTACCAAATTTTAAGCATGCAATTCTTCCTCTCTACAATGCTAACATGCTTACTGCTTCATTCGTTTTAAGTTCCTTTCAAATTGTCTTGAGGCTTCCTTGAGATGATCTTTAGCTGATCTGAACATAAATTTTTCTTGTAGAAAAATACTTGATATTATAACATTTCAGATTTATATAATGCTTGGAAGGTTGACAATTGGATTGGTGTGTGAATAATGGTATTTGTAAACCGTGTAAAGGAATTCATTAATCCCAACTATTATAGTTATGAAAACATCCTTCTAAATGGATCTTGATAACAACCTGGCCATCTACTAAGGGGTAATAACTCATGGCTATCACTAATGTGGGCATTGACTTTCGCAAAAGCAATTCTTTCCAAAATTTCTAGATGAACATTGTTTCTTAATCATTAATCTGTTTTGCACATCCACGTGGTCAATGGGCATTCTTGTACATGGATTTGAACAATGCCTATAGGCCATCAAGTGTGCATTGGTTATCAACTAATCCACCACAACATAAATGCAATTCTTCACTTAAGAATAAGGTAGTCTTGTGATGAAATCCATAGATAAGCTCTCATTTTATTAGGTAAAGAAAGTGGTTATAGCATAAATAATGATTCTATATTTTTATGTTTGTTTCAAATGGCCTCCATAGCAATCTATAGTGGTTTCTCTATAGTGGCATTCATACCCATCCATGGGCCTCAGAGCCTCCACCATGGGATCCCACCCTGAAGGTTTACTATACCTGTTCACACTTTTTAGGGAGTATAATTGCCAAATAGCAATCTATCTGCTGTAGATTTTCAAAAAAATATTTGCTACTGGTCATTTTGGATGCAGACTCCAGGAAAAGAACTGGAAATGTTATATTACATGGGACCAATTTACTGCAAATTGCTAGGATATTTTCTCACCGGCATCTGAATCTCAGTAACCCCTCCATGGGACCATTGCCTTATGGGGATACGTAATATGACCAATCACTTGTCTAATGTAGAAAAGTTTTCTTTTAACTGATCCTAAATTCTACGAATCACAACAAAATGCACCAAAAATCACTTTAAATTCTCCTATATTTTCAACTAACAGGCCAACATTAGCCAAATGTATCTTAAATTCTCCTAAGTCGTCGACCAACAGGAAAAAATGTTACATGCATCATGATATTGAATAAACCTAACAAGTGTTTGCTTTAAATCTCCTAATTTTTCGTGTACTTTACATATTTCACAGCAAAAAGTATCAAAATTTTCTTTGAATTAAACTAATTTTCCAATGTATCACAATTTAGACATTTTATATTTGAGGAATTTTCAGCTGTGTATAGCATTTAGCACTCGAGTTATCCTTTGATGGCATAATTTCTATCAGTAGTCATTTCTTGTATGACCTTTCTATTAAAAATCCCACAAAGCAAAATATCAAACTCTGGTCCTTGGCACAGTGAGGCACTCACATTATTTTGATTTACTGTATCCTCTCCCAAGCTGAGGTTTAATCTTGTCTAGAGTAGAGTATGCCTCTATGGGATTTGAATCAAATCACTCGGAAATTTTCTCAGTTGTGCTTGACAGTAGGCCCTCTCCATGAGACCGTTGTCTACTTATGACTGAATTGGCTGCTGTCTACTACAGCAAGCTTTCTTTAAATTCTCCTAAATTTTTTACCAGCTGGCAAAATAATTTACATGAATCACAATAAAAACATAACAAAATTTTCTCTAAATTCTCCTAATTTGTAGTAAGAGGCCAAAAAAAGATACATTAATCACAATTTTCACAAAAAATTGATAAAGTGGTGGTAAAAGCAAATTGGCTTTCAAAGCTCAAGACAAAGCTCAAACCCCAAGAGACGTGAAAAAATGTTGAAAATGGGTAGAATACATCATCTAAAACTGGGGGATAATATGTTGAAATCGAGATAAGAGAGTTCCTTCACTCATGTCAACTAAGCCGAAGGTTGCCCTGACAAGGAGAAACTTACAAAATAATTAAAAATTGTTTAAAAAGGGTTTTTAATAAAATAGTTGAGATGAGTTAAAGTGGTTAAAGCGTTGGAGCTTCCAAAGTAGAGGCTTCGCTTTCAAATCCCAAGGAAATGTGATAGGTTATAGAATTTGAGTATTCAACACTTGAAGAGGAGACATCATAAAGAGTGAAAATTAGGTATTCAAATCCCAAGGAGACATCATAAAGTGATGTTATTGAGTATTTAAATCCCGAGGAGACAGCATAAGTGCCCCAAGGAGAGATCATTTAGCATTAAAATTGGGTATTCAAATCTTGAGGAGATGTCATTAAGTGTTGAAATTGGGTTACAACTCCCATAGAGACATCATAAAATGTTGAAATTGGGTATTCACATCCCGATGAGACATCATGGTGTTGAAATTGGATATTTAAATCCCAAGGAGATGTCATGAAGTGTTGAAATTGGGTATTTAAATCCCAGGGAGATGTCAAAAAGTATTGAAATTGAATATAATACCACATCCAACTCCCTAGATGTGGCATTCACAGGGGAAAAGACACGATAAAGTGTTGAATTTGGATATTCAAATCGTGAGAAAATGTCATTTAAGTGTTGAAATTGTGTATTCAAATCCTGAGGAAATGTTATTAAAGTGTTGAACTTGGGTATAATACCACATCCAAGTTACCCTGGTGTGGCATTCTGAAATATGCTTTCCCGGTTGTATGTAGAAGTTTGTGAGATTTACGGTTTAATAGAGGTTATGCTTCACTAATGCATTCAAAATTTTGCATGAATGATGAACAACTTCATAAAATGAAATGCATGTAAACAATGAGTTTTCAATACAAATTATTTGACTTGAGAATTGCCCAGGTTTATAGTGCAACCCAAGAACATGCACAGAAATTAACCCAGAATGACAAGACTAATAAACACCTAATGGAACTCCTTACATACAGAATTGCAGAAATGAACAATAGAGCATAAGCAAACAGTGAACCTGGAGAATACGCTGGTCTGAGATTTAGAATATTTGGTAGCACGCCCAAAATTTCCTTTAGGGAACCACGACCTGATGTTAAGAGTGCCTCAGCGACTACACAAGCATATTTTGGCCTTCAAACCCCACGTGACACTCAGCTAGCAACACATAATTAAAGAACAGGGCACGCTTCAGTCTTTGTATGTAACGTTTCCACTCCAAAGGCAACACATCTTCCAAAAATCAGTTCGGATTATCTTCACTTGTCTTCAAAACCTTTATCAAATTTCACGTATTGATATTGCACAGAACTACAGTCGTTCCAAAGAAAATCAAACTAGGATTGGGGTTTTCGTCCCAATCTCCTCAGGGGCTACGTCCTGATGTGAGCTTCTTCACAGCACAGCAAGAGAAATAAAAATCAAACAATTTTCAGTATATCTTCTCCACCAAATTGAGCACTTCTTATCAACCAAAGTTGCCAATTCCATCCTCTAAAAAGCAGTCGATCTCCAATAAAACTGAGAGAAAGTTTCCATTTTTTATTTATTTTTTAGATCTTTATTTAATTATCTCCTTTTATTCCCTTGTATAGACTTATTTCTAATCTCGGGAATAAGAAGATTAGAAACATTCTTCGCAAATGAGAATTTAAATGAAGAGGGACATTACAGTCCTCCCTTCTCGGGATTGTTGGTCCTCTAGCAATCGTAAATTGGGGTGCTACAGAATCTCTTCCCCTTCCCACGTTGCATCCTCTACTGGTAAATCCCTCCATTTGATTAGATATTCTCGGAACACCTTATTTCTTAGCTTCCTTTCTCTCCAATCTGCAATACCCTCAGGAACCAACACCAATTTTCCTTCTTCATCAAGTGGAGGAAGCTCTGGAGATACCTCAACCTGCTGTCCCAATGCCTTCTTGAGGCAAGATACATGGAAGACATTGTGAATCTTACTGCCCTCAAGTAGTTCCAATTCATATGCAACCTCACCAATTCTTCTCAAGATCCTGTATGGTCCATAAAAGCGTGGCTTAAGTTTTTCTGCACCACTTTTCTTCAATGAGAATTGCCTGTATGGCTGCAAACATAGAAAAACCAAGTCTCCAATCTCAAATGACCTCTCAACTCGGTGCCTATCTGCATACATTTTCTGTTGGTTCTTCACATGCTGCAAATTGTCCTTCAATGCCTTGAGAATATCTTGATAATTTTGCATTGTCTCCTTGGCCCGTGGGACCCTACTGTCATCAAAGACCAAATATACGAATGATAAGGCATCATACCCGTATAAGGCTCTGAAGGGAGACATGCCGATCGACATGTGGTAGGTGGTATTGTAGCAATACTCACCTAAATGTAACCATCTGATCCAAGCACATTGCTGCCCTGACACATAATTTCGCAAATATCCCTCGATCCACTTATTTACTATCTTTGTTTGTCCATCGGTTTGAGGATGGTAACTCGTGCTTGGTGTCAACTCCATACCTGCCAATCGAAACAACTCCTGCCAAAACATACTTAAGAACCTGTTGTCTCAGTCACTGACGATTGTTTTGGGGAGTCCATGCAACCTGAATACTTCCCTGAAGAATACCTCTGCCACCTGAACTGCAGTGGAATCAGATGATATAGCAAAGAAATGTGCATATTTGATCAACCTATCCACAACCGTGTATATGCAATCCTTCCCCTGGACACGTGGCAATCCTGTGATAAAGTCCATGGATATTCCTTCCCATTTCTACTCGAGTATCGGTAAGGGTTGTAAAAGTCCCGCAGGGAATGTTTGTTCTACCTTGTTTTGCTAGCAAGCCAGGCATTCTCTAACATGCTGCAGCACATCATCTTTCAAACCCTTCCAGGTGAACCTCTCACGAATCTGGGGATAAATTTTGAAGAACCCTGGATGCCCAAATAGAGGGGTATCATGCACAGCCCTCAATATCTTAGCCTTTAACTTGGATCCTGGTACAAGATAGACTTTGTTCTTATAATAAATAATGTCGCTCACTACTGAATATCTATCACCCTGTACCCGACCATCAATCAAATCACAGGCATAAGTGTTTTTGGTATACTCAGCCACTAATTGAGATTTTCAGTCAGCCGAAATCTCAGTGAGAGAGCAAAGTGTTGGTCTCCTAGAAAGAGCATCAGCAACAATGTTCTTCCCCTTGATGTATTCCATATCGAAGTCATATGCCCGAATCTTGCTCACCCACTTTTGTTGTCGCTCATTCAAGTCCTGCTCAAGGAAATATTTGAGACTGTTGTGATCAGTGCTGACCACGAATTTAGTCCCTACTAATTACTGCCTGAACTTAGCCAGCGCATGCATAATTGCTAGCATCTCCTTATCATAAGTGGAATACAACCTCTCTGTATCCCTTAACTTCCAACTCTCGAATGCAATCGGATGTCGATTCTGCATTAGAACTGCACCCACTCCCTAACCCGATGCATCACACTCCAAGACAAACAGCTGTGTAAAATCTAGCAATGCTAATACTGGACACGAGCTCATGACCCCCTTGAGCTTGTCAAATGTTACCTGTGCCTCCTTAGTCCAAATAAATGCACCTTTCTTAGTAAGGTTTGTCAAGGATGATGCCAACTGTGAGAAACCTCTCACAAATCTCCTATAGTAAGAGCACAAACCCAAAAAACCTCTCAACTCTGTTATGTTTTTTGGAGGCGGCCAATCCAAAATTGCCTGTATCTTCTCTTGGTGTACCTTCACACCATCGACGCCAATCACATGTCCAAGATAGAGTATCTCAGTCAACCCGAACTCACATTTGGAAGCTTTTGCTTAAAGTGATTGGGCCTCCATGATACTTAACACTACATCCAAATGATGTAGGTGATCATTCCATGTCCTGTTGTATATCAGAATGTCATCAAAGAAAACCAAAACAAACTTCCGTAATTGCCCTCGAAAGGTGTGATTCATGCACGACTGAAATGTAGCAGGTGCATTAGTGAGTCCGAATGGCATGACAAGGAATTCAAAATGCCCATAATGACAACGGAAGGCAGTTTTGTGAACATCTTCTTCCCAAATTCGTATCTGATGATAACCCAAGCGAAAATCAATCTTGAAAAAGAACACGGCCCCGTGTAACTCATCAAGCAACTCGTCGATCCTGGGAATCGGATATTTGTTCTTTATGGTTTTCTTATTCAAGGCCCTGTAGTCTATGCACATGCACAAGGTCCCATCCTTCTTTTTAACCAAAACAACTAATGAGACAAATGGACTAGAACTGGGCGGGATGTGTCCCATGCTCAGAAGCTCCTTGATTGTCTTCTCAATCTCCTTAAAATGGCATGGGTGTCGATAGGGCGTAGTTATAACTGGTTGAGCCCCTTCCTCAAGCTCAATGATGTGCTCAAACCCATGATCAGGTGGACGGCCTAGAGGAATGTCGCCAAATACTACCCCATGCTTATCCAACATTGTCTGGATGTCAACATGGTAGTGTGGCTTGCTGTCAAAGGGAAGCTTGGTAGAAACAAAACACTATGCTACCCAATCCACCTCTCCATGTCTGAATAAAGCCTCCATCCTCCTAGCTGACACTACTCAAGGACCATTGTCAGGTATAGCCTTCAGCACAATCTTTTTATCATCAACCATAAATTCTAACCCCATTCTACGAAAATCCTGAATGTACCTCCCAAGTGAATGCAACCACTACAAACCCAAAACTACATCAATATTACAGAGTCCTAATACATAGAAGTTATCAGTCAAGGTATAATCTCTAATTTGGATGCTAAGCTAGGAAACCATCCTAGTGCAACTCAACTGAAACCCATTTGCTACAGTCACATTGAATCTCAGAAGCTCCTCAACCTGTAGCCCACGCTTCGCAACTAGACCCTCGTCAATGAAGTTGTGCGTGGCTCCGCTGTCCACCAAATAGACCATGCGTTGCCCCTTAAGGACACCCTTCAAATGAAATGGATGAAGTCTAGGAACTCCAGATAAAGAGGTTATGGTACTTTGGGTAGTCTCTTTAACTCCAAAATCATCCAACTCTAACTGTGGTGGCTGCTCCGCCTGAACACTATCATCTCCAGTACCAATCTCCTAATCAATCTGTTCATCATCTGAGAAAACCTCAATCAAGTGAACCTTGCCTTTCTGAAGGCAACGGTGACCAAGCTCCCATGGTTCCTTGCAAGAGAAGCATAACTTTTTTCTGCGTAATTCATTTCTGGATTCTTGTTCCGATTTCGATGAGATGTTCTTTTGCTGATTGAAAACCTTTTGTTTTGGCTGAAATCCACCAAAAGCTTTCTTCTGAGGCTACAAGGGAGGTGTAGTCTCCAAATCAAGAGCTAGGTCAATGGCATCATGGAGTGTGAGAGGCTTATGAGCCTTCACTAGACCCCTTAGTCTGTCGCTCAGACCTTCAACAAACATAATAACTCACCTCTCAGTCATCTCAGGGACCATAACTGCAATTCTCTGGAATTCATTGATGTAGGCCTCAACATGACCACTCTGCTTCAGCTGAGCCAAATCTCTATAATAAAGCTCAATATCCTTCCAGTCAAAGCATGCAATCAGTTTATTCACAAACTCTTCGTCGGAGTGTATCAAGGCATGATCTTGTGAGACTAACCCATGGTGCCACCAGTCATAAGCTCCACCTCCAAATGCATCGTAGCAAATTGTATAGCCTTATCTTCTTCCATAGGTTTCAAGGACAGGAATGTGTCGAGTTTATGCACCCATTGTCTGGCACTTATTTTCCCACTTCCATCAAAGGTTGGTAAAGGGACTTTATTCAATGCTTCTTTGTATTCCTTGGGTTGAGTGCCTTGATTGGTTTGTCTTCTTGAGTCCCCTTTCTTGCCTTTCCAGCATGAATCTAGCTTTATCTTTCCGCTGATTCATAAACTGATTCAAATTAATTGTCTCACATCAGGTGGGAGAGCTTTGTATTCATCGTAGGCCACCATAACATCATCAATGATGTGTATCTCATCCTCCAACTCTGGAATTGCCTCCTCTTCAGTTTGCCTTGGTACAAAGGTAGGACGTAGAGGCCGATCAAACCTTGTGCTTTAGTCGATGCTCTATCTCGAATTCCGTGTCCAACATCACTTCTGTTATGATCAGTGCTTGATCTACTCGATCTTGCACGATCCACTCTCATTTGACCCATGGCTGCAATCATTCGATCCTGAAATTGTTGTAGCACTTGCTCTTGCTGTTGGGCAAATGTGGTCAATAAATTTTCAAATTGATTGTTCAAATCCCTAGGTGGGCTTCCACCTCCTCTTTCACCCATCTCTTCTACAGTTGAAATAAAATCAAACCCTTCTCGCTGACCTGACCTACTTCTGGTGAAATATCTGTGTGATCCTATCTCTCTGGAGTGCATAGAATGAAATCAACTATCATGCAACCACTTAGATCACCTTCAACTGACATGCACAGGGAATACCATACAAGCAGGCAGGAAGGGTGGGCTCTGATACCACTGAAATATGCTTTCCCAGTTGTATGTAAAAGTTTGTGAAATTTACGGTTTAATAGAGGTTATGCTTTACTAATGCATTCAAAATTTTGCATGAATGACGAACAACTTCATAAAATGAAATTCATGTAAACAATGACTTTTCCTGAGTTTTCATTACAAATTATTTGACTTGAGAATTGCTCAGGTTTATAGTGCAACCCAAGAACATGCATAGAAATTAACCCAGAATGACAAGACTAATAAACACCTAATGGAACTCCTTACATACAAAACTGCAGAAATGAACAACAGAGCATAAGCAAATAGTGAACCTGGAGAATACGCTAGTCTGAGATATATAATATTTGGTAGCGCACCCAGAATTTCCTTTAGGGAACCACGACCTAATGTTAAGAGTGCCTCAGCGACTACACAAGAATATTTTGGCTTTCAAACCCCACATGACACTCAGCCAACAACACATACTTAAAGAACAAGCCACACTTTAGTCTTTGTATGCAGTGTTTCCACTCCAAAGGCAACACGTCTTCCGGAAATCAGTTTGGATTATCTTCACTTTTCTTCAACACTTTTATCAGATTTCACGTATTGATATTGCACAGAACTACAGTCGTTCCAGAGAAAATCAAACTAGGATTGGGGTTTTTGCCCAACCTCCTCGGGGGCTACATCCTGATGTGAGCTTCTTCACAGCATGGCAAGAGAAATAAAAATCAAACAATTTTCAGTATATCTTCTCCACCAAATCGAGCCCTTCTTATCATCCAAAGTTGCTAATTCCATCCTCTAAAAAGCAGTCGATCTCCATCCATAAAACTGAGGAGAGAAAGTTTCCATTTTTTATTTTTTTTTAAATCTTTATTTAATTATCTCCTTTTATTCCCTTGTATAGACTTATTTCTAATCTCAGGAAAAAGAAGATTAGAAACATTCTTCGCAAATGTGAATTTAAATGAAGAGGGACATTACACATTCCCATCAGAGGAGACGTAACAAAGTGTTGAAATTGAGTATTCAAATCCCAAGAAACTATCATGAAGTGTTGAAATTGAGTACAATATCACATCCAACTCCATGGCTGTGGCATTCCCATCCGCACAAAGAAACATGATAAAATGTTAAAATTAAGAATTCAAATCGAAAGGAGATGTCATAAAGTGATGAAATTGGGTAAAATAGTACATCCAACTCTCTATGTGGGGTTATAGTGGGGCATACCCCATCAGAATGAAGAGAAAGCCCTCCTTCTTGGCAACTACATAGAAGATTATGCCCAAAAAGGGGAAATTACCAAATAAATAAATGATATTATAGAGAGAACAAAATTAAAAAATTGACCTTTTACCTTCAAGTACTGTGCCGAAGACAATATTCTTGTTATCTAGCTCAGGGCAGGGCCCCGGCCCCGTGGTGACCAGAAACTCCACATTTCTATATTCTGGACTGAGCTTATACTGATCCTCATCATCATTCTCAGACAAACAAAGCGAAACGGTACCAGGCCTAAGGTGCATGAGCTTAAAAGCCCCCGCTTCCACAGTCTCGGTATTGCTCTCTAAATTAGTAGGCGGCGGAACCTCCCCCTTCTCCCTGCGCCCCTGCTTGCCCGCCATGAAATACTGCCCCGGGAAAACCTTGTGTATCAGTGATGCCTCGTATTTACTCCCCGCTGTTCCCGTACACATTGCCTTGAAATTCTTCACCGTCCGCGGCACCTGTTTTCCGTACAGTCCTATGACAATGCGACCGAGGGGCTCCGCCTCCGGACAAAAGGCGGCAGCCGCCGCCGAGGCTTTGGCGGCGGAGGAAGTGGAATCGGCGGTGGCACGCTCGGGTTTGAAAGTGGGCGGGCACATGGTGATATCAAAGAAGACGCGGTCGGTGATAGTCGTGTTGGCGGCGGCGGACTCCACGGTCGCATTCTCTTCGGTTGCGGCGGCTGCTCTGGCGGTCGCCGCCAAGAGGCCCGTGGAAATGAGAATCTCCCTGCGGCGGCTAGTGCGTGTGGATGAGCGAGGAGGAGCAGGCTTGGAGGAGACTTGAACCTGAGACGTAGTGATTCTGTATCTGTGGGGAAGAGGAGCTGAGAGTTTGACGGCAGGAAGTGGCAGTCGTGTGGCTATGTCCATGGTTAGTGAATTGGAAGCAAATCCATGGGGAATGGAGGCGAATTGTGCCTTCCCGATGCATTCTGCATCGTTCTGGTTCTGGTTAAATGTGAAGGGATACGCCAGATTTGGGTTTGGATGGGGTGGAACGTGTCAATTTTTGGTTTGGATTTGGCTGCCAGCGTGTCAATTTTCCACTCCCAAACGATGTGGATACGCAATTCAATTATTTTTCATACTGAAAAAACGCTTTAAATAATTATTTGAAAGCGTGCATAGGGGAAAGCTCTGAGTAGTCGTGTACTTTTAATTTTGGACAGCGAATTAAGGTATTATAATATTATATTAGATATCAAAAAAATTATTTATTTTAATATGTCGTTTTAATTAATTATAATTAAAGTTTCAAAGTCTAACATATTTATACATATTAATATATTTTGTTTAATGGAACACATGTTAACAAAAACCCTTTTTTTGTGATTGAAACATGCACAGTTATTGGGACCTTTCTGTTATATATTTTTTTGAAAAAAATTATAAGTTCTTACACAATAAAATATTATTTTAAAAAAAAAGCATATAATATGTGAAAAGTATATCTCAGATTTTTGAAATATGGATAAAGAAATTGATATTTTATATAATTCAATACGTTTATGTAATGTCATTGAATATATTAAAAAAAATACCTTAAGTAAAAAATATTATTACAATTGTTATACACCCCTTTCTAAAAAAAAGAAAATATGCAAAAGGAAAGAAAAAAAAGAAAATATGCAAAAGAAAAGTTATAAATAACACTAATTCATAGTAATACTTAAGTAGTAGAGATTAATAGCCCTCTTGTGAGAAGAAGACAAGATGATGTCACTAGGGGTGTGCAGTATGAAGATAGGATCATAGCGTTCTTGCTCAACATTTTCATCTTCATTCTAATCTTTAACATGGCATCAAGAAGGTAAAATAGTCAAATTGATGTGAAGCATTTTACCATGCTCATTCTAACTTATAGGTCCATAAAATGTTTATCCACATCCATTAACTTGAGGTGACAACTTAGGCCCTTTATCTCCTTTCATTGTAAGGTCGTTTTATGGTATATTTTGTATCTAGTTTTGTCTCTCTTGACAGTTTGTCTAACTGTGTAGTGTTTAATGCTAATCTTTATTATGTATATAAGAGAAGGCCTTTTCCTTTGTTTATAATATTAAAAAAAAAAAACTTGAGGTGTCAATGACTTCCCATGCACTCCATAAGGAGAGACCCTCCAACGAGGTGGAAGAGTGGAAAACACAAAGTGGTTGCATGATGCACGTTGACTTCTTTCTTGTTCCCTTTACCCTTAATCTCTCCTCAAAGAAATCTAAGAGTGTCAAGAGGCACTTTACTAACGGTACAAAGGGCATTTCCCCAATGGCCAATAAGGGTGCGAAGGTGCTCCACCTCCAAGGCCACTTTTTCAGCTTGAACTTGAATATATAGCATGACATTAGATACAAAGAAAAGGCATTAAACGTTGAGCACCTTAACTTGGCATCTACATGACCCCTGTTAGATATATGTTAGACAAGTATTAGATAGTACATGCTCAACTTATGGTGCATAAAATTATGTATCCACACTAACATGTTCTATTAATAGACCCCACCCTAACAATACGACTATTCAATAATTGGTACATAACTATTGGTACCTTTCCTCAAGTAGTAATTTTGTTAGTAATAGAAACATATTTTTCTAAATATTCTTTATTATATATTGCATAATTTCTATCTTTCTAAAGTTGAAAGAGAATATCAATGTGGAAGATGCACCATATTTGCTTAAATTTTTCTAGGAGCATGGTTGAGTCTCCAAGCAAGACAATATGTCATGAAAAGGGTTATAGTCTAAAGGGTTTAAAAAATAAGTGAATCCATTTACAACCCTGATGAGCTCATACACAACCAAAATATGTGTTTGAGTGACTCATTTTGACTAAAAACATGGCATATGGGAATAGGGATCCCCATATGCGGTAATCTATCCCCAACAAACAAAACTTGGTACAAAGTGCACCATGCAAAGTGAACCTTTTTAGGCTCAACCACCATAGACTAGACAATGTGAAATCATATGCTTCAAGTGAAAGAGGAGTTGCTAAGGTTCCACTACCTAATGAACAACTATCAAGGGACGATATTGGTAGCAAGCTATGTGATCAAACATGCTTCATTTCTTCAAAAGAAACAAAGACCCTTTTTTCTAAGTGAATATGCAGATTTCATGGTCACAGTGCATCCCAAGTCCAAGTCACATGGGGGATCCCTTTAGGTTTGAATTTATTGAAGTGGCCTTGTAAATAATTATTTGTAAAATTCTTAAGTCTATTATGGTCCACTTTGGATATGGGGCTAGGGAGGAGACCTAGTGGACAACCTACTTAAACGGATTTAAGGCGGTTGTATGTGGATGTGAATTCACACATAACTATAGAATTGCATAACATAAAATTGAATCTAATAAATAAATGTGGAAATAACCATTATACATTAAACATAGGAGATTGGCATAATGGTGTCACTTCTATTCAATATAAAAAATAGGTAAAAGTACATGTGTAGAATGCACATAAAAATAAGGAATGCAAATTCATGTGATCAGAAAAGGACACACATTCTGATTAAGTTATCTAGAATGTGATGCCATTAGAACAAGCATAGAAAACAAATTCTCATGATCAGAGGTGTAAATATCCTAATTGATATATATATATATATATATATATATATATATATATATATATAATATTATTTTATTGTATATAATGATATATGTATCACCGTATAAAATTATTTATATATATTAATATATATTTATCTATATTCTATTATATTTTATATATATATATATTACTATATATAATAAAAAATATATATATAAAATATATATCTTACTATATATATTAAAACTATATTTATTATATATATTAATATATAGTATGAGATATATAGTTTATAATACATATATATATATATATATATATATATATATATATATATATATATATATATATATATATAATATAAATGATACTTCTGAAGGTGGATTAGAGGAGAAGAAGATGGCGCACGAGTGGGGAAAAAAAAGAAAGAAGCCCTCACTTTTGTAGTAGGGCTCGAGTGTAGGCATCCGAAGGTTGATTAACGGATTGTAGAGGAAGAAATTCATGCAACAATTGAATGGCTAGGGTTTTTTGTTGGTAGTGGAGCGGTAGGATTGGAAGATCAACATCAAGTTGAGACTTGAGAGGTTCTAGAAAGTCTGGAGAGGGTTAAGGAGTTGTAGATTGTGACACTCTAATTAACAGAGCAAAGCCCAAACCATTGGTCCCTGATCATGATGGGGAGGATGATAAGGCAACTAACAGAGGCATAAAAGGTTTTAGTGGATCAACTTTTCAAGTTTGGGATGGTTTGAAGATTGGTGAAGACAAGGAATTCATCTAAGAATCTACCAAACATTCTCAAGTTATTTCACTCATGGAAGAAAGGGCTCTTATCGACAAATTTGTAGGGAAATGGTCAGTGATTGGTGAAATTTAATCTTGCATGAAGGATAGTTGGGGAAAGGATATCAAGGTAAAATTCCTGTTGAAGGGTTTATTTACCATCATCTTTCCTAATTTAGACTTGAAAAATAAGGTTTTAAATCATTCTTTTTGGTCCATGAGAGGTGTTAGCCTCTGGTTTTAAAGATGGCGACCAAATTTTGATATATTTTCAGTGCAACAAGGTAGTTACCCAGTTTGGATAAGGCTTTATGGTCTCCCTTTGGAATATTGGGGCTTTGAGTGCTTATCAGCCCTAGGAAATCTCTTAGGATCTTTTTTGGAAATTGAACCTATTATGAAGAAAGGAATTTTGGCTTCTTATGCAAGGATTAGGATTTTAATGAATTTGGATGTTGCTAATCTTGAAAACATTCTCATTAAAACTCAAGGGCATTCTTGGTCTCAGTTGGTTGATATCAAAAATCTTCCTTTTAGGTGTTTCAATTGTAGATTTATTGGTCACCCTTAAAAAAACTTTATATAAGAAACCCTCGCTAGTTCCTTCTTCCAGAGTGGGGCAATTTTTGAAAGTTTGGAAACCAGTGGCATCCTCTTCTAGGGCTTTCCATTTATATAATACTAAAAAATTTTGGTTTAAGCAAGTAGATAAAAATCATGAGAAGGAAGGTAAGAATTTGGTTTCAGATCAAACTCATTTTCAAGGAAATTTGACTCCTTTCAAGGTAGATGTCTCTTAAAAATCTCAAGTAGACTTGGAACCTAATTCAATATTACAAAATGCCTCATGTATCAAAATTTTAAAAATGAAGGCCCTTCTAGACAAATTGGATAAGGGAGACGACTTATCTCCTAACTCGTTGACAAAAGGTTGTGAATTTATTTCATAATAGTCACAAACTATTAAATCCATTCTTCTCAAAGTTAGAGGAATTTGTTTTAGAGGAAGAGTTGAATTCCTATGAATTTATTTCCATTTCTTAGTCTCAAAGCTCCCTTCAAAAGCCTAATTGTGGGAAATTTAAGAAAAAAGGTAGAAAATCTACAAAGGAAAGTGTCACAGGGGAAATTTTAGTAGTTAAGCAAGGCACTCTTTCTAAATTCTTTAGACCCGAGAAGCGGGATGTGGAAATACTCCCTCAATCTAAATGTAGCTTATCTCTTGGAATGTTAGGGGCCTCAATAGCCCTAACAAAATATGCTTGGTTAAGCATTTGTTCTTTTCAAAAAATCATGTTGTTTTTTTAATTCAAGAAACTAAAAAAAAATTGGTTAAAGCATATAGTTTGATGGAACTTGGTTGGAAGATATGGAACAAGTCCTTTGTTAAAGCTACTAGGGCTTTAGGGGGCTTGATGTTTTGTGGGTTCTAGCCAAAGTTCAAGTGAAAATGTTGGAGGCTGGAACTAATTGACAATTTTGTAAAATCACTTGTCTCAAGACTGATTTGAGTTTCTTTCTCTGTAATGTGTATGGCCCTAAAGAGTCTAATAGTAAGTTTTTATTATGGAAAGAATTGTCTGCCTTCTTATCTCATTTTGTTGGCTTGAAGATTGTGTTGGGTGGGGATTTTAATGCCCTTTTATCTTCTTTGGAAAAATGGGGTGGTAGATCATTGGTAGCTTCTTGTAATATGGACTTTATTCAATTTTTTTCTGATAACGAGCTTCTGGATATTCAACCAAAGCAGGGGTTGTTTACTTGGAATAATAAAATAAGTGATGAGAAAAATATTATGGAGTGTTTGGACAAGTTTTTGGTTTCACACAATTGGATGTCTCAAAATTGGATCATGGAAAGTTTCATTCTTCTTTTTTCAGGTTCAGATCACTTCCCTATGGATTTTTGTGTCAATGTTGATCATCCACCTAATCTTTGTCCCTTTAAATTTGAAAAGATGTGGATCCAGGATCCCTCTCATCCAAGTCTCATGGAAGTTTGGTTGAAGAATTTCCATATTCAATCTGGCTCTCTAATATTCAGGATGGCCAAAAAGCTTCCATTTATTAAGTGGTGTCTCCAACATTCGAATATCAATTATTTCAAAAACATTTTTCAGGAAAAAATTTGTGTTGAAATAGACCTTAAGAATATCAATTGGATGATCTCTAGAGTAGGGATGGATCTCTTACTAGCTAGAAAAGCATTTGTTGGCTAAGTACGAGGAATTACTGTAGAGGAGATTTTTTTTGGAAACAAAAATAAAAAATAGATTGGATGAAAGAAGGTGATAGAAACTCTGCTTTTTTTCATAGTTCTATTAGAAGCAATCATAATGTCTCTCACAAATCAAAGATTCATTCTTCTAAAGGAAAAGTTTTGGACACTCAGATATTTGGAGTGAGGTTGTTAACTACTTTAGTAAGTTGCTTAATGATGACACAACATCATATCTTATAGCTCAGAATGACAACCTCAAATATATTCCTAGTATGGTTTCTCTTGCTCAGAATGAGAAACTCTTGGTCCCTTTCTCTCAAGAGGAAGTTAAATTTGTGGTTTTTGCTATGGAAAAAGATAAAGCTCCAGGACTTGATGGTTTTTCTACGGTGTTTTATCAATTTTTTTGGGATCTTATAAGTGAAGAGGTACTAAAAATGGTTGAATAATGTAGAATGAGAAGAAAGGTAATACTTGATCTTAATGTTATTTTTATTTCTCTTCTTCCAAAAGGGGATATTCAAGAAAACTTTAGTGATTTTTGGCCTATCTCTCTTTGTAATATGGTTTAAAAAATCATTTCTAAAGTAAAGGCGACTATACTCATAACTATTTTGGATTCTTTGATCTCAAAAGAATAAGTTGGTTTTGTTTTAGGTAGGAATATTCAGGAGGGTATTATTATTGCCCATGAAATAGTGCATTCTCTAACTACTACTGGAAGGAAGGGTATGTTGCTCAAGCTAGATATCAGCAAAGGTTATGACAGGGTTTATCAGTGTTTTGTAATTAAAGTTTTAGAAAAAATTTGGTTTGGAAAAGACTGGTGTGATTAGGGTTTTATCTATATTTTTGGTCCTAAATATTATATTTTGATCAATGGAAGTCTAACTGGGTTTTTTGAATCTACAAGGGGTATTAGACAACAAGATCCTCTTTTTCCTTTTCTTTTTATTATGTTGGTTGAGGCTTTGGGTCGAGTGGTGAAGTAAGTTAAGGAAGACTCTTTTTATAGGGTATTCAAGTTTTGAAAGGCTTGGAAAATCTTACTTATCAACAATTTGCTAATGACGCTTTTCTTTTTTGTCAAGATTCTGTGGATGAAGCTCAAGTTATCAAATCTATTCTTTCCATCTATGAATCTACCTCCGGCCAAATGGTCAAAGTTAGAAAATCAAAAAAAAAATGTCAATTGTTTAGAACAATAACAATAGGCTATCTCCTTGCGTTTATGTTTTATATTAGAAAGTTGTCATCTAAATATCTAAGAGTTCCTATTTTTTTTGGGATGGCCAAAAGCATTAAATGGGAAGGATTAGTCAATTCTTTTAAAGCACGTTTGGCTTCTTGGAAAGGAAGACGACTGATCGTGGTTAGTCATATCATTCTCATAAAGTCTATTCTAAGTTCCCTTCCTATATATTGCCTCTTTGTTCTTCAAAACACCATGCCACATTGTTAAGTTTTTAAACCAAATCATGAAATATTCTATATGGAAAGGTAATCAGATCAAGAAGAAAATCCCCTTGATAAAATGGGATAGGGTTTGTAAAGTTAAAAAGATGGGACGAGATGGTGTGAAAAATTTGAGTCTCCAAAATAAGGCTCTTAGAAATAAACTTGTTTAGGGAATGCTTTCAAAACCCAATTCTCTTTGGTGTAGGCTTTTGAGATGTAAATATCTTGATTTGAATAACCCCTAGAGTGTGGTTTATATTACTAACCCCCCAAAAAGTTCACACTTTTGTAGTTTTTTGTTGAATTGTAAGTCTTTGATTTCAGAGCATGTTTCTTAGACCATCAATAATGGTCAAACAATGAAGTTTTGGGAAGATTCTTGGAATGGACCTTTGGTTGATATTTTGCTTTTGGAGGAGGCTAGGTGTATTCTTACTATTGCATGGGGTGGTTATTGAGAACTATTTGGAACTTCATCAGAATAATGGACTATCCTCTTGGGTTTAGAAGAATTTTAAGGCTTTAGCGATCCCAATTGAGCAACACTTGCATTTAGTTGATTATTTGAATAATCAAAAGGTTTCATTAAACTCCAAGGAGGACTCGCTTCACTAGATTAGAGCCAATTCAGGATTTTATTCAGTGGATCTCAACTATTAGATGGCAGAGGTTACTAATGATATGATGAATTGGGTAAGATACTTATGTTAGGACAAGATTGGGCTTTAGAAAGTAGGGGCATTTACTTGGCTTGCAATCTAGAACCATATCCTCACATAAGACATGATAGACAAAATCAATTTTCATGGTCCTATACATTGCATTCTTTGCAAAGCTGAAGAAGAAATAACCAATCATCTTCTTTATGTGTGTCCCTTTGTTGCCTAGTGTTGGGCTTGGTTATGATATAAACTAGAATGGTCTTAGGCCTAACCACCCTCTTTGTTTATTGCATTCTCTTATTGGCCTATTGGAGATTGTAAGAATTCTCTATATGGTATTTGGTGAGTTAGTCTTATTATTCTTATGTGGATGATTTGGAAAGAAATAAATCAACAAATCTTTGAAGGGAAAGAAAAACCTCTTGTTGCATTTTTAAAAGATTTAGAGGTTACAATTTTAGAAGTGATCTCTTCAGAGATCAAACATAAGAATGGTTGACTTTCTGATTGGGATATGAATATGTGTTCTAAATGGAGGCTTATTGGTCACCCATTTATTAATGGGGCATTAGTAAGCTTAGGTAAAAGTGTTAGAAAGGACAAGACTATATAGATTCCTCCTCCTCTAGGGTGGTTTAAAATAAATTTTGATGGAACCTTAAGGGGAAATTCATGTGCTTCTGGAGCATGTTGTATCATAAGGGACTGTAGTGGCTCTTTGATCAGGGTAGTTTCAATTAAATTATTGGATGGCACCAACAATGAAGTTGAATATTATGCTCTTTCAATCGGAATTGATCTAATAATTCAGTGTAAAATTGACAATCTTGTAATTGAAGGTAATTCTCAAATCATGATCTCTACTCTTAAGAAAGGCAATCATTTCCTCGAATTTGGAAAATATTTTGTTTAATATTTGGGATCGCTTGGATAATTTTTCATCTTGAGAATGTAAGGACTGCTATAGAGAAGCCAACTCAATAGCTAAGTTTTTAGCCAACTACATGATTGATCAAAGGGAAGATATGCAGGTGGACAACCATAGATCCTCTTGGGAAGACTTTCCCAATATTATTTCTATTAATTTGGGCATTATATATATAAATATTTTTAAAAATAATAATCAAAAGCTATTAATTATTCTTCAATTATGGTTAGTTATGACCATAATTGGATTTTTATCCCACCATTGGTTTTTAGGTGGCATCATTTCCTCATAATGGCATTCCCTGTGTGAACCAAGGTGGTGATCGCTCTCATTTATGGCACAAGAGGTGAAATGATGTGCCTTGGCCATGTTTTCACATTTTAATTGCACCTAGATTGAGTTTAGGCTTTCGTGTGTGTTTAGTTTTTCATCACCATGGAATGTGAGGTGGATTTGGTGCTTGGGACTCTAGTAGTCTATGATAGAAACTTGGAAAGAGAAATGGCATCTGATGATAGTATTTCTGAAGCTCGACTCAAACACATTTTTTGGGTCCCTATCAAAGAAATCTTGTAGGACATATTGGCAATCTTGGAAGATGATTATATGGCACACTGCATGCACAATATACTTAATTATATGGTGGCCACCATGTTTGCAACTGAAATTATGATTCTAATGGTGGATAATGTAGTGGTCTCTAAAATTATGGAGTTTTTTGTGATGCCCAACCAACATCTTGGTCTCATGGAGGAGCTTGGAAGGGTGGTTTTGGGCCCTTTTCCCAAATTACCTTTTTCTGACTCAAATTACATTGGTTTGGTGCCACTCTCAGCTTTCAAAGCATTGGAGACTCGTTTCATGGTTTTGGTTAGTTTTTTGGAGGAAATACAAAAGGTCTATGATAATGAATGTATAGAGGGTTAGTTATTGACTATGACACCTATGGCTCATCTCAAAATCCCTATTCTAGAATTGACTTAGTGGAAGGATGTTAGACACAATCGAGCCCATGTGGATGTAGTGAAGTTTTTGAAAAAAATGGTACTCTAGGCCATGGTTGCTACTCCTTCCTGGTTGGCAGTGACTAGATGGGCGATTATGATGGCTATGTAGGGACGTTTGGCAAGCAATCATGCATAAGCTTTAGTGGGAGGTGTCAAATTTAGGCTTTGGGGTTTGATGAATAAAGCGGCTAGGAGCTTAACATTAGTTGGTGTTCCCATCAAGGAGGTGGTTGTTCTAGATGATAAGGATGACATTATTTGATCATTGTGGGGATGTACTTTTTTTGTAAACTTTATAGTTTTTCCTTTCATCTTGATTGGTAGTATTTCAAAAAAAATTAGACATTTTTTATTTTTCGTATGTCTGTTTATATATATGGTTGCTTTTTGACACACCAGCTAGACTAACCTTGCATTGGTTCAGGTCAACAACTTTGATTAGCTTTTTATTTTAATCAAGGTAACCATTTTTTGTGATAATTTCTATATATGGGTAGGGGACCCATTAAAACCCAATATCTATCCATATATATAACCTTATTATTTTTTTATAGGTGATGACTTTTGTCTGGGACATGGACTAGTTAAGGACATAATTGGGGCCCTGTATACTAAATATTACCATATGTATATGAAAAATTATCAACAACGGCCACTACCGACCTCAAGAATAACCAACATCCATTAACGACCTTAAGAGTTCAATCAATGGCCACAATTGACCTCATATGCCTTTATTGAGATTTGAACCTGGGTAGGGCTTGAAACAACCAAGCCACTTTAAACAACTCACCCACATCTCATTGACATATATATATATATATATATATATATATATATATAGTAAACATCTTATCAATGAGATGTGGATGAGTTGGTAAAGTGGTTTGGTTGTTTCAAGTCCCATCCTTCAAATCTCATTAAAGTATATGAGATGGGATACGACCATCATTGGTATTCTTGGACTAGTTATTATTATTGTTGGTATTCTTAGGTCAGTTGTCGTTGTTTGTTAGTATTCTTGGGCTAATTGTAGTTGTGCATATTATTGGACTGGTTGTGGCCATTATAGATATTATTGGGCCAGTTGTGATCATTGTTGGTATTCTCTGACTGGTTATTATTGTTATTGATATATGTGGTACATGTTATGGATGATCACTTGAGAATCTGGGCCCCTTATTATGTCCCAAACTGATTCATAGCTCTAGTAAAAAAAGAATACTAATAAATAATAATCTTATTATATTATATATATAATATTATATTATATATATGATATTATATTATATTATATCTATAATATAGTAAGATTTATATATAATTATATATAAATCTTACTATATATATATAATTTTATTATACATATATGTAAACACCTAAATTTCATTTAGTATCAAAATGCACTTAAATCTATTTAATAATTCTTCTTAAATTAATAATTCACATTTCCTTCCAAATTCAAATAATTGAATAATTCAAAATATTGAATAAATTAATTATGTACAATTAAATCCTTATCTTAAATAATAAAATCTAGATTTTGCATCTCATCCAAATATCTCCCACCTTTTTCTCCCTCATCTTAATCAAATCTAAAAAATTATCAACCTCTTATGACTCATCCCCTGAGTTGTCAAGCAAATTGATTTAGTCTTGTTGAGTCAGCTAACCAACCCCATGCCTTTTTCAACCATTTTGAAGTGGTCTTCATCCTCATGGGTGAGGGATCATTCAATACCATTGATCATTTAGATCATTGAAAAATTCCAAATGATCCTCCACCATTGGATCCTTCTCCAAACATTTATAAAAACACTTGCAAATCTCGACTTTCAAGAGTGTACAAAATCTATAGATCACATCACACAATTAGGATATTAGAGCTCTACACACAAGCAAATCAAAACAAATCAAGGTGAATCAAAGACTTCTTTTTTCACCAAATTTTTTCCCATTCTCTTCTGCATTGGAGGAGTGAGCACCACATATTTTAAAGAGAAAATCAAATGTATATCACAATGGTGAAAGCTTGTGCATTCAAAGCATAAAGTTTGTGATTATTATTTTTTGTGTTTATTGATCTATCATAGTTTGAATTTAGCTTAGATTAGAATTAGTTTAATTTTTTTGCATGTCTAAATTTAGTTCATATATTTTTGGCACATCCGGTGGGACCTTTCCCACATTTTTTTATATTTTGATCATCATTTTTGCATTTAGATAACATTTTTCTTTTGATTTTTATGGTTTATATTTGAATTTTGCTGAGAGTTGGTACAAGCTATAGGTTGCTATTAGTTGTTTTCTATTGACTATGTGCATTCCTTTGCGTAGCAACAAATTTAGAAGAAAAAATAGCAAAATTATAGACCAAAATAGTGAAATTGTCTTGTTTTTGCCCTTTTCTATGTTTTCTATTTTTTCTGTAGGGTTAACAACATTTTTGTCAAGAAATAGTGATTTCATCATTACTTGCAGTGATTTCATTATTGTCAATAATGAATTCATTATTACCCATAACAAAATTGCCTTTTTTTGTAGTGAAATCATCATTACCTGCAGTGAATTCATCTCTTTTAGCATCGAATTTATCACTGTTGGTAGAAAAATCATTTCTCTTTTTAGTGAAATCATCTTGTAAACATGGGTCTATTTATTTTCTACTTTCTACTTTCTATCTTTTTTTTGCATTGATTTTATTACAACTTCACTTTTCTTATCTGTCTGTGTAACAATGATTTCATAACAAAGAGGTGTTTTTTGCTTTGTTTTCATGGTTTTTTACTTGTTCTATTGTAGATTACCTTATTCTTAGCCAAAACAAACATTATAACAACTTGTTTGCAGAATGCTTGCCAAAGAGAATCAGCAAAAAGAATCAATAAAAAGCCAATTTCTTTTTACTAATGATTTTCATTTTTGTTTTCAAAATTCTTAGTAATTATATCACTTTTTGTTTAATTATTTTTGTGTATGGTTTTGGAAATCATGTATGTTCTTTTTTTAGTGTTACATTGGTAAAGATACTTGAAAATCAGAAATATAATTCCTTAATCATCTATGTTACCCAAGTAATATCCGTGTATGCTCTTTTCTTGACATTACATTAGTGAAGAAACTCAGAAATCAGAAATAGATATTTACTTTTATTTTATTTTTTTTAGGGGCTCTATTAACCATGGATTTCACCACCACATAGTAGGTCAAACCCAATTTACCAATAGGGTATATACATCGATATCTAGCTTTTTTAATCACTCAAGTAGTTATATGTTTTAAGCACACCATGACATGAGGGGATTTCATGTTTCAATACCTAAGGTTTCAAAAATTGACTCAAAATATGATATCATTGATTATCAATACACTAAGACCCCTACGACTATGTTGGGAACTTTGAGATAAGATCCAATAGTGTGCATTTACTTTATCAATTTCTTCTACATTTTCCCTCTTAGATAAGTTTGTTTAAACCTTAAGTTTAAGATATCCTCTTTTATCATTCAAATTTGATGCATCAGTTATTGATTAACACTAAGAAACAACATTCCACACACCCTCAAAATTAGATTCAATGGGCCATGGGAATGGTAGGATCCTCCATTGTTAGTGCCTTGAAATATTAGGTCGTAATTGAGAACACCAACAAGTCAGTGACAATGGAAGGCCCAATAGTTGTTCACAACCTTCATCATAGTTTTTCACCCTTTATGTGTAATTTTTTTTATTTATTTAGAATAAAAATTTTGTTTGTTGTTTTCTTGTGTTTACCACGTGCTAAAAATTCTTATTTGAAAACTAATTTTTTTAAAATCACATCTTAAAATTAAGTCTTCATATCAAATGCTTAAAATAATTGGTTCAAGAATTCAAGTTTCTTGCTCAACCTTTTTATTCGTATTGTTAATTTAGAACATCTTTTCCCTTTGATTCACTTTCATTTTTTTCCCCCCATCATGCTTATTACTTGACAAATGGCCATGTTAAATCCTCCTAATTCAAGGGCAAAACCTTTTGGTAATGACCCCTTTCCATTCCCTGGTCAAGAGCATCATGTAGAGATACATGAAATAACCAAGCATGAAGAAGAGGAGGGAGGGGCTTACCAAGATGAAGGTATCCCCAAAGCTACCCAACCTCTACCTTCCCTAGATGAATATATCATGTCCAACAAAAATGAAGTATTCCTTCACATCTTAGGCTTTGGTGCAAAGTTCCCATCCAATTTTGATGTACATAATTTGTAATATCTAATTGCAAGCAAAGAGCCTTCTTCTTCCAATCCCAATCAACAAGGCTCTTTAGAGGGAATTAATTCTCTCATTCCTTCCTCAAAATCTCATCCCCAAGTCTCGTAAGACAAAGGGAAAGCTATTTCACATGAGGAGTCATCCCAAACAAGTCATGTTTTTTCCATCGAAATCCATGCAAATCAAAGAAATTAAGAGATTATGAACTTTCAATCTCATCAATCAAATAATCCCTTAGGTAATCCCAGTATGAATGTAAATATGAATTTACCTTCAAAACACCATCCAAATAATCCAAATTTGAATAGGGCTTCAAACTCATCAATCATGTATTCCACCAATTAAAACTTGAATCTTACTTCAAATTTGCCCATTATGCAACAAAATCATCCAAACTTTAATATGGGTCTCCCATCTATATCAGTCTAATCAATCAAAATTTGATTACATCAAATTTGGGTATACACCCAAAATCACAAGGTTATAATCAAATTAATCTAAGTGCAAATCTTTATTCAAACTCATCAATCAATCCAAACAAGACCAAAACTCACCAATCATATCTAATCCAAACCAAAGCTTGAATATCTATTTTAGCTTGCCCAATCAATCATTAAATCCTAGTTTGAATGATGCTTCATGCATATTTAATAATCTAAGTATAAATCATAGTGTACCAAATCATTGTTGCTTGGATCAGCTCTATCCAATCAAAATCCCAATACTAACTCAAACCAAAATCAAACACAATCCAATCCCAACCTTAACTTTAACAATCCCAACACAAATTCTAGTTTAAACTTTAACCAAAACCAAAATAACCCAATCCAAAATCAAAACCAAACTAATTCAAATCAGGTTTTAATCAATTTATTTTAAACTCTCACATGCTTAAACAACAAAATAATCCAAATGTGTTTAACCAAACAAGCTTTGGTCAAAATACCAATTACAATCCAATAAACTTTAGCACTAACACATCAAACAATCCAAACTTTAACACAAGTAAAAACTAAACAAGTTCAAGTTTTACACAAAATTCCAATCTTGTTTTTAACCCAAATCCAAACCCAAATCAAACCAATTTTGTTTTTAACCCAAACTCAAAACAAATAAATTTTTGTACTAATCAAAATCTAGGTTATAACCCCAATACTTTTTCCCAACCTCAACTGCAACAATCAACCTCATAATAATTTTAATCAAAACATTCCCCAAAACACATATCAATTTAAAAACCAACCACCTAATCCATTAGATCAAATGGACAAACTATCCACTTTTATCATGCAAGAATTTCAAAATATAAAAGATAGAGTCCAAGGCTTGCAAGATGGCTCTTATAATGGGCAAAAACAATTTAAGTTTGAGGAAATTTGTTCATATCCCAAAGTGATTACACCTTTTCCCAAATATTTTAAACTCCCAAAATTTGATAAGTACAAAGGTAAAAGAGATCCCATGGAACATCTAACAAGCTTTTAACACGCATGTGCAGATGTTGCTTATAGTAACAAATTCATGTTGCATTTATTTCCACAAAGCCTTAGGGGTCAAGCCCTTGAATGGTTCAGAAGACTCTCAAAAGGATCCATCTTCACTTTCAAATACTTATCTAAATTTTTTGTCTATCACTTCTCTTATAATATTGAAAAGGACTTGACCACTCTAGACTTTCATAATACCAAACAACGAAATAGTGAAACTTTTGTTTCTTTCCTTCAAAGATGAGGAGCAATGGCAAGCCATTTTACATGGTCATTTCCAAAAATAGAGTTAGTGTATTTTTTTAAGAACAACTTAAACTTAGATTTTGGACATCACTTATTACTTCTTTGCCCATGATCTTTTGCTAAGATTATTGAAAAAGGAATTCAAGTGGAAAGAACTTTGATCAATAGGAGTATAATTAAAATCTTTAAACTAGACATTAACAATTCCTCAAAACCAATAGACAAACCCAAATTCTTTACCAAAAATAAAAATATTGTTGGAGATGGTGTAACTGATGTAAAATAGATATAAAATCCACAAACACAAACATATAACCGATCAACTCACAACATCACAATTGCTAGTGGGAAACCAAAACAAGGGAGACCAAAACGTAAGTTCACTTAAATGGGTGACACTTATGAATATGTTTTATGAAAGATGGCTCATGAAAACATGATTGTGTGGCCAAACACAAACCCTTTTGAAGATAATATTTCCAAACCCTATTAGTATAAAGAGGATGAATACTATGAATACCATCAGATCATAGGCCATTCAACAAAGTGATGCATGCACCTAAAACATGTTCAAGATCTTATTGATAAAGGTGAAATAGCAGTTAAAATGTCATCATCAAAACAATCTAACAACCATAAATTAGGGATATACCAAGACCCATTACCTAATCATGAGCAAGGTAAGGGTAAACAAAGACAAGAACAACTAGAATCAAGTAATGTTAACCAAGCTAGTCATCCATTTGATTCTATAATCAATAGCATTGATATGGTACATAGATATGTTAATGCTATCACTTTACCAAAGTATGAATGTGCCATCACCACAAGATGTGAAAATATTACCCCACCAAGTGCATCTCCCTATAATGTTGAACATAAGTACAACATTATAGATCATATTGAGAAAACACTGACCAATATCTCCATTTTATACCTTCTCAAGACCTCCCTCATGTATAAAGTTATTTTTTATAAAGTATTTTAGGAGTCCAATGTTTCTCAAAAAATTAATCCCACAAAATTCCAAGCGTTAATAGGTTCTTTGACAATAAATAATCAAGTAACATTTGATCATTCTGATGTTTCCCCTTTAGGTTCAGAGCATAACCTCTCGTTGTATATAGAGGTTACTATTTATAGGCATAAGGTAAAAAGGGTTTTTATAGATAATGGTTCAACCCTTAATCTATGTACACTAAGACTCATAAAACATCTTGGGTATTTAATAACAACACTAGAGGCAAATATCATAATAATAAAGGCATATGATAATAATGAATGTTAGTGTATCCACATAATCCATCTTCCTTTAATGTTAGGGTCTATCATTAAGGAAACACTTGTTTATGTTTTCGATCTTGATTTACTATACAATATACTCCTTGGATGCCCATGGATCCATTCCATGAATTCCATCCCATCCACTCTTCATCAGTGTTTGAAATTCTCCCATGCAGGAATGGAAGTAACTATTCAAAGTGATCCTCATCCCTTCCAATATTGAAAACTATTGGAATGTAAATATCAAAAATCCAACTATCTACCAGTCATCGAAGACATTTTTACCCTCGTTGAGGATTATCATTCATTTGAAAACTATGTCAATCTTGAAATTTTATTTCAAACACCTCCCCTTGGTGGTTGGATTAATACTCCAACTCCTTCCATATCCATTGAAAAAGCATTAACCAATGACATATAAAACTCACCATCCATTGAGAAAGCTTCCAAAAATCCATCTATTGAGTAAACTTCCAATAATCCATTTGTTGAGCAAGCTTCCAATAGTCCATCCATTGAGCAACTATCCAATCCGTCGTCTAACAAAGCATCCTCTTCCACTTTTTCTAATTTTAAAATCATTGATTGAGGCATGAATGAGTACATCATTCAATATTTTTATACAAGCACAATACATGCCAATCCAAATGAATATGGCAGACCAAACCATCTAAAGGATAAAATAATGGTTAAAAGCTCAATCAAACAAAATTTAGTGAAGGAGGCCTCCTTTTTGATGAGCATATTGATGATTCAAATAATTCTTGGATTTATTATGATGAATTAGCTACTTGTTTTTCCCATTGAAAAATCCATCATGTATAAAATAATGATATACAAGGGCAATGGTCTTGGTCTCAATGAACAAGGTGCCATTGAACTAATAAAACTAAAATCCAATGAAAGGAAGTATGGTCTAGGATTTAACCCACTTAACGTGCATCCAACAATCTCCCAAAGTGACTCTTCTAGTGAGTTAGAAGATGATTCTTTAGACAATGAGATGGGTTCCATCCTTAGCCATTTTAAAGAGCTAGCCTTTACCAATCTTTTCCATGAAAATGTTGTTCTAACACTTGACCTACCATATCCTTCTCTCATCTAATGGGACCAATAATCTATACCAAAACCCAACCATTTTCAAAATGATGAAGCTATATCTAAGTTATTGAGAATCATGGATCAACTTCTTGCAAGTGATCATAAGAAAGGTTTTCTAATATAACTAGCAGAATCTACATATTTTGGGTGACATAAATTGTCACTCTATCAATTTTACATCTACATCAAAAAAGAAGAACTTGAAGAATATTTTCATCTTCCTACACCACCCCTAGCTTATAAAGATGAATCAAGTCTACTTGTTGAGGAAACCATTCCTGTAAACATCGACATTGAAGCTTATCCAAAGATTGTAAAGCTTATTACATCACTTGATCAAGAAGACAAGGATATATTTACATTGCTGATTCATGAGTTTTAAGATGTATTCACATAGTCTTATGCGAATATGCCAGGGTTAAATCTCTAAATAGTAGTTTACCACCTTGTGGTGCATCTTGATGCAAAACTAGTTAAACAAAAGCTTTAAAAATGCATCCCAAGATCGCACTACTAGTAAAGGAAGAGCTAAAGAAATACTTGGTTGTAGGTTTTATATGCCCCATTAACTACTCAAATTGGATATCAAATATTGTACTAGTGTCAAAAAGACTTGAGGGGATTAAAGTATGCATGAACTTTCATGATATAAATAAAACATGCTCAAAGTATGACTTTCCATTACCTAATATAGATATGATAGTTGATTCAACTACAAGCCATGAGATGCTATCTTTAATGGATGGTTTTTTAGTCTACAATTAGATAAAAATTATTGTCAAAGATCAACATAAAATAGCCTTTATAATTCCATGGGGGACATTTTGTTATCAGGTGATGCCTTTTGGGTTAAAAAATGTTGGGGAAACATATCAGAGGGCATTGTTCATTATCTTTCATGACATGTTTAATGATATTATAGACGACTATGTAGATGACATTTTGGCTAAATCTAAATCTAGGATAGATCATCCTCAACCGATTTTCCATATTTTTGAATGCATGTGAGAATACAAAGTGAGGTTAAATCCAAAAAAATGTGTGTTTGGTGTCACATCATATAATTTGTTAGGATTCATTGTTTTACAGTGTGACATTGAAGTTGATCCTTCAAAAGTTTTAGCTATCATAGATATGCCTCCACCTAAAAATCTTAAGCAACTTAGAATTTTACAAGGGAAGATACAGGCCATCAGAAGATTCATTTCTTAGCTTGCAGATATCTATCACCTATTTACCTTTTGTTGAAAAAGGATAATCCTATTACTTGGACCAAATATTGTGAAAAAGCATTTAATAACATCAAGCAATATCCTTCAAACCCACCAGTGTTGATGCCACTAGTTTTAGGTATACCTTTTTAGTTGTACATCTTAGCTACTCAATATGCCCTTGGAGCATTGTTAGCACACCTTGATGATCATGGAAAAGAATGAGAAGTCTAATACTTGAGTATAACAAGGATATCCTATGAGTTAAATTACTCTCAACTAGAAAAAGTTGGTCTTGTTGTTTTTTGCTTCCCAAAAACTATGACATTACATGCCTACCAATGAAATAAAAATCATCACCAAAATTGACCCTCTTAAATATATCCTATCCAAAATTGATCTAATAGGTACGATGGCTAAGTGGGTTATGATTCTTAGTGAGTTTGGTTTAGAGTATGTTAACCAAAAGGCAATCAAAGGATAAGTTCTAACTGATGTATTGGTAGAATAACCACTCAATGGTAAGGCACCTCTCATTGAAGAATTTCTAGATGATGTAATCATGTCTATAGATGAATCCTTAATTTGGCAACTTTTCTTTGATGGCTCTTATAGAAATCATGTCTCAAGGGTAGGCATCTTATTGGTGACAACTGAAGGGGATTATATTCCTAAGTCATTCTAATTTGAATTCCCTTGTATAAACAATATAACAAAATATGAAGGTCTCATAACAAGCCTCAATATGGAAATTCAGTGGGGAATCCAACATCTCCTTATTTTTGGTGATTCCAAGCTCATCATCAATCAATTAACTAATGAATTCCAAGCATGTGATGATAAACTAATACCTTACAAGAGAATGGTGGATAACTTGAAAACATATTTTGAATACATCCAATTCCAACAAGTGCATAGAATAAAAAATTGAGCAATAAATGCTATGCCAATAATTAGATCCTTACTAGACTTAAGAACAAAACCTAACAAATTTTTGGTTGAGTATTTAAAGATGCCTACTTATGATACACCATAATCAAAATGGTTTGTGAGGTGGTTGGTCCTACTTCTCCATGGTACTCCAATGTCTATATATACCTTCATAACCATACCCTTCCATCTAATTTATCCTCTAACCAATGAAAATCCTTTATTTAACCCACATCCCACTATACAATCCTTGGTAACACCATGTATCATTGAGGCTATTATGGAACACTTCTACACTATTTAAATTTTGAAGAGTCTACTTCAACAATTAGAGAATTTCATGAGGGAATTTGTGGAGCACATTCAAGTGGTATGGTCCTTGCAAATAATATTCTTCGAGTTGGTTATTATTGGCCAATAATGGAATATGATTCATGTGCCCATGTCAAAAAATTCATACCCTATCAAAATCATGGTGATCTTATCAATAGTATTTCACAAGCTTTACAACCTATCACAACACCTCGGCCATTTTCCACATGGGGGTTAGACCTCATTGGGAAAATAAATCCTAGTTCTTCTAATAGACATAAGCACATTATAACTGCAACCAAGTATTTTACCAAGTGGATAGAAGCAATGCCACTTACCTATGTGACTCGAAAGTAAATTTCCAAGTTTATCCTTAACCACATTATCTGTCATTTTGGTATTCCCTCCACTCTCATTTCTGACAATGGAAAATATTTCAAAAATAAAGATGTTAAGACTCTTTACCACACCTATCATATCAATCACAGATGGTCCACTCCTTATCACTTGTAAGGAAATGACCAAGCTGAGGCAACAAACACAAATATTCTATGCATTCTTAAGAGAGTTGTCAATGAGGTTGGTCATGACTTGAATACTCAATTATATCCTACCCTTTGGTCATATCACACTAGTATCTGCACACCTATGAGGGCAATCCCTTATTCCCTTGTTTATGGTAGTGAGTCTATTTTTCCCATAGAGGTTGAGATTACATATTTGTGAATATCATTACAAAAAATCATAGATGAAGAATCATATTGAACATCAAACCTAAGTGAACTTGACCTCTTGGATGAGAAATAATTTAATCATTTAAACTACCTACAAGTTTATTACAATCACCTTTGTTGTAGCTATAGTAAATAGATTAAATCTAGGGAATTTACAATCATATATCTTATTCTCAAGGAGAATCAATGAAACACTAATGTTTAAAGAGAGAAGAAGGGAAAATTTAAACCTACTTGGTTAGGTCCATACAACATTATTTCTAAATATGGACCAAGAACTTACAAATTATCCATTAAAGATAGAGAGAGATTGATGAATCTATGAACATCATGCACCTTAAAAAAATCTATTCTTAAATTGGTTCTATATGCTATTATTGGTATATCCAAGGTCAAAAATTAAAAAAATCAAAACAAAAAAAATAAAATAATAATAACAAAAAAAATAATAATGTGAGTGTACATAGATCATCCAAATGTGAAAACTAGTTTACTGGTGCTTTGGATAAGTAACAAGGTAAAAACTAGGTTCTTGGCACCATGTGTAAACCATTGTCATAACTACCCTAATTATTTGGGGGTATCATCCTTCAGTCATCCATTGTATATTTCCATGTGTGTCATTTTATGAATTGTTAGTTGTTTATCTTATAGGATGCTAAAGTTCGAGGTTGTTATTGCTTTTATGTAAACCTACATTCTTGCTCATGATTACAAAAAACATATTATACCTTATTTCTCAGAATACCAAATATAAAATAAAACAAAAAAATCTTAAAAATACCAAAAAAATCATAAGCCATAACAAACAATCAAAAAAATAAAAAACAAAGCCAACACATTTAAATCTCAACACATATATCTTCCACATTATTGTATGTTCTTAGGTGGGTCACTCGTGCATCCTTTTTATCACAACATTTAACATGCTTCATCAATCATCCCCTTTCTCATCACTTCCTGTATTGGGAGAACTACATCTGACCTGATATACCCACATAAATTTTATCTAGGATGGATTATGTAGGCATCACTTAGAGACATGGGGTCTCTAGGGTCATCTCGACCACTGCCTTCCTCATCATCCATTTCTTTAAAAGTGTATTATCTCATCCTTTGGTTTGTCCCTCACTTGTTTGATTCTTAGCTTTGCTCTTGGCTATAATTATTTAGTCTTTCAAACATTTCCACTTTTGTCCTTGTTTGTTTTTTTATTATTGTCATGTTTATTTTCTATCCTTAACCATTCACTTGGTTATTTTTATCTATTTCTTTATCCTTAGCCATTAAGTTGGTTATTCCACTTCATTTTTCTCTCTAGTCATTCCAATGGTTATTTTTCTATCTTTTATCAAGTATGTTCAAATTTTGAGTTATTCTTTGTTTTTTTCTATGTGCCATTCTTGTTTCCATTTCTTGCAAATATAACATTGTCATTTGGATTACATTTGTTTGCATTAACATTTTGTGTGTGTTCTAATCACTAAGATTAATATTTTATTTTTTCTTTTTATTACTGTTTTCTATGTGTTTATCAAGATTATTTTGTGAAATGCATATATAGTATGGTTATGAATATATCATGATGTACTTTGCTCAAACACAATTTATTCTTTCCTTTTTGTTCAAATTCTTAAAACATCAACATTCATCATGATTATTCAATATCATTGGTGGTAATCTATTTTATGTTATATTAAATATCGAGTTGCTAAAAAAAATTAAATATTGTTGGACATCCAATGCAAAAAATGGAAATAAAATATATGCAACAATGTCACAGTCTACATCCATGCATATTATCCAATCATATGTCAGTCATACATCCATAATAACTTTGCTAAAAAAAATTAATACATGCTAACATAACTCAAAATGTAGGAAATATAATCAATGCTACATCTATCCATACATCTATCAATCATATATCCATCAAATCCATGTAAACCAATAAATATTACATCAATGTCCAAAGTCCATAGTACAAAACTCAAAACAATCATCATGAATATATATATATATATATATATATATATATATATATATGTATATGTATATATGTATGTGTGTGTGTGCGTGCACACACACATATACATATATGTATATATATGTATATACATATCTACATATATGTATATATATACATATATGTATATACATACATATATACATATATGTACATATATATATGTATACGTGTGTATGTATATATATATATATATATATATATATATATATATATATATATATATATATGAAATGTGTTTATATAAAAAGGTACATTTCAATATATGTATACATTGATGAAATCTATCTATCTTTATATATATATACACACATATACATACATATATATACATATACATATACATATATATATATATACATATATATATATATATATATATATATATATATATATATATATATATATATATATATATATATATATAAGCATATACATATATACATATATATATGCATATACATATATACATATATATATGCATATACATATATGTATATACATATACATATATGTATATTTATACATATATATACATATATGTACATATGTACATATATGTATATGTATATATGTATATATACGTGTATATATATGTATACGTACATATATATACGTATACATATGTACATATATGTATAAATATACATATATGTACATATATACATATATGTATATGCATATATATGTATATATATGTATATGCATATATATATGTATATGTATATGTATATGTATATATATGTGTGTGTGTGTGTGTGTGTGTGTGTGTGTGTGTGTGTGTATAGATGGATTTCATCAATGTATACATATATTGAAATGTACCTTTTTATATAAACACATTTCATATATATATATATATATATATATATATATATGTTTATATAAAAAGGTACATTTCAATATATATATACATTGATGAAATTCGTCTATCTTAATATATATATATAAATATGTATATATACATACATATACATATATATACATATATGTATATGTACATATACATATATATACATATACATATATGTATATGCATATATACATGTATATATATACATACATATATATATATACATATATATATATATATATATATATATATATATATATATATCACATATATATGTAGAATGGTATCAAAGCCAGAGAGCTATTTAGCTTATTCATGAGATATCTATATGTTTATTCTGTTTCAATAGTCTATTTTATTTAAGTTTTGTATTCTGAAGATTTGGTAGAAGTTTGTCATTTTGGTTCGGTATCGCGTTCAGTTGATGCGTTTAAGATAGGGTAGTGGCGAGGTCCCTCCTAAGCCAAAGGATAGGCGTTTTGTGGATCTGATTTAAGTACCGACAATAAGCGTATCAATGGAAACTCTGGATTAAGCCGTTGATTTCTTACCAGGTACTTCTGATACATGCGCTCTTGCTGAATTATCAGGTCAAACTGTTAATTCTGATACTATTGAAATAGATGAAGTTAGTCCTAGTCCTGCCTGGAATTTACTTGCTCTCAAGCCAACAAATGTGTACGATAAATTACCTTCATTTAATCTGCTTGCTAAAACAAATATCAAAGTAGTTGAGAATGTGTTACAAATTTAGTCTATAGACCAAGATAAATATTATCTCTAGATTCTGGATGATAAATCTATTGTTGAGTTAAAAGCCCAGACTAAATATAAGTTTTTACATATAGGTGCTATTTCTATAGGTGTTCATCCGTTGTTCAGACATGGTTTAAATGTTAGTCTTCTTGCTTGCTTACTTGACAATAGACATCTATCTTTCTCTGCTTGCCTTCAAGCTGCCTTGCAAACCGGTCTACATGGTGGTTCTGTTTTTACTACTGTTTATCCAAACTATCCTGTTGCTATTCATCAAGAAAAGAATTTAAATCAAATCTTTAAACTTTTCTTGCAAACTTCAGGCCTTCATATGATTGATGGTTCATGTCCCTTAGCTGTCCAATATCAAATCATGTATAGGTTAACCAATACCCTATACCCTACTGTCAAACATACACCTGCGCCTGGCAAAAGCGTGGTGACAAGAGCAACAGCTAATAGTCAAATCATGCCTGCTGAAGCAATTTCATGGTCTGATTTGAAGTTCCCAAGAAAATGGATAGTGGATACAAAATTTATCCAACCTCCACATAAATCCTTAGCTCCTACAACCTCAGTCAAAGATATGCCTGATAAATCTGTAATCAGATTTGATACTCCATCCACTGTTACGCCACACTCATCTCTGTCATTTCTTAAGCAATGCCTTCATGCACAAAAAGTCCATGACCCACAAATAGATTCATATTATTGTTTAGACTCCAATAATATCCTTAGCAAACCCATTAATGCAGTCATCAATATAATTCAGAGAGGCATAGAATTGCAAAAACTGTTTGAGAAAAATAGATAGTTATTGTCTCATAAAAGGTCTATGCACATGGAAAGTACTTTCCAGACTCCTCAGTCTTTTGAGAAAGATGAAGGACATGTATGGAAAACTCCTCAAGGAGATGAATCATATACAGAAAAAGGTTTTCCTAAAACTGCTGATTTTAATCAGTATTCTACAGATGGTAAAATTAGAGCTCAGATGTAATATCTTAGAACTGTTGATAGATCCCTGGAACAGCCTACTAAAGTTAGGAAAATGAATTGGAATAATCTGGCTACTAAATGTGTTAACAGCTGAATAACTAGTATACAACCCAGTTTGGATCAGGTTTCTAAGATGCTTAAAAGTATTGAGTTATATCAGAAGGGAGAAATTGCTAAAGCATTGAAAACTATATATGATAATGTTGGAGTACATGCTCATCAAATAACTCAAAAGGTAGAGAAAGAAAGTAATCATGTTACTCAAAAGCAAGAGGAAATTAGTAATAAAATTGATACTGTTATCACTGGTAATCAAGATATAGCCCACAGTCAGGAAGAATTGAGATCAGAAGTTTCTTCTGTTGAAACACAGATTGTTGCTATTAATTTTGGAATTGATTCATTAAATAGAGAAGTCTCTTCCAAACAACAACAATTAACTCTACTGCCAACTTCTTTTCAAGTACCTCAATTTCAGTCTTTAGATCTGAATATGTCCTCAGCTGATATATTGAGTTGGGAATCAGTAGAACAGATAGAAAAGGAGAAGAAAGCTTCTACTCCAATTATAACTCCTCTCAGTATAAAAACTCCTGAAATTCCAGTAGTTGATAAAGCCTTTAAGATAGGTATGACAAAATTTGAGCAAGATGAAGTACATAGTTATTTTTTTGAAGGAGAAAGTTTCAGACAACCTCTTGATGGTCAAATTAGAACTTTGGGATTACAACCTTTCTTTTGGAAATTTAACTGTGAGTCTCCTGCTCGTAGGAAAGAAATGTGTCATGCAATGATATCTTGGGCTAGTGTGTAGATGTTTGGTTTAAAACATGATGCTAAAACTGTAGCTCAACAGATTGTTAATGGCTTCATAGGCAATATTAAAGATTGGTGGGATGCAGGCCATAGAGAATATAAACAGAATATATTAAATCATGCAGAACATGTTCCCTGTTTATGTCAAGCTATTTATTCAGAATTTGTAAGAGTCGTAGATGATGAAAGAGAAGCCAATAGATCTAAGTTTCTCAGAGGTCAGTTATGTGATATGACACGATTGGATGAATACATGTGTCATATGGAAAATTTATTATATGCATCAGGTGAAATGTTTAATCCTGCATTCAAGATTAGATATGTTGAGTCTTTTCCACAGTATTTTTCTGATAAGTATAAGGCTGCTATGGGTACTCAATATTCTACAATGTCTTTTGGTAGTATAAATCAGTTTATCAAAAAAGTAAATCAGAGATTATGTGATAAAAAGAAAACCCATAAGGAAACAATAAGATTTCATAAGTAGTTGGGTGTAAAGTTTTGTAATTCATTAGAAGATAATTTTGGTTGTAAAGATATATATCAGTATAGAAAGCAAAGAGCTAAGAAAAAGAAGACAAAGCTACCTGTAATTGTGAATATATGTCATCTGCTAAATGGTCTAGGAAGCCAAAGTTTAAGAAATTCTTTAGAAAGAGGAAAATATTCAAGAAAAGAAAACATGGGTTTCAAAAAACCCCTGTGAAATGTTTTCTTTGTCAGGGTGATCATTATGCATCAAAATGTCCTCAGCAGCAAAAGAATTCAAAGAAAGTTAATTTCTTACAAAGTCATAATATTACTGAGGATGAATATATTTATATTCTTGTTGATGATCAATGCTATGAATCTGATTTAGAATATTCAGATGCTTATTCAGATAATGAATCAGATTTTGATAATTGCATAAATATGAATAATGAAGAGTGCAGTGATAATTCAGAATCCTCTTCAGATTTTGATTCTGATATAGGATTTCAGATTAATATGCATTTTGTGAATCAGTTCTTTGATAGCTTGAGTTTGTCTCAGCAACTACAGTCTTTGAAAGAGAAATATGATAGTTTGCCTGTCTACATGTTTTCTGAGAAAATGTTTCTACAAAATCAAATAGCTGAAACAAAAAAAAGATATTTGAGTCAGATAGAAAATGTTCAGCAACAGAAACATATGTTAGCAAATCAATTTGCTAAACAGAGTATAGGTATAGGCAAAACTATTGTAAACTATAGTTATAAACCAGAGAACAGTGAAAGAAAGGAATGGCGCACTAAGCGCATAAAGACTCTGCAAACTTTTCTGAGTAGAGCTCAGAAAGAATTAGAAGCAATTCTACGAGAAGAAGCAGAAGAAGATGAATCAGAAAGATTATTTGAAGAAGAAATGGTTAAGGTAGCTGATGAAATAGAAGTTGCTCATATGTCAGTAGAAAATAATATTCATCAGGTATCAGTTCATGAAACAAATAATCCAGTATGTGAAGTAAGTATTAAGTGGAAAGGCTTTAAGCCATATTCTTTAGATGTTCTGCTTGATACTGGTGCAGATGCTTCTTTGGCAAGATTTCATGCTATACCTAAGGATATGTGGATTCCAGACTTTGTTCGTCTCACATTTAACACAAAGACTATTATCTCTGAATTTTTTGCTAGTGTTCCTATGTTACTAGGAGATATAGTCTTTAACTTCAAGGTTATACATCATGAGATGCCTCTGTTTGACATGATGTTTGGGTCTGATAATTTGTCATGTTTTTAT